>CM041776.1:212741370-213341370 GCA_023374045.1 Limonium bicolor | reverse complement strand
TGACCTGATCGGGAAGGTTAGCATCCTTTGCTTGGATGAGCTGGTAAAGGAGCTTGGTAGGGCGGATTATGTTCAAATGGATAGCTCAATATGTGGATGTGACAAGGTAACCTCTCATGGATTACCATGTACACGTAAATTAAACTACATGCTGGATAGTGGTATACTGTGCTCAAAAAGGGATATACATCATTTCTGGTATACCCTAAGCTGGGAGAAACATGAATCAACAATTGATATGTTATCCTACAAGGAGGCAGAACAAAACAGATGGCGTGATATTGCTTCTGAGGTAGCATAGTTAGACGATCCTACTCTGATGGCCAAATGTTATAGTCAACTCCAGAACTTCCTTCATCCAGATATGGTGTGCCAATTAGGAGAACCATTAGAACAGTTTGGGATTGGCAGACCTACCGGGACCTCAAGACCAAACCGACGGGAACCTTCATCTTGGGAGCGTAACTGACCAAGGGCCAGCCAGTCCGAAGGAGCACCATCAAATAGAAGATCACTTAATAGAGGATCATCATATCCGAATCGATTCAGGCCCCTAAACGATTTCGCATACTACCAGTATTTCCCATCCAACCTATATCAATATATCACTAGGTATATTGATGTTCGTGGAGATGGTAATTGTGGTTTCTGGGTGATTGCTGATTACCTGTATTCAAACGAAGAGAGCTGGAAAGATGTCCGTAGAGGATTGCACCATCACATGAAGAATACAGAACCGGCGAAGCATGTATACAGGAGCATGTTTAACGAAGCACCGTACAACGACATGTTAAAAGCGATTCATTGGAATAGGGATGGGCCAGCACCTTCAGAGAAATGGATGAACACGGAAATGGGGATGGTGATCGCGACAAAGTACACTTCGATAGTAGTTTTACTCTACTGCCTGGGGGTATGGCAAGTGCCACATACCTTCCGCTCGATAATTATACCGATCGTGATAGACCAAGAGGAGAGATCCACATAGGAGTTTGCCTCCAGGGTCATTTCGTAAGGTTTAGTATGGTTGATGACTCCCCACTTCCCCTTGTCTATCCGCAGTGGTTCTTTTATAGAGATCCAAACACTGTTGGACCTTGGATTCATCAAATACAATCTAGGTTAGATTGATGGAACATCGTTGTAACTTAGTTTTTCTTTAACTTAGTTGTTGTAACTTAGTTTTCTTTAACTTAGTTGTTGTGACTTAGTTTTTCTTTAACATAGTTGTTTTAATCATTTTGATTGAAATTTTATCATTCAATTCCCTTTTGTTTCAGAAAAAAGTGTCTCCACACAACATTCCAACTTATTCAACTAAGTTTGGAGAAAAAAAAAATTGTACTGCAAATAGTAAAGTTTTTTGCTATTCGCAGTACAAATTAATTTTAAGTCATATTAATAGTATAAACACATAAAAGTGTAATCCAACACTTTTTTACAAAAAAAAGATTCCTGTATTGATTACAACAAAAAAGTAACTAGTAAAATTCGATTATAATCAATTACAAACTACTTGGGTAAATTTACTTTCAGATATCATTTTTGAAGAAAAAAAACATAGCGACACATCATTACATATGTACAACGTCAATATGAATGAAAAAAAATTTGTACTGCAGTGATTAGTAATTTTATACTGCGAATAGCAACCCCCTTTAGGTAATTACTTAGGATTTTTCAACATGAAAATATACCTTAACTTGATCTTGTTGTTCCTTGAGTTGTTGTTGAATCTAGGAACCTTCTTGGAGTACTAAAGCTTGGCAAAAATTGGAAGAGTTGCTAGGATGATTTCTTGCTTCAAGACTTAGGAGATTTAACTAGGAATTTACATAGAAATGGTGTTAGAGCTTAGATCACCATTAATGGAGCTTTGAAGCTCTAAAGAATGAACTAACAAAGGAAGAAGAAAAGAGAGAACAAAGGGTTGCTTACCAATTGGCCATGGAAGGCAAGGAAAGAAATGAGGCCTCACGTAAGACTTAAGGTAAGGCAAATTGTAAGGATTTCCTTTTGTTAAATTAATGCTAATTTGCCTAGTCTTTGTATTTAATTTATTCATAGACTTTTGGCTCAATAATTACCCCTAATTAATTGCATAATTCAGCCATGTGGCAAGAATAATGGAGCTTGTTTGACAAATTAAACTAGAAGACAAGAGTTAAGTTAGGTACATGTTCCCTTGAATTTTATAAGTTGAATGGTCCTTGTTTCTTCTTATTATTTTACGGTAATATAGGTTCAATTGGCAATGGCTTTCTTTGACCTTTAAATTATAAGAGACATGCTAGGATGATAGGTATCTTATTTGATTAATTTTAGAGCAATCAACTAGCTCTTTTCCTCCTTGAAATCGGTCACATATGCTAGTATAAGACAATTGATTTTTGATTTATATAAGACAATAGATCATGCTAGTTAGGTGGTTGTCTTTCTTAACTACTTTTGTAGCAATCAATTCCCTTCTTTACTAATCAAAATCGGATGCACATGTGGTGGTAAGGCAACTTGCTTGTTGTTTTCATTACTTTAGTCTAAGGTAGGTCCTAGTCTTTTATTTACTTCATTACTTTAGTTTAGACTAATATCTATTGATTCCTTGTGGGTCATACGGTGGAGGAGGCTCAATTGATTGAATTTAATGGTTACATCATCATATAATATATGCTAGGTGAGTCACATTAGCATAAGACAATATTTTTGTAAAAGTCTAGCCAAAATAGGCATGTAATGGCGCATGGATTAGGGACCAAATGGGATTAATTTTTCCTTTGATTTTTGTTACACTATATTTTACTAAGACCATACTAATATGTGTAATAGGTTCCAGCATTTAATTGGTACATTTATACCATGGTAAAAGATGAAAGTTTTAAGGTAAAAATGTTGATTTTAGGTACCTTTTTGACTCAAAGATCGCCCCCTTTCGTACTATGAGTTTAGTACTGGAATTATATGTATTAGATGTTCAATTTATCCCCTTTTAAGATTATAAACTCGTGGCCCCTCAAAAACTACAAGGCAATTGCGTAAAACGCATTTTTGTGACACCCAAGGTGCGTTTTTGTGCTTTCAGGATTTTCTGAAAAATAATTAGTCGCTATGAGATCCAAGTGTTTATTGACATTTTTTATAGTCAATAATAAAATTTTAAGGTGTTACATTGAGTTATATGGGGTTATAACAACTCAAACACAACTCCCGGGCTAACCGGGCAAAAAGGAGCGTTAAGAAATTCGTCCGAGCACTTTGTTTATTTTTGAGGAAGTAGCTCGACTATTCTCTTTATAACGTTGAATAATGATGTTAGGAACTCTAAGAATTAATTTTATAGGAGTTTGTGCCACCACGGCACTCCTCCTGGGCATTCCCGAGGGTTTATGGGACCCCATAAGGCATCTCTTAGCACTTTGCGTTTAACTGAGAGTTTAGCTTGAAAACTTCATCTTATATATTTAATAAGGTGTTATGGTGCATCTTTAATGAAGTGTATAGCTTTACTTCATCCTATAATGTATTTCCGGGACTTTCGGGCCTTAAGAGCCTTTAAGGGAACTCCCGAGCATTTTGTATTTTCACTCAGTTTTAGATGAACTCCTGCACTCTGAAGATCATATAATAATCCTTGGTTAACTTCATGTGAAGTTTATAGCTTATATAACTTGTTTAGCTTAAGGTCGGGCTTTAGCGCACGTTTTTGACCTTAAAGAGTTTAGGTGCGTTTTAACGCCCGAGTGTTTATATGCCTGCTTAGGTTTTCATGATCCCCCAAATAATATTTATAATTCCAAAAATAATATTTATTTACTTATATTTAACTATTTAAATGATAGGGGTATTTCAGTCTACCCCCCTTAAAAGGACTTCGTCCCGAAGTCATAACTTATACTTGTTCATCCTATGGAATCAAGTTCCTCTTATCTATTCCCTGTATACCTATCATTCCAGGGTGTCAATACTATATTGACACCTCTACATTCCATCAGTAATCTGAGTGTATATAACGCATAACCTTACTTATGATTATCTCTGTAATTATAGCATAAGTATTGATAAATGCTGCAAACAAATAAATGTCCCAACTTCCTAGCTATCCCACTCGGTCATCACTGCACAAGTGCAATACCAAATCCTCAATCCTACAAAGTGTAGAGGCGTAAACCCTTGGCAGTGAATCTCTTGTGTGATTGTAGGAATAAATACGTGTACTTTTATTAACCATCCAAGTGTTACATAGAACACATAAATAACAAGTGTTACATATAACACAACCATAACCATTCAAGTGTCACATCGGACATCTCATCAATAATCAAACCATTGTCACATAGGACATATCAATAACCATAACCATCCAACCAATTGCACACATGCGCAACAATCAAACACAAACAGCCAATTACAAAACCAGTATAGACTGTAGATATGCAAGTCGCATGTGGTGCTCTACCCCCCTTAAAAGGGTTACGCCCACGTACCCCCACAAGTATACACAAAACGAAGAGAAAAGTGTTGGATACTTGTCTCGCATGGAGTCTTCTAACTCCCATGTCGCCTCCTCAATGTCGTGGTCTGGCCACAGAACCTTGACCATTCAAATGGTCTTATTCCTGGTTTACCTAGTCTTGGAGTATAAGATGCGAACTGGGGTTTCCTTATATCTAAGTGTAGGATCTAGCTCGAGTGTCTCGGGCTCTAAGATATGTGACGGGTGAGGCACATACTACGTTATTTGAGAAATGTGAAACACATTGTGCACTCTCCCAAGCTTAACATGTAAATCCAATCTGTAGGCTAATGGGCCCACTCGCTCCGTAATAAGGTACGGTCCTACATACGTCAGGCTAAGCTTGCCCTTCTGCCCAAATCTAAAAATTCCCTCCATTGGTGAAACTCTAAGGAAGACTCGATCGCCTACTGCGAATTTGAGATCTCTCCTACGGACATTAGCATATAACTTCTATCTGTTTACTAAATATAGCTCTCAAGAATCTATGCATTCTCAGACATGTTTCATAGTGCGTTAGTATGTTTTATATTTGAATCCCGTATGTATGGGTGAATGTGATCTACCATCCTGTACGTTGTCAATACTATCTTTTGGCTTATTTAAATTATCGTATGTAACACACTTCCATTAATCGCCTCTTGTAGTTGTAATCGTTGGCGCTCGGGTCTTATGTTAATATTGGGGCATACTTAAAATCCCTCTCTTTGATCTTCAGGTCATCATCTTGTGATACTGGTATCTGAGTTTATTGTCACCATATTCGGTTTTTATTTTCAGCGTAAGGTGTGAGCTATGGGTCGTGCCATGCCTTTTATGTATATTATAGAAATGTTTCTTGGTATTATTGATTCCCAATTGTCGGTAGTACATACATGATTACTATCGTCTGTTCATCAGGTTTACCACAGTAGGGTTCCTGCTAAGGTTTCTAACAAGGTACAGTTTTTCTCAATTGAACATGTTCTTGCGGTTGTGAATCAACTCATGTGAGTATTAGTATAATGTTTCTACTCTTTATATTCTACCATGTTTATAGGTAGATTCCCATTTATGTATCTATTGGTTTGAATTCATAAAGAAAGACATGGAAGTCGATCTTTCCTTCCAGATGGCAAATTGGGCCATAACTTAGAAGGTAGCTTGAGAATACTCTTATTATAGGTAATTGCCTCTTGATCTTATATTTAATTTATTTCCATGGTTCATGGAACAATAATTGTTAGTATTTCCCTCACAATTGATTATTTTTCCGACATATGCGGAGTTGTTTTAGCTATTTGATCTTCTTAGGGTAACCTGGACAGCTTAACTCTTAATTTACACCTTCTATATCTCATATACTTATTAGTCAAATTTTATATTAGATTTAAGAGTAAATACTTGCGTATCACAGAAATATTTGTGACCACTTATAAGGAGTCTCAGGAATCATCCAACCCTGACGGGGTCAGCGTCAATGTTGAACTATCCTTCCATTCCATTTTGTGTTTGGTTTTCCCTTGATCTGACCAGGATCAAGTTCGACCTCCCACGTCAAATATCAAACAATCACATAATTGTCATTTTCTAAATTTTATCTTATCAAACTTAGTGACGTGGTGATTACTACATGTACATTTTCCCCTAATTGCTATACAACTTATTCCAATAACTGTTATAACCTATACTCAAATCCAGTGTAATAACTTAATCCCCGGAACTAAGTTCCTTTGATCAAATCATCAAGCGGGGAAGCCAGTTTTTCCTCTTGGCATAAAAAGGTAAATTCTTATTAAAACATCTGGCTCATACTGTCTAATAATTATATCCATCAATCATCTTAACTCCTAAATCCATCATACAAGTAATAAGTTCAGTTAAGGATTTGTATACCTTTGAATACCCCCTTCTCTTAAAAGGTTTATCTAATATTTCACTTATCAAGGCTTGATTATTGCCTATACTTTGATTATCATTACTTGGAACAAGGACAGTCACAGTTAGACTTCTAAGGAAAGTTTCATAACTCGATCAACGATTACAGTTCCATAAAGTATTATTTTCTCCACCTAAAGCTTGGCTTTTCTTATTCCACCTAAACTCCATAAATCGTGTGAACCATACGTTCAGCCTAGGTTATGTATCTCTTAATATTAGTACCATCTCAAACTAAGGTTTCCAGTTTGGATCCTATGGTTTGGTAACTGGACAATCAATGCTTATTGTTTGTTCCTATCTTTTAGAAACGTGGTTAATCCACAAGCTCAATGGCTTTCGAAAATATGTCGATTAGGTGTATCAAACAGAGGATTTAGATTCACAGGGATTATTATGTAATGTTAGGAAGATTAACGTGAAAACAATTGTTACAAGCCAAGGGGGCATGTTTTCCCACTTTTAAATATAGCTTCCACTCACTTTTAGTGTATATATTAATTCGAGTTTTTAGTATACCTATACTACCTTCACTGTAAGTGTCAAGGAGAGTTATTTGTTACTATGTTTATATTAAAATTTATATTACATAGGGTTAACCTTATTTGATTCCCTTGCACCCTTTATTCGCATTCATAAATTGAGCTGTCATAGAAGACATATGCTCGTATATAACTATAATGATAGTGTAGGACGAGAGCCTCAAAATAGGGTAGGTATATTTAATGGTACTTAACCCTCTGAAATGTATTAATACCCTCAATGTTTTAGGTTTACAACCTCCAAATTATGTGTATAATGTAGCATTTGGTATTGCTAATTAGGTAGTTTTCCCGTCTTTAGAAAATATATATTCAAAGTTTGTTCTTTCCCTCCATTAATTAGGAGTCCAGCACTGTCACTATATTGATACTAGCTGAGACTCTTGGTATTTGTTCAGGTAATTAAAACCCGTGCTTTTCCATTATGGATGTTTAGTTATATATTTGAGATTCTATTTCTCTATTGTCATATTTCAAGGTTTCGCACTACTTTCCCGCGAAGTTAGTAAGAGATTGTAAGATTTTCTAGTCCCGCACTGAGCGGTAAGCTCGGTGCCTGGGTATCCCATAAAATTTCAGTGTTTATTCTTTACGTGTAGGTCTCTAACAAGCCCTTTTGACATTTTATGTAGTCTTAAGTATTTCATATTAATTAATGTATTCCTTTCCATGACATCTGCTCGTCGTTTAGGCAGGTCATAATTTATAGTTACTGTAAGTTGGAGAGTTGATAACGCCCTTTGACAGTCTAAGCAAAAACCAACTTTTCCTTACTGTACTTTCTCTCACCCTTTTATCCCAAGGCTATTCTCGGTTTGTATTCTTTTTAATACCCTTAATTCCATGGTACACTAATCTGGACTCTCCACCAAATATCAACGCGTCTCCTGACTTTCAAATAATCTTGTTTGTCTTATTCATCCTTTTCTGATCACCGTATATAAACTCAGCCTCATCTCCTATGGAGAATGATACAGCTGGTATCCCAATCCTTACCCATACACATCATATATAATTTTAAGTTTTGATCCATTCCCACTTCCTGGAATATAAAATCCTCCAAGGCTTATCCCCCAAGTTCCACATCTATTTACAATAGTTATTTGTTCATTCATAGTTGAGTATTTATTGAATAGGATCATGTCGGGTCAAGGTATTGGCATTATGCCTCTGGATATTCCAGACCTTCGCTCATAGGCTCAGGTGACCTCGGTCTCATAGGTAAGGAAACAAATGTCGAAGTATCCTATTAGATGAGAGGTTACCTAAGTTAGGTCTCTCTATATCTTGATACTCACTAATCACATATAAGTCTCATCGACTAATAACTATAAAACACACATTTATGCATCATGCATTTAGTTAGGTTCTAGGCTTACCGCTTTCGTGCTGAGCGCTAGCCTCAGCGCCTGAAGTTCCCACTGTGTACTAGGTGTTTCTTCCTGGAATTATCTCCTTTCCTTCTGGCTCCGGAAGAGAATGGCTGTCCTCCCGGTCCTCTAGTATAAATATTAGTCTGCGGCGCTTGACCTCCTCCGGGTCCGCCTGTTTCAACAGCTGGTGTTCTCTGTGAACTTCTAGGTCCCTTGTACACTCGGCTCCCTGGATGGAAAAACATTCATACTCCCTGTGACCTTCTTTCTCGCAATAGCGACACTTCACCTTTCTGCCTGCGCAGTGTACGCCTGGGTGATCCTTTCCACAGCGCTTACAGTAGTAGTGGCGCCGGGTTGGCTTATTGCTCCTAGGTGGTGCTGATCTCCGTGGCTGTGCATCAATGGCTGGGCCGGTCAGACGAGGAATCTGCTCGTTGTCTTCTAACCATGGAAGTCCTTCCGCCCTTTCTTCTTATCTAAGAATTCTTCCCCTTCTTGTGGTAACTGCCAGAGGTTGCCCCACCTTCATCTCCTTCAGTATTCTTTCTCTTATTTCTCCTAGCGCCTCTTCCCTAAGCTTTTGAGTCTTCACAGTGTCGAAGTAGTCGACTCCTGGTATGCAGTCTAACAAAATGGTGAACAATGCGTGTAGTACTGGTCAACTGTTGGTCTCCCTTGGATTAAGGTCTCGATCTCCTGCTTTTCCTCTGCTTTAGGTGTTCGGGGTAGAACTTCTCCTGTAACACTTCCACAAACGCTGTCCAACCAAGGTCCGGTGTAGCTCTACGGTGGCCCTCCACAGACCGACACCAAATGTCAGCTGCGTCCTTCAGGTTGTACGCGGCGATGTCGACCCTCTAGTCTTCTGGAACTCCAACAACATTGAACGCCTTCTGGTGCTCCACTATGAATTTCTCCAATTCGGCGGGTCTGGTTCCCCTGAGTATGTCGGTACTCTCGCGTCTACAATGCTCTTCAACCAGTTGGTTTCCTGGGCTGCGGCGGGTGGGGTATGGCCCCGTAAGTTGAGCTCCTAGTTGCTGCGCGAAGGCCGCCATAGCTGCTGCTAGGCCGGGTACTTCTGGAACATCCGCCGGTGTTCGCCACTGCGTCCGGTGTTGCCTCCATATGGTCTTCTCTTGTCGACATCTATTGTATATTGTTATTACTACTCGGTTGTTACACCGTTTTACATACACAATCACAAACATGTGAGAAAGTTACCCACTAGCAATAGAGATATCCTAGATTTTCTAGGTCAGGAATCCTCACAGACGTTTTCCCGTATTCCCAAATATCCTATGGTCATATTCTTGACTCAGATCTTTCATCAGAGTGGTACTCTGCTCTGATACCACTTTTTGTAACACCCCTAATCCTAAACCTGTAATGACGTCGCAATTCGTAGCATAATAAATAGCTAATCGCAGCGGAAAATAAAACTATCTACCTTGGATTTTTCACGCCGTTACTCACCCTTGTGAGTGACAAGGCATCCTTACTCTTTCCAAAAAATACAACTCCTCACGCTGTGATGAACAGATACTGAGCACTCCTAATTATTACAAACCAATTTCAACTAAATGAGCAACTAACTGAACACAACAACCTCTTTATGTAATACAAATAAATCAAAAGGTGTTTGCTGAAAACACATCAGCTACCCCCGTGTCCCGCACTCCGGCCTCAGTCTTCTTCAATAACTCGAATGTTGGCCCATTGAAGGGCTCAACAATCGAAATGCTGGTATGCTAAATGTAGTCTTAAATCATCAAGATTCCCTAAGTCGTTTTAGCCATCTTGATATTAGATTCTTTACATGGAATACCGGTTTACAATAATAACAGTAATAACTGTAAACATTTAACAATCACTTAACAATTCACCTGTAAACATCAGTGTACAATAGTACACATCACCAATAACCTCACAACAATAATCCACAACAATAACCAATAAGCACACATTAATAATCCATAACAATAACCAAACAAGATACGCGTATTAAACTGTACTTGTTAGTTGGCCACCTGGCCCTTATCCTTTAAGTTAATCATTAAACCCTTTCCAATTAAATCCACCTCAGGCGTCATGTCAAGACAATCCTTAATAACTTATTAATGGACATTAGTCCCCTGGGTTCCATTGGAACCGTTCTAGCTGACTTATGGCCTGGACAAATATATATTGACCGATCCGGTCGAACCAGTGCACCAACGGCAGTGCCTTCCGCCATCCCCGAATGTGGTGGATGATGGATTTCCTTTGAGTGACTCCCCATTGAAGTGTCTCGTAGTGATCACAATGCGCAACCAGAGAGTCGAAACAGTCTGGATTCCTCTCTTTATAAGTTAGCCTATTTGTCAGTGACATAATAACCAATCCTTGAGTTAAACTATAACAATTGACCATCAGTTAGGTTCAATAATACCTAATGGTCAGTTAGTCTTTTCCAGTTTAGATGTAATAACTTTCAGTCATAAGACGTTCGCGTATAAAATACAACGCAACCGTTTGAGCAATACAGTACACATTATCATATACATAAAATCACAGATATCGCTCTTAATAATTTAAACACATAATGTTGGACCTTAGGACATTCAGACCACACAATTAACATACCGTTCACCAAGTAGCTGCAAGTTTGACAATTTCCTGTTCAATAGTCCCTTCCCGTACACTGTTATATAAACATGCAATACCGGATAATATTAAATATAATTATTCACCCAGTATTACAGTACTGTCACTATAGAGTTATACTCGTAGTATACTAACTCTGTATATTCTTTAGTCCTCCTGTTATTTTACAGTGACTCTAGGTAATTCAACAGTTCGTTATTTTATGTGATCCTCGCATGTGATAATGAATTCCCATTGTACTGTATATCTTATTTCATTAATCAAATATCCATAATTATTCCTATTATTCCATATACCATAATTTGGTTACCTTTATTATATCCACAATTATTTCATAAACTACTATATATTCTTTTGGTTATTTTTATTCATAACTATAATTATTCCATAAACCTTATATTATTCCTCACAAATATCACATTACGAACTTTAATTCCTTTCTTTTAAATGCCAACTAACCTTTTAAATTTGATAATTATATTTTGAACACATAAACTTTTATAATTATCAAGTAAAAAAAATACTTTTTACAATTACCAAATAACCATATAGCCTTTATAATTTACTATAATACCCATATCAATTTTCGGAAATTGCAAAACAATTGTGTTAACTTTTATAAATTACCATATGACCACAATTATTTTCGGTCTTGACATATACCTTTCCTTTATTTACAATTTAATCCCAAAACTTTATATAAGTTACATATTAACTTATAAACTATAGTTTTAATTTCCAATTATCTTAAATAACCGAAAAGCCCCTTATACTTTTGTTAATTATGAATTCGCCCTTTAACCATTTCGGTTTGTAAATATATTCTCTATATTTACATTTTAACCCCAAACTTTATATAAGTTACAATTTAACTTATAAATTATAGTTTTAATACTTAATTTTCTTAAAATACCAAGTGGGCACTTATATTTTCGTAAACCACCAATTCGCCCCTTTTAAATTTGATTTCACATATTTCTTTTTATAAATTACATATTCACCCCAAAACTTATATAAACTTAATATTTTACGTCATAAATCCTTTTAACCCCAAAGTTTTTGGTCAACACTTTGACCAAGACTTGATTTCATAATTAATACTTTAATATACCCATAAACTCATATATAATTCGGTTATACCTCCAAACTCCCCGATAATTACAAAATAGTCCCAAACTTTATAAAATGTTATTTTAACACTTAACCACTTATTTAAATTCACCAAAATTCATAATATTAATTCCTACCTTATATTATAATATAAATATACCAACCAACCCCTTATGTTCTCGTTTTCATATTTTGTACACCAAACTTCTCAAAATTTATATTTTTGCCACATAACTTATTTAACTAGCCATTTAAATACTTGTAGCTATTTTTAATGTTCCCAAAATTTAAATATATGTTAATACACTTATATATTTCGAAAATCACCAAATTAAACATTTCATTCTCGACCTTAAATAAATATTTACCATATGATTTTAAAACTTGATTTATACCTTATAATAAATACATATAAATGTATATAAGCCATATAACCCTTCTAAAAATTATGCTAATGACTTAGAATGATTATAATCTCAAAATAGAACAAATAACTCTTAGATATTTCGGTTTACATGTATATGCATCTTAATAAATTTTGTGACACATAATTACACCTTAAGGTAATAATCTTACCTTATATGTTATAAATTATTTTCTTGACATTATAACCCATAGTATTTTCGGCCATAATTTATTTAGAGGTTATGTATAATTTTTATACCAAAGTTTGAAGCTTAATTCAAGCTTAAACTAATAACCTTAATTATATATACTTACTCCTTAAATCAAGACAATTCTTGTACTTGATTTCTCCTTGAATTCCACGCTCTCCAAATGCTATTTTGATGTAGAACTTTCGGCCTCCTTATATAAATTTAGGAGACCCATTTGTTAGACTTTTACAAGGATTTATAAACAAGATTTGGAGTAGTTTTACAAGAGTTCACCTTAGGAATTTTTCAAGGAATTTCGGTAGACCTTGAGATGATTGTAAATCCAAGTTTCCTTCATGAAATAATGAAGAGAACATAGGTTTAGAAGTTCTAAATTTTCAAAAATGATTTAGGTAATTACTTAGGATTTTTCAACATGAAAATATACCTTAACTTGATCTTGTTGTTCCTTGAGTTGTTATGAATCTAGGACCTTCTTGGAGTACTAAAGCTTGGCGAAAATTGGAAGAGTTGCTAGGATGATTTCTTGCTTCAAGACTTAGGAGATTAAACTAGGAATTTACATAGAAATGGTGTTAGAGCTTAGATCACCATTAATGGAGCTTTGAAGCTCTAAAGAATGAACTAACAAAGGAAGAAGAAAAGAGAGAACAAAGGGTTGCTTACCAATCGGCCATGGAAGGCAAGGAAAGAAATGAGGCCTCACGTAAGACTTAAGGTAAGGCAAATTATAAGGATTTCCTTTTGTTAAATTAATGCTAATTTGCCTAGTCTTTGTATTTAATTTATTCATAGACTTTTGGCTCAATAATGACCCCTAATTGATTGCATAATTCGGCCATGTGGCAAGAATAATGGAGCTTGTTTGACAAATTAAACTAGAAGACAAGAGTTAAGTTAGGTACATGTTCCCTTGAATTTTATAAGTTGAATGGTCCTTGTTTTCTTCTTGTTATTTTACGGTAATATAGGTTCAATTGGCAATGGATTTCTTTTTCCTTTAAATTATAAGAGACATGCTAGGATGATAGGTATCTTATTTGATTAATTTTAGAGCAATCAACTAGCTCTTTTCCTCCTTGAAATCGGTCACATATGCTAGTATAAGACAATTGATTTTTGATTTATATAAGACAATAGAACATGCTAGTTAGGTGGTTGTCTTTCTTGAATACTTTTGTAGCAATCAATTCCCTTCTTTACTAATCAAATTCGGATGCACATGTGGTGGTAAGGCAACTTGCTTGTTTGTTTTCATTACATTATTCTAAGGTAGGTCCTAGTCTTTTATTTACTTCATTACTTTAGTTTAGACTAATATCTCTTGATTCCTTGCAGGTCATACGGTGTAGGAGGCTCAATTGATTGAATTTAATGGTTACATCATTATATAATATATTCTAGGTGAGTCACATTAGCATAAGACAATATTTTTGTAAAAATCTAGCCAAAATAGGCATGTAATGGCGCATGGATTAGGGACCAAATGGGATTTTTTTCCTTTGATTTTTTTAACTATATTGTACTAAGACCATACTAATATGTGTAATAGGTTTCAGCATTTAATTGGTACATTTAAACCATGGTAAAAGATGAAAGTTTTAAGGTAAAAATGTTGATTTTAGGTACCTTTTTGACTCAAAAATCGCCCCCATTTGTACTATGAGTTTAGTACTGGAATTAATTGAATTAGATGTTCAATTTATCCCCTTTTAGGATTATCAACTTGTGGCTCCTCAAAAACTACAAGGCAATTGCGTAAAACACATTTTTCTGACACCCGAAGGTGCATTTTTGTGCTTTAAGGATTTTCTGAAAAATTAGTCGCTATGAGTTCCAAGTGTTTATTGACATTTTTTATAGTCAATAATAATATTTTATGGTGTTACATTGAGTTATATGGGGTTATAACAACTCAGAACACACTCCCGGGCTAAACGGGCAAAAAGGAGCGTTAAGAAATTCGTCCGAGCACTTTGTTTATTTTTGAGCAAGTAGCTAGACTATTCTCTTTAGAATGTTGAATAATGATGTTAGGAACTCTAAGAATTAATTTTATAGGAGTTCGTGCCACCACGGCACTCCTCTGGGCATTCCCGAGGGTTTATGGGACCCCATAAGGCATCTCTTAGCACTTTGCGTTTAACTGAGAGTTTAGCTTGAGAACTTCATCTTATATATTTATAAGGTGTTATGGTGCATCTGTAATGAAGTGTATAGCTTTACTTCATCCTATAATGTATTTCCGGGACTTTCGGGCCTTAAGGCCCTTTAAGGGAACTCCCGAGCATTTTGTATTTCACTCAGTTTTAGATGAAGTCCTGCACTCTGAAGATCATATAATGATCCTTGGTTAACTTCATGTGAAGTTTTAGCATATAAATCTTGTTTAACTTAAGGCCGGGCTTTAGCGCACGTTTTTGACCTTAAGGAGTTTAGGTGCGTTTTAACGCCCGAGTGTTTATATGCCTTCTTAGGTTTCATGATCCCCAATAATATTTATAATTCCAAAATAATATTTATTTACTTATATTTAACTATTAAATGTTAGGGGTATTTCAAGTAATATACTGTAACTAAGTTATCTCTCCATCCTCTTCAATCACGGTAATTTTGCAACACTAAATGGCGTAGAAGGAATATGCATGCTCTGTTGTGTCCTCTTCATTTTCTGCTAGTTATTAGGAAAATAATTTTAGCATAGAAAATGTGATAGAGATGTTATAATTAGTCATTATTTGCTGGTGAAATGGCAAGTAGTGACAATGTTTGTTTGTTTAATTAATTATTTAAAAAAAGTGGTTGTGGTTAATCTCGAGTGATTGTGATTAAGGATGGTTGATGCCAACAGTTGAATTTTGTTTTCGTAGTAAATAAGAGATTGGTGAACAGTAGCGGATCCAGAAGCTTTGTCTCGGGGGGTAAAAATTTTTTTTGACACTGTCACTATTTAAATTAATATTATGTCATTTTGTACTTTTTCAAAAATTTATAAGAGCATTTGATAAATTTTCAAAAGTTTCACGGGGAGGGGGGGGGGGGGGGTGCCCCCCGGTACCCCCTTTAGATCCGCCCCTGTAGGTGAATGCAAAATGATAAGCATGGGATTAGCACAATTACACAAAGGTCATGCCGATTTTTTTCTGGAATAGTATTAATCTTATTATTAATTTTATTTGTTGTTTGTGTATAACAATCTTTACTTTTCTTTGTCAGCTCTCACTACATATTCTATCGAATTCGAACCAATACTTTCCTTGCCTATATTCAAAGCATTCTCCTAGCTTCCCCCGTTATATATTCTTAAAACAGTAAATAATTAAACTTTAATTTTTGTGTTAAAAATGCAATAATTTGTTGATGTTAAATGACTACTGTGACAGCCCAGCCCAATCAACCCACATGTGTGATAATGTCCGCTTTGGCACGCAGGCCGCACGGATTTGTTCCTGGGGTTTCGCCCAAAACGCGTCACACAAGGGAGAGGTATCCATGCACCTATAAGGCACACTTCGTTCTCCTCCCCAATCGATGTGGGAGGTAACCCTCTCTGGGTGTTACACTCCACCCCCCTCACGGGAGCCCAGACCATAAATATCTCCATTTATTAGAGGGGCCGGTTTTGATGTGGGGAGTCACCACATGAGTCATCAAATGAGAAAGGAAAAGAAGAGTAAAGTGAGAAAGTTACTATTTGCTTTTATAAGCAAAATATCCTTATAAGCTACCTTCTCTCCTCTCTTCTTCATTTCTCTTCTTCTTCCACGGTTCTTTTCTCTTTTCCTCTGTTCCAAACCGTCCCAAGCAGCCTCCATTGTTGCTTCACCTTGCTTTGGCAACAACTACTCATTTTAGCTCCAAATCAAAAACTAAACACATATTATTCTTAGTTAGCTCAAGCTCTAGCTTTCTATCTTTTCAAATCTTACAAAGCTCAAGTTTGGTGCCATGAGAAAACTCCATTGAGGAGGAAAATCAAGTTTGAAGAGCTCATTAGCTTCTCCATTCTCTTAAGGTAAAGAAAATGTAAGAAAAACCATGTTTCCATCATCTCTTGTACATGGCCGAAATTTCTACTCATGGGGCCTTGTTTTTATGCCTTGTTCTAGCTTGATTTATTCACCAAGGACTAGTGGAGGTCCTATTTCATTCATGCCAAAGTCTACCTTGAGACTTCAAAGGTAATCATCCACTTTTATGCCTAGAACACATTTCTAACCTAGGTTTTATTCCTTGAGGTTAGTGTATTGTTTAGTACTCATATGAGTCATTGAATATTGATTAGAACATTGGCAAGGGGAATTTAAGTGGTGGCCGAGATTCATGCAAGAAGAAGGTCTAAGGAGGAAGTTAAGATAAGCTTGAGAAAACAAGGTAAAATGCTTACCTAATGGTGGTTTAAGTTTTAAGGGATGAGTTTAAGTGGATACCAATGTGGCTTAGAGCTTACATTGTGTATTGGGTTATATAACCTAAGAAAAAGAACTTAAATAAGCTTGTGAACTTGTGACTAAGGAGCCAATGGGAATGAGTTAGTAATATAAGTTTAAGAAGGATTTTAAGAACATTATAACTACTATGAGATTGATGAGTGTATTTGCAGGTTGAAAGCTTTTATATGTGGGAAATTCAGTGTTTAAGTTTAAGTCATTTAAGGGCCTAAGAGCCATGTCATTTAAGAGCCCTTAGTGCTATGCAATTTAAGATTATTGCAATATATCGAGTTTGTTGTGAATAAGTGTGGTTTGGGTGAGAGATATGATGAGAAGAACTTGATGTGTGTGAGATGGTTGAATGAGGAAAAATAATGTGCTTGGGCATGATAAGATACTAGAGGAGCTATGGCGAAATTTGAGTAGAAAACAAAGTGTTAAGTGGTAGTGGTGAGTTAATATGCCCTAGGGTTTACTAGGGAGCATGAAAAGAAAATTTGGGTGGAAATGAGTTAATTAAGGAGTTCTTGAGGTTTAGAGTGACCTAGAGATGTCTAGGAGGAATTAGAGGACTGGCGAGTGTACTAAACACACCAAAATCATGATGTGAGGAATGTAAGACTTGTGCATAAGTTTTAAGGAAAGGTGTATAATGCCTTAAGGAGATTTAGGTATGAACTAGAGAGTAAGACAATGAGAGTTTTGAAACCTTGTGTAAGTGTGATGATGTTAGTGGTGGACTAGTAAGGTTTAGTTGAATGGTAATGTGTGGACTTGGGTGATAGAAGTGAAAAAGGTAGGAGGATGTTGTAAGTCATCAAGGAAAATGACTAGGAATGTAAAAGAGCGTATGATCGTGATAATGGTGAGTAAGTGAGTAAAAGGAGGTGGAAATGTCCAAGGAGGGTGTAGTATAGTAAGGTAAAGAAGAATAAGGTTGAGGTGCTAAGAGGATGACAAGAAATGTTTAGGTATGCCCAAGAGTTTAGGAATGATGAGTAACAAATGGAAAAAGAGGAATTTGTTCATGGTTATGTAAGATGACTTGAGGAAGTTTTGGTAAATGAACTGAAGATGGAAAATAATGTTATGAAGTGCCCAAACTGTTAAGGAGGAACACTTTGGTTAGTTGAAGTTTTAGACAAAATGTACATGTTAGAAATATAAGGAATTAATTGACAAGTGTTAGGAATTTCTTACAGAATTGAGCTAAAGGTTGGAATGATCTTTGGAGGTGATTTTAATGAGTTTGGTGGAGGTTATAAGGTGTGTTTGATGTGCCAAATGATGTTAGAACACATTAGAAGGCTTGAGGAAAATTTGGAGAAAGTTTGACAATGTATGGGAAGTTTCTGCAGCCGACCTACCCAGGGGACCGACCCCAGGGGTCAGTCGGGCTGAAACTTTGAAGTTGGATGTTCTCTGCAGCCGACCTACCAAGGTGGTGGGTCGGTCGGTCGGACCATAAAAAAAAAAGGAACCCTAAGAGAGTTTAGTGGTATTAATGGTACCCCATTAAGGGGGCAATGATGATTAGAGGTATAAAGACCTAAGGGATTAAGTTAAGAATAAACTTAAAAGTTTAAGATTAAGTTTACAAGATTAAGTTGTAAGACTTAAGAGGTGTTAGGTGGGGATCATTAAGGGTTAAGTAAGTTAAGTAAGTTAAGTAAGTTGAATTAAGTTAAGTGATTAACAACCTAAAACTGAATGAATGTTTTAGGACTTGGGAGTTTGGACTCCGGATGTAACACCCCATCCAACATTTACATACTTACAATAAACTGCAGTGGAAATACAAACCTCTTCACATTACTTAACTCGTTGGTGTTACACGCCGTTAGCCACCCACGTGGCTAACAAGGCTGATCCATATACATTGTACCGGTCTGATGGGCTAAATTCCCGAGCAACTATACATTATTATCCCTTTCCATTAACAACACAACAACATACACCTTATCAACTATACCGAGTACTTATAACTAATGCCGATAACAATTCCGGTCTTACTACACCTACTGTATATATACACAACATAAACGATTACCCATGTACAACGACTACCCGTCCTACTCCCGAACGGCTTCCAGCACTTCGTACCTGAAATAGGAAAAGAAGAGAAAGGGTGGCCCCCAAGGGGCTCAGCACCTTTGCTGGTATGGTAATCCCGCAGCCCACATGCTACCGGGCCACGCACAACTAATTGTCGTCTTAGCATGCGGTTGATTATTTTTAAATCATGCATGTAACAGTGAACACACATCACATAACATTCGCCTCAACGGGCTCAACAAACGGATAATTATCCTTACTTAATAAGTCACTCATGGTATTCATCATCCCTAGAGTGTTCCTCCTCTAATGGAGCTACTTCCTTAATAGACGACACATACCCTTAAATCGGGTTATCCTTAAACGCCTCTTATCACAAACTGGGAATCATATCCATGATCCACATACTCCACATTATACAACCTACAACATACACTACATACAACACTTAACAACACTTTGCACGTTTCCACGTGCACAACATAATACCGCAATAGATATTGCATCACAACAAAAATACATAACATAACGGGAGTGGTTCTCTTAGGAACCGACCCAAACATTGTTTATACACTGGTGAGCCTAGAGAATGTTGCCAGTCTCATGATAAGCTCGTTATACAATAACAACAACACTCATTACCGTCCTAATAGTTGGACGAGTAACTTAAGTTAAGGCGGTTCGGGTTTGGAGGCCCGAACACACCACACAAACACATGTTCCCCTAAACCGATCATAAGTCAGAATAGCTAAGCTTTGGAGTAAGCTAATGGGAGAATAACCCGTGAGGGAAACAACCATAACAAAGAGAAGGGTAAGGCTAGGAAGGATACCCTCTCCCAAACAACGCGCGACCGGCCAAACCGGATTCCTCACCACTGTTAGTACATACTTACTTTAGATATTAGTTAGAACCCCACTATGGAGTCTATCACATCTACACCCATACAGTATTACAACTGTGTTAGACACACAAGGGAGATCCCCACATTCACATACACATATCACACATTTTAACACACGCATAGCCGTGGTTAGTACGTCCCATGGTTCAGGTCGTTTACTCCGAATACCGAACTCTCATGTGATCCTAGACTCAGTTAACTAAGGTTAACACTGCCGAGGTTAAATGGTATCGGAGTTGAACACGCCACATATATGAATTACTGTAAACTCATTACATGTTTTATCTTACAACGTGGCAACATACAGAAAAACACATTGGCATACAAGCCGGTGTAATCCGGTAGGACACAGGTTGCAAGAAAACCATACCTGTCACCGGAGTCCACTTTACCACGTCCACTTATGTTCCTCGAGCAATTCTCGAACAACTGTTAACATCACATGTGTTTTTATTAACATTGGGGTAACATGTTGTGTTAAAGTCTAAGCTTATAACTTTTCCCCGTTAACTTGGTTAAATAACTTACATTTTAACTTGTTTTACTTTCACATTTTATTACAACCTTTCACCCACTTATTTACCATAAAACTCACCCCTCATGTCCTTTAACAACCTTATAACATCATTACCTATCAATCCCCATCATTACACATCATTTCTATACCTTAAAACAACAATTTAACAGTGGCCTGTCGAACTTGTGCGCTGTCCGAACTTGTGTCGAACTTCCAGTTCGGACGCAAGCCGCGACCTAATACTGAAAATTATACACACGTCCGAACTTGTGTCCGGACTTCCCAAGTTCGGACACAGTTCGAGAGTAAATCCCAGATAGAAACAGTGACGTCCGAACTTGTGCCCGGACTTCCCAAGTTCGGACACAGTTCGAGAATGAGAAAATCCTTTACCCAACGAGCCTGTCCGAACTTCCATGTCCGGACGGAAGTTCGGACACGGCAAAATGCTCAACTTCTACACCTTTAAACACTTAGCCAAATTCCTCCAAACTTCTCCTAAGTCTCATAATGCTTCCTAACACCATTTGGCACATCAAACACACCTTTAGCCATGTGCTAAACTCTTTAAATCACTCACCAAAACCATCTTATCATTCACAAGTTTCTTACAAAATTCGTAGCACTTAGGATGTTTTCTCCTTAAGATTTCTAAGTGGTAGTTCACCAATAATGACCACTACACCAAGGTGTTTCCTCTACACCTTAATATCATCTCTCACTCCTTTTCTTACTAACTAAATCTCCTTGTTACAATCCTTGAATTCTTTTTCTCAAAACCTTACTTAAACATCATTCTCCTTATTCATCAACATCACCCAAACCTTAAACAACTTCTTCAAGACTTTTCAATACACTCTCAAAACACACATTGAATTCCTAGAACTTCCAAGATACACCTAAATCCTTGCATCACTCTAAATCACCTTACACATGTTTTCTTCCAAGTAAACATTTATTCACCTATAACACTTCCTAGTTCACCAAAACCACTTAAAACACTTAGAACTTCTCACACATTTTTCCCAAATTTGGCCATAGCTTTCTTGTATATACTCACATCCAAACACTTAGGTTTTTACCTTATTCCATTCAACACACCTAAAATCCATCAAACACATTTTTATACACAAACTTCACACATTAAGCACTACATCACAATATAGTGCATAACTTAAATTGCTTGGCACTTAGGCCCTTAAATAACATGGCTCTTAGGCCCTTAAATAACATAAACCATAAACACTGAATTTCCCACATAAGTATGCCTTTGACCTGCAAATACATACACCAATACATATGTTCTTTTACTAGTCTCCTTGAGAGCATTTTACTAGCTCATTTGCCATTGGCTCCTTAGGTATTTATTTAAGCAAATCAAGCTCATTTTCCTAAGGCATTTAAACTACATTGAGATAGTTTGTTTACCTCTTTTCCTCTCAAACTTCTTTCTTGTTTCCTTGTAAAACCGGTGAGGCATTTGGTTCCTTTTCAACTATTAAACATTATACAAACAATAGAATGAGTATTCAAGCATTATGCTTCATCTCATTGTAAACCCTAGTTACACATATTGTTTTAACACATAAGGTAATTGTTTAACTTGGAATTGGAAGAGAACTTGAAAGTATCAAGAGAGGACTCCTCCTAGCCCTTGGAAGATTCAAATGAAGCTAAAACAAGCAAGGTAAAATACACCATGGTGAGGTGAATTTTCGGTCAACATGAAAACATGGAGGAAACATGGATTTTCTTTGAGTTTCCTTACCTTGAAGCAAAGGAGAACAATAATATGTGAAAAGGTGAGCTCAAGCTCCATCAATGGTGAATCTCCTTGGCACCGAAATGAGGCTTTTGAAGATTTGAAAAGATAGAAGTGTAGAGCTTGCTCCACTAGAAGAATGGTGGTCTTGAAATTAATTTGGATAAGTGAGCTAGATTTTACAAGAGTTCAAAGGTGGACTTCCATGGTGGTGGTGCTATATTACCGAGAGAGAACAAGAAGAAGAGAGAAGGAAGAAAGTTGGGACCGTGTGAAATGGAGGAAGGAAAGAGAGAATGGGATAAGATTGCTTTAAGAAGATATTTGTAACTTATAAAGCAATAGTACTTTACTTTAAGCTTAACTTCACTTATTTGATTTCTTTTACATGTTGGTGACTCACACCATGAAAAACCGGCCCCCATATGCCTAGGAGGGTATAATGGTCTTTGTTGACCAATTTAATTACTTATAACAACATATGTTACAAACTAGCTTATAAAAATCACTATTCACCTAAACAAGGCACTTAGAAGTGAATTTTTGATTTCCATTAATATAGCCACCCAAATGTGATACTAATAGTACACATGTTAATTAGAGAGTAATGATGGACATTTAGCCATTCAAAACTCATTTACAAGACAATTTTTCAAAAACGTGCTTTAAGACTCCTTAAAGCACATTTGTGTTTTAACTTGTTTTCAAGCTTGGTTTTCTTTGGTAATTGATTTATATGTTCATTAACATATTTATAAAGTATAGGTATGACCATTAGGTCTTATACACATTTATCCCAAGCTTAGAGCACATTTTTGCTCTTATTGACTTTAAGGTATTTTCTTGTGTTTTATTTGGTTTAACTGTCCCCAAAGTTTCTAAGGACTTATTTAGCCTTATTAAATCCTAATTAAATGTTATCAAGTCTTGGTAGGCTCTTTGGGTCCTAACCAAGTTCACTCATAGCTTAGAGCATGTTTTTGCTCAACCTGTGTCTTAATGCTTTATTGCATTTATTATGGTTTAAATTGTTCACTGATGTTACTAAGGCACTTTTTAGCCTTTACATACCATAATTTGATATTTAAACCACATATCAAGGTTTGGGGTATTTCAATCTACCCCCTTAAAAGAACTTCGTCCTCGAAGTTCACACTTTCCCACACATCATTAAATCAGAATACGGGGATTACTTGGAAATAAACTTCCATAACAAAACACACTTTACATCACAACCTCGGACTTAATGGTCCGGGCAACACATTCACATCCACACATAACATAACATATCCACATGATAACCTCGGACTCTATATGGTCCGGGTATCTTAACAACACTTACACATACATAACAACCCCTTGGACTCACTGGTCTCGGGTACATCACAACATTTGAAAACATAGGTCCCCATAACATAACAGTCTTCAGACATTTAGGTCTATGTAACACAACACATTTAGACTCATAGGTCTCAATAGCATACACTTTTAGAGATCAAATTCAAAAGATCAAAAAAAATAACATTTATTACACATACAACACAACATGTCATAGCATGTATAACAATCAAAAATATCTTTGATATACACTGTGATCCCGCAGAACCCGTCGCGATGGACACCTTCCGTCCCGTGCCTTTGGGAGATCAAAACAATCACTTAAATTTAAAATTTTTCCTTGTGAGGTTAATAAGAAGACTTTAATTATGCAAAGTATCCATCAACGTTTTATAAATACCAATTAAAATCCTTCTGAAAACACACACAACTCCAAGTCCAACTTAAGCTCTTTGCTTCTTTTCTTAGCGTGGTTGTTTTGTGACCACTTATAGGGAGCTTCAAGAATCATCCAACCCTGATGTGATCGGCATCAGTGTTGAACTATTTTCTACTCCAATTTGTGTTCGGCTTCCCTTGATCACATGCAAATCAAGTTCCACCTCCCACTCCATTTTCAAGCATCAAATAAATCACTCATTTCCAATTTTCTATCTTTTAATCATTCTAATCATGATCATACATCTCCAAGATAGAACTTCGTCTATCAGTTTTCCCATACACTTTAATCCTGTTGCCTATGGAATCTTATTCTCACTAGGTTCTATGCGGTTTCATACCCTTTCATGCATCACTATAAAGTATATATATATACACATATATTTTATCAAAATACACACACTGGTTTTACATTTATACACTGTCGGGGTTTTAGTTCCCCAGGAGTTTCTCTACTCCCCACACTTGTACTATCACACACCACTATTAATAAATCAACACACACTTTAAATAACAATGGTATTCGCATCTTCTGTGCGCAATTACCACAAATAAACCATGAATGAATGCGTATGTTTACGTAACACACGCACCAATCATCAAAACAATAATATAATTTTGTGCTATGCACATATAAATCACATACACTACGTACACTTGTACGGTAATATACACTAAGTGGTTTGCGCTCTACCCCCTTAAAAGGGGTTACGCCCACGTAATCAATCACTGAACATTAGCTTAAATGTTCTGCGTCGTGAAGTGTTTTAACTTCCCGCGGTCTATTCACAATGGATTCTGATTAGAGGATCTTAACCATATTGGCGGTTTAGTTTCCTAAACCAGAATTCTCATTGGAGTTTGTTTAAACTCTTAGTTGGTTTCGATTCTGGCCTGTTAGGCTTCTAGGCGTTAATAATTAGCCATCCATCATATTCGTATTCACGTTGTACATTTGAATCACTGGTTCACTAGTTTCTGCTGCGAAACTCTAATAACTGTAGAGCTTAATTGCTCCCTTTTGTTATTCTTACTGTATTGTACATCCCCATTGTCACCTTCGTCTTGGTAACAATGGTTTCTCAACCGACGCGTGGTATCTCTTACCGTTAGCGAATTCGGTGAGTTATACACTTTCTATCCACTTCCATGACAATTTACTGTGTATACAGCTATGTATTTCACAATGATTTGACTTGTTCCCTTCCGACTTACTGTCGGTTGAGAGACTGAGCTACTACCTAGTGTGTAGTGCTCTCTCAGCTATTTCCAACATTTGGGGTATATTCCATACCGGTATTTGGCAGTTAGTGCTACCGTAGTCACTTACTGTTAATCATGTCTCGACATTTGGTTTTGTACAAGCACTCTTTATTGGTGGCCTTGCATTTCCTATGCATCGGCCATTATAACATTATTGCTCCACAATAACATGTTTTCAATTCCTAGCTATCCACTCGATCATTACTGCGCAAGTGCAATACCAAAACACTCAGTCATACAGAGTCAGAGGCGTAAACTCTTGACGTAAATCCCTTATGTGATTCGCCATGGAGTTCACACTGTATTTCACTGAAATTCTGATCTCATAATACTGGCTACTGGCTTACTGCCGAGTCTGTTTAATATCAATTATCTTGCTCTCCACTGAGTTTAACTCATAACTGATCTTATCTGTTACGTTTTCGTTTAACAACACTTATACAACAGTCGCTTGTTGCGCACCGTGCTCTTACTCCCTGTATAACATCAGTTATATCGTGTTTACCGCCACATTAACTTCCACACCCATACTTAATTATGGTTCATCATTCATCTGGATGACTACCGAATGCTCCTTGAGCATCGATAATTCGAGTCACAGCCGGCATTATTCAGCCAGGTGCTTCACTTTTACACACGTACTACTAAGCTAACTGCTCTCTTTCAATAATAACGTTGTCCATCCTTAACATATTTCGTGAACTTGATTCACATAACTACCGCTCCTGCGGTGTCACAATTTCGAGAGGTATCCCCCTCTTATGCAGTGGTTTGTTTACCACTCTATTCACTTATACAACAAAACTTCTACCATCAATCGAATTTTATAACATATCTTGCTTATGGCTTATAAGCCTTATTTGCCTTGAGCTGCTCATTTTAGGCTGTCCACACACATGTACTTCTCTGTACAATATTACATGGTTTGGATATTATATTGGGCTCCATGACAAGTCGTTGCAAATCACGTTTCCTTTCATGGGATGCCCTTTAGGATTGTCAGTCCGTCTCCTGACAACTCATGTCTAAACTGGGTGTTAGTTTCAACCCTTGTGGTTCTGTCATGTCATTTTGTTCAACATTGTTGGATGCGAACACCCCTCAAGGATTGCTCCTGGGTGTTGCTACGTTATGCCTTACATTTGTTTCACACTTATTGGTACATTCCATTAGCCACGCCATTTTGCGTTCTTAAAATAGCTTATTATCTCCTTTTGTGAAGATCAACATTTCCTGTAGTGTGAGGTACTCATTCTGGGAATTTTCATCCCGTTCATTGCACATTAATGTGTCCACGTTAGGCATTTGCTTGCCATGTACAGGCTGGGTCACCGTTCCAGCTATCATGTTTATTCCCGGAATTCTTAAGACATATGTGATGTCTTTACATAACAGTTTGTGCCCTTCGCACTTCCTAACTCTTAAACATTTCTTGAGAGGAATTCACTAATCCTTTTAGTCTCGTTAACTTAACTGAGTTCCTTAGCTTCAACTATTCCTTGTATCCTTAGCTCTTGTTTGACTCATACTGCGGACCGTAGACGGAGTCGACGCTACTTCCCGTGTTTCGGACTCCACTCGTATACATATGTGGGGTACCATAATGATACATTGCTACCTACCCAACCAACCCATAAGTAGGTCTGTCAGGCCCACAAGCTCCTATCGGAGTGCGGTCGTCCCACAATTCAAATTGGTACACTCGTAGTGTCCGTCACACGCCTAGGTGAAGTATTCTGTTGTCAACTCCCTTATATTGTCCCGTGACAATATCATTCCTTACTTCCCGAACTTAATCGAGGGGAAAGTTTATCCATTGTTGTATCCTTGTCAACTATCCTTGGTTTTACTGGTTGGTTTAAAAGAAGGTTGGAAAGAAGTGTTGGTTTGAAAGAAATCTGGTTTGAAGGAAAAAGGGTTTGAATAAATTTGGGTTTAAAAAGAAAATTTTCATGGTTTCACAACATCTTCTTACCTTAACCATGTCTAGCTTTGCTGACTGGTGTACTTACAGTCACGAGGTTAGGCTATAAAGCCCTTCATGGTCATAATGATCCTTTTTAACTTCATGTACTTACTAAGTACTTGTAGTGGTTATAAATTCCGAACAGCCCTGTTATAGCAGCACTTGCTATTGGCCAGTGCGCCATGCTAATGGCTATCGGTTTAACACATACTGGTTATGGTATTGTTCTTACCCATATGTCAACAGTGGCCTTGTTGGCCCTCGCTGATCTTACTGCCTTGATAAGAACTCTTCTGGTGACTTCTCACTGTCCTCATATGATAATCATTAACTAGGGTGTTTTCCCATTCTGGGAGACCCTTTGTCTTAGTATTGTATTCTCTTTGTAGCCCGTTCACGTATTGTCGCGGTTACTGAGACTTGTCTCTTGTTTGGGCATACGTTGTAGTTCCTTGTCGTTGTATACCGTTGGTGTATTGTTTATCAATTGTGGTCCCGTAGACAATTGTCTCGGTTTCACTAATCCATTCTTGCCTGTTGCACGGTTGGTGCGTTGCAAGTGGTTTTTCTCGAACTGCTTAGCATTGACCCAGTTGCCGGAAATTCTATTCTCTAACACAAAGACCTTCATTCTTTGCTATGGAATGCGGTTAACATGTTGTTTTCAGATGAGACCGTCTCCGGGATTCCCAGTTTTCGGGATCTACCGGTGACAGGTTTCCGTACCCTAAGGTTTATAACAGCCAGATCGGGTATTCCCGAGTATGAGAGTGGGACTTCCATCTCTCTGGCGTTTCTTCCCCAAGTTATAAAACAGGGATTGTGGAGGGTGGGATGGATATTGTAGGTTTCCAGTAGTCACTGGTAGTTCCTAACTAGCGTATCTCTCACGCTATCACTCAACCCTTAACCCAAAGTACTTAAATCCTAACTCGGTACTTCCTAAGCTCGGTAATTCAGTCATCAGAGCGATACTTCGCTCTGATACCACTTTTGTATACACCCATCCAACATTAACATACTTACAATAAACTGCAGCGGAAATACAAACCTCTTCACATTACTTAACTCGTTGGTGTTACACCCGTTAGCCACCCACGTGGCTAACAAGGCTGATCCATATACATTGTACCGGTGGTATGGGCTAAATTCTCGAGCAACTATACATTATTTATCCCTTCCATTAACAACAAACAACAATACACCTTATCAACTATACCGAGTACTTATAACTAATGCCGATAACAATTCCGTCTTTACTACACCTACTGTATATCTACACATAAACGATTACCATGTACAACGAACTACCGTCCTACTCCCGACGGCTTCCAGCACTTCGTACCTGAAATAGGAAAAGAAGAGAAAGGGGGCCCCAAGGGGCTCAGCACCTTGCTGGTATGGTAATCCCGCAGCCCACATGCTACCGGGCCACGCACACTAATTGTCGTCTTAGCATGCGGTTGATTATTTTTAAATCATGCATGTAACAGTGAAACACACATCACATAACATTCGCCTCAACGGGCTCAACAAAAGGGAATATATCCTTACTTAATAAGTCACTCATGGTATTCATCATCCCTAGAGTGTCCCCCCTCTAATGGAGCTACTTCCTTAATAGGACGACACATACCCTTAAATCGGGTTATCCTTAATACGCCTCTTATCACAAACTGGGAATCATATCCATGATCCACATACTCCACATTATACAACCTACAACATACACTACATACACACTTACAACACTTTGCACGTTTCACGTGCACAACATACTAGCAATAGATATTGCATCACAAACAAAATACATAACATAACGGGAGTGGTTCTCTTAGGAACCGACCCAAACATTGTTATTACACTGGTGAGCCTAGAGAATGTTGCCAGTCTCATGATAAGCTCGTTATACAATAACAACAACACTCATTTACCGTCTAATAGTTGGACGAGTAACTTAAGTTAAGGCGGTTCGGGTTTGGAGGCCCGAACACACCACACAAACACATGTTCCCCCTAAACCGACATACGTCAGAATAGCTGTTGAGCTTGGAGTAAGCGTAATGGGAGATCATAACCCGTGAGGGAAACAACCATAACAAAGAGAAGGGTAAGCTAGGAAGGATACCCTCTTCCAAACAACGCGCGACCGGCCAAACCGGATCCTCACCACTGTTAGTAATACTTACTTTAGATATTTAGTTAGAACCCCACTATGGAGTCTATCACATCTACACCTCATACAGTATTACAACTGTGTTAGACACACAAGGGAGATCCCACATTCACATACACATATCACACATTTAACACACGCATAGCCGTGGTTAGTACGTCCCATGGTTCGGGTCGTTTACTCCGAATACCGAACTCTCATGTGATCCTAGACTCAGTTAACTAAGGTTAACACTGCCGAGGTTAAATGGTATCGGAGTTGAACACGCCACATATATGAATTACTGTAAACTCATTACATGTTTTATCTTACAACGTGGCAAACATACAGAAAAACACATTGGCATACAAGCCGGTGTAATCCGGTAGGACACAGGTTGCAAGAAAACCATACCTGTCACCGGAGTCCACTTACCACGTCCACTTATGTTCCTCGAGCAATTCTCGAACAACTGTTAACATCACATGTGTTTATTACATTGGGGTAACATGTTTGTTTAAAGTCTAACGCTTATAACTTTTCCCCGTTAACTTGGTTAAATAACTTTACATTTTAACTTGTTTTACTTTCACATTTATTACAACCTTTCACCCACTTATTTACCATTAAAACTCACCCCTCATGTCCTTAACAACCTTATAACATCATTACCTATCAATCCCCATCATTACACATCATTTCTATACCTTAAAACAACAATTTTGGTCCATACAGTGGCCTGTCCGAACTTGTGTCCGAACTTCCAAGTTCGGACGCAAGCCGCGACCTAATACTGAAAAATACACACGTCCGAACTTGTGTCCGGACTTCCCAAGTTCGGACACAGTTCGAGAGTAAATCCCAGATAGAAACAGTGACGTCCGAACTTGTGCCGGACTTCCCAAGTTCGGACACAGTTCGAGAATGAGAAAATCCTTTACCCAACAGAGCCTGTCCGAACTTCCATGTCCGGACGGAAGTTCGGACACGGCAAAAATGCTCAACTTCTACACCTTTAAACACTTAGCCAATTCCTCCAAACTTCTCCTAAAGTCTCATAATGCTTCCTAACACCATTTGGCACATCAAACACACCTTTAGCCATGTGCTAAACTCTTTAAATCACTCACCAAAACCATCTTATCATTCACAAGTTTCTTACAAATTCGTAGCACTTAGGATGTTTTCTCCTTAAGATTTCTAAGTGGTAGTTCACCAATAATGACCACTACACCAAGGTGTTTCCTCTACACCTTAATATCATCTCTCAACTCCTTTTCTTACTAACTAAATCTCCTTGTTACAACTCCTTGAATTCTTTCTCAAAACCTTACTTAAACATCATTCTCCTTATTCATCAACATCACCCAAACCTTAAACAACTTCTTCAAGACTTTTCAATACACTCTCAAAACACACATTGAATTCCTAGAACTTCCAAGATAACACCTAAATCCTTGCATCACTCTAAATCACCTTAACACATGTTTTCTTCTCAAGTAAACATTTATTCACCTATAACACTTCCTAGTTCACCAAAACACTTAAAACACTTCGAACTTCTCACACATTTTTCCCAAATTTGGCCATAGCTTCTCTTGTATATACTCACATCCAAACACTTAGGTTTTTACCTTATTCCATTCAACACACCTAAAATCCATCAAACACATTTTTATACACAAACTTCACACATTAAGCACTACATCACAATATAGTGCATAACTTAAATTGCTTGGCACTTAGGCCCTTAAATAACATGGCTCTTAGGCCCTTAAATAACATAAACCATAAACACTGAATTTCCCACATAAGTATGCCTTTGACCTGCAAATACATACACCAATACATATGTTCTTTTACTAGTCTCCTTGAGAGCATTTACTAGCTCATTTGCCATTGGCTTAGGTATTTTATTAAGCAAATCAAGCTCATTTTCCTAAGGCATTTAAACTACATTGAGATAGTTTGTTTACCTCTTTTCCTCTCAAACTTCTTTCTTGTTTCCTTGTAAACCGGTGAGGCATTTGGTCCTTTTCAACTATTAAACATTATACAAACAAAGAATGAGTATTCAAGCATTATGCTTCATCTCATTGTAAACCCTAGTTACACATATTGTTTTTAACACATTAAGGTAATTGTTTTACCTTGGAATTGGAAGAGAACTTGAATAAGTATCAATAGAGGACTCCTCCTAGCCCTTGGAAGATTCAAATGAAGCTAAAACAAGCAAGGTAAATACACCATGGTGAGGTGAATTTTCGGTACATGAAAACATGGAGGAAACATGGATTTTCTTTGAGTTTCCTTACCTTGAAGCAAAGGAGAACAATAATATGTGAAAAGGTGAGCTCAAGCTCCATCAATGGTGAATCTCCTTGGCACCGAAATGAGGCTTTTGAAGATTTGAAAAGATAGAAGTGTAGAGCTTGCTCCAACTAGAAGAATGGTGGTCTTGAAATTAAATTTGGATAAGTGAGCTAGATTTTACAAGAGTTCAAAGGTGGACTTCCATGGTGGTGGTGCTATATTACCGAGAGAGAACAAGAAGAAGAGAGGAAGAAGAGGGAAGTTGGGACGTGGAAATGGAGGAGGAAGGAAAAGAGAGAAGGATAAGATTGCTTTAAGAAGATATTTGTAACTTATAAAGCAAATAGTACTTTACTTAAGCTTAACTTCACTTATTTGATTTCTTTTACATGTTGGTGACTCACACATGAAAAACCGGCCCCCATGCCTAGGAGGGTATAATGGTCTTTGTTGACCAATTTAATTACTTATAACAACATATGTTACAAACTAGCTTATAAAAAATCACTATTCACCTAAACAAGGCACTTAGAAGTGAAATTTTTGATTTCCCATTAATATAGCCACCCAAATGTGATACTATATAGTACACATGTTAATTAAAGAGTAATGATGGACATTTAGCCATTCAAAACTCATTTACAAGACAATTTTTCAAAAACGTGCTTTAAGACTCCTTAAAGCACATTTTGTGTTTTAACTTGTTTTCAAGCTTGGTTTTCTTTGGTAATTGATTTAATATGTTCATTAACATATTTATAAAGTATAGGTATGACCATTAGGTCTTATACACATTTATCCCAAGCTTAGAGCACATTTTTGCTCTTATTGACTTTAAGGTATTTTCTTGTGTTTTATTTGGTTTAACTGTCCACCAAGTTTCCTAAGGACTTTTAGCCTTATTAAATCCTTATTAAATGTTATCAAGTCTTGGTAGGCTCTTGGGTCCTAACCAAGTTCACTCATAGCTTAGAGCATGTTTTTGCTCAAACTGTGTCTTAATGCTTTATTGCATTTTATGGTTTAAATTGTTCACTGATGTTACTAAGGCACTTTTTAGCCTTTACATACCATATTTGATATTTAAACCACATATCAAGGTTTGGGGTATTTCACCGAAGAGGTAAGCGCGAACGACCAACGGTGAACGGTACAGTTCTCTTGTGACCTGCTGCTAACGAGGTGTCCCTCGGCTTGTGTGCTATTTGTTTTTGTGTGCTCACTAAACAAGATAAGCAGCAACCGGAATATTATTATATTTATTGTATTGTTGGTGATGTTGAAATAACACAACATACCGTGGGGACTTACTAACAATGTTTAGTAAGGAATTGAGTGAGACCAGGAACGCCCCTAATAAGGGACGATAGAACCGAAAGAGGTTAACCAACAAACAGGGTCTTGAGATTACTACTAACTGGAACTTGAGACCTTGAGTGAGGAAACCCGGGACCGATCTCCGGTCATGCATGCTAAGGAAAAGGGGGACGGTATCTGAATCAGATCCGCCCTCGCTTAAGGACTTGTCTTCGGATGTAGCCTAGGGCGGTTGCCGGCTCAGCTGCGTTTGGACTCTCCGTCCAGAGTAGGTGGCATTAAGATGGTGCGGTGGGATCACCTAAATCCCAGGTTCGAATTAAGCTACAACCATTCCCCTCCAGGAACGGTTTGTATACTGAGATTAAGTTAAGATTGAGATTAAGGTAAGGTTAAGATAAGTTGCAACCATTCCTTTTAAAGGATGGTTTGTATTGTTAAGTTTAAGATTAAGGTAAGGTTATGATGAGTTGCAACCACTCCTCTTTAAAGGATGGTTTGTATAATTAAGATTAAGATAAGTAACATCCACTCCTTATTAAAGGATGGTTGTTTCTAAGATTAAGATAAGACTAAGATTGAGGTGAGATAAGGTTGGACTAAGATTAAGAGGGAACATTACTTAAGGAGTTAAATAACTAACTCCCTAATTAAGGGAACGCATTTAAGTCGTTCATTGTGTGTGAACTTTGATTGTTCATATTTGGATCGTTGTTTACAATTTACTATTATGTTGTGCATATAATCAACCTCCATGCTATCGACAATTAGTCGTCGTAGCCACGTTAGCTTGGGGGCCATGAGGGGATCGTACCAGCATTCGTGCTGACCCCCTTTGGGGGCTGTTTTTACTACACAGGTGCATCAGAGGCGGCCGTCGCAAGAGTAAGAAGAGGATACAAGTGTTAAGGATTAAGTTTGACCTACGAGTTGTGCATGTACACTCATATGGAAATTGAGTTAGTAAGGTGTATAGTTGTGAGAGGATTGTAAGAAGGATATGTAAATGGTTAAGGTGTTGGACTAATGTTCGGTATATTCTGTAGTCAGACCGTGGCAAGGTCCTGGATTGTAAAGAATCCGCTGTGACATGTTTATATATACTGTTAAGTTGCGCGAGACCACATTTGGATTGAGTTGGGGTGTTACAAAAAGTGGTATCAGAGCGTAGTTACGCTCTGAAGACAAGAAATACCGAACTTAGGAGAATATTGAGGTTGAGATTGAGTTATGGGTTATGGGTGAGAGATAGAGTGAGAGGTGCGTTAGCGGGACTTCCCCGTGCTTACCGGACATCCATAGTACCTAGACCCGCCCTCCACATCCCTAACCCTGAATATGTGGAACAAACGCCAGAGAGAAGAAACCCTCTCTTACTCGGGGAAACCCGATCTGGCAGTTAGCTAACAGTAAGCAATACGAGAAACAATTGTTGTACAACAGTTATGGAAACTTGGAGGTTTTTAATGGAGCGCAATAGAGGAACAGGCGCTACCTATGGAATTCTATCAATAAGGGAACGGTAATTACCGGCAACATGGTCGACATGAGTACCGGACAGTGGTCCGAAGGAGCATAACAGTAGGATAATACCAAGCATGAGGATTGAGATTACTGGAAAGTCCAGTTAGAAACGGGAACTCCAAACCCATACAATGAAAAGGTTACAAACCTGGCCGACACAACGCGAACAACGGTGGAAACACATACAAATTGTATACCGAAATAGGACTACGATGTAGTGCCTAAAGGAGAATCACTACTAAATAACCACAACAAAATGTGTGGAGATAGGAGCGAGGATTAAGACATAAGAAGGTATTAAGGGGTTCCCTCAGACAGAGGAACACCCTGGTGGAAAATGACATACGTCAAATAACAAGGAAACTGCCGGATGGACGGTTATCCAAATAAGAGATTATCGAAGGAGTCCCGAGGACTACCAATTACATGGAAATTAGAAGGAAGTGTCACTACCGATTACCTTGTACCAATAACCCATCCTGCATGGCGCACTTGCCATAGCAAGTGCTACCATGGTTAAGCCACACGAAAAGCCATCAAGGCGAAAAGGAGAACGCTACAGTTGTAGCATATATTAACACCGGATTGTAAACCATAAGAACAGGAAAATAAGACCTTGGAAGGCCCGACGGCCTGACCAAAATGAGATGAGGTGACACACCAGTCAGCAGGGGGGAGCAGAACTTGGACATAATATTAGACCATATGGATGTTAGCAACAGTACAAACAACAACCGACAGTGCAGTAAGAACACCAACCCGGATCCCAAAGGGGAAAGCTAAGAGATCGCTCGGTAATGCGAGCAAAAACACTATATAAGCAACGATATACAGGGATGTATTATAAGATACTATTGAGACTGTTGAAGCATCGACTTACAACGAAAACGGGATAAGATTCCCAGAGTGACCATTAAGGATACCAATAACAAATTCTTCAATGAAGATGTTGGAAAAACAAGAGACAAGGGTAAATGAGAATAAACGTAAGCTAACCTGCTGAGGATTAAAGAACAACTGGAAAAAGGAAAGCCCGGAGCTGGACCAAGCTCCAACAAGCCCGATGGGAACTACCCCCACAGATTTGGCATAGTCTTGCCGATCAACTTATTAATGACAGTTAACACTGTTTGTTTAACTCATTATTAACACCCAAGTATGATTGATCATCAACGGGTGGCATAGTCAACGGAAGTTGACGAAGCTTGAGATGGGAGAGTGTAGAGGATAGAATGATATCCAACTGGATACCTTAAGGCAAACGCCTAAATACGAACTTATCCTGAACTACTAAAAGACATAAGTTTAGTAAAATGACGTATTGTCAAGACATTAAGTAACCTCAGATCCCTGAACAACTTCCATAGCAGGAAGCAGGATGCAGCAACTTATAATGAACCGATGCACATTTAGTATGTATACCTAACGGTGGATAGTGCTCAACGACCAGAATCTTATAGGGATGACCTGCAGATGAGTAAGAGTACAATAATGAACTGGACATTTAAGCATTAACAGCCTACGAGCCAAGGAAGGATGCTAACCACATCATCAGAGCCCGAGGCGCAGTAAGTTATAAGAGAGCTGGTTTAAGCCACGAAGGGAGTACAATTTGTAGATATGAACGGTACCAAACCTATAACTTAGATTGGGAAGATATTACCAAGAAAGGGTACCAATGAGAATATTGAGATAATGCTAAGGACAGGAGCGGAGAACGAACCATGCCTTTTAGGGTGGGGATACCTCTCCTTGTTGTGAGGCCATGAGTGGGAATGAACCCTCAAAAGGGCTTTCACATATTAGAGATAAAATACACTTATATTTAGAAAATGGAAACTATGAACCCTGAGATTACCTTAGAACATACCAGATACACTTGAGTAATAAGGAAGGTTGCACAGATAGACCCCATATCCAACACCCAGGATGTAAGAATTAATAATGGTCAGAGATAAACATTGTGACTGCACATTATGGCACGTCAATTAATCAATGCTCAGAAGAGCTTGTGATTCGGTGGATGACTTCTTCAGTAACCAGTTAAACTACATGGTAGGTAGATAACATCACTAAGGATGAGAGAAAGCGAAAGAAATTAGCCTACTTACGAATCTGAGATTGGAGCATAACATCTTCATATCAAGAGTCAACTATTTTACAACACGGTACGACAACCGCCAATACCGGAATGAGAGAACTCCCAGTGTGTTTACAACAAGAAGGGATTGTGTAACACCCCATCCAACAACAAACACATAACAACATCTGCTGCAGTGGAAACTCAACTCATCACATTACTTATTTCAATGGTGTTACACGCCGTTAACCACCCACGTGGCTAACAAGGCTAATACATGTACTTTGTATCGGTCTGATGGACTAGACTCCCGAGCAACTACACGTAACATTGCTTCCCTAACAACAACCCATATACTTATTACATCCAATCGGACCGAGTATTTACAAACTAATGCCGATGATAACAATTTCGGTCTTACTACGCCACTGCTTACGCCGTTTAAATGGCTACCATGTATAAACATCTACCCCGTCCTACTCTCGAACGAACGGCTTCCAGCTCCTTGTACCTGAAATAGAAAAGGAGAGAAAGGGTGGCCCCCAAGGGGCTCAGCACCTTTGCTGGTATGGTAATCCCGCAGCCCACATGCTACCAGGCCACGCACAACTAATTGTCGTCTTAGCATGCAGTTGATTATATTTAAATCATGCATACAAACCATAAACACACACAACACTTTGCATACACCCGACAACAGGGCTCAACATAATCCAACACATCCACACTTAACAAACCATCCAATGATTCCTTTATCCTTAGAGTGGCTCTCCTCTAAAACGGAGCTACTTCCTTAATGAACGACACGTACCCATTAATCGGGTTATCCTTAAACGCTCTTGTCACAAACTGGATTCATTCCATGATCCACTCACTCCATATCCTACAACATATCTCATTTCTCATATAATAAAACATAACAACACCTTCCTTGTTTCGACGCACATGACGACATCGCATTCATTTTAAACATCCAATATATATATATTATAATATATATATATAAAATATAATACCATAGCACAGCAAGGGAATTTGCATAGCACCATAACATTACATAACACCATAAAATCGGTTCTCACAAGGAACCTTCCACCATAGTTAGTATACCATGTGAGCCTAGGATTTTTGCCAATCCCATGTTAAGCTCGTTACCAACCTCATTACCGTCCAGTTATATAGAACGGTTAACTTAAACCCGAGGGTGTGTCGGATATAGTGATCCCAAGCACACCGAAATAACATTCGTATGCCCTGTGGCCCGACGTGAGTCAGTAACTAGCTTTGGATAAGCTAAGGGAAGGTAGAAAACCAAATTGGAATACCACCTATACATACACCAAGAGAGCCGAACCGGATATGACATCGACTCCCGTCCATCACACGCGTGGCCGGAACAAACGGACTCTCACCCCCATTAGTATTAGTATACATATACACTTATAAATAAGTAGTTAGAGATCCATTATGGAGCCTACCACATCCACACACCATACGGTATCATAACCGAGTTAAGCACACAAGGGAGGTTCACACACTTGCATACAACAATAATATCCAACTAACTCACACATAGCCGTGGTTAGCACGTTCCCAAGGTTGGGGCCGTCAACTCCGTATACCGATCACTCATGTGTTCCTAGTTTTGGTTAGCTAAGGTTTAACACATACTTGAGGTTAAATGGTATCGGAGGCCAAATTCGCCACATAAATGAATTACTATAAACTCATTACATGTTTTAATCTTACAGGTGGCAAACACTCAAGAAAACATATTGGCATACAACAGTGTAATCCGGTAGGACAAGGGTTGCAAGAAAAACATACCTGTCACCGGAGTCCACTTACCACGTCACTTATGTTCCTCGAGCGATTCTCGAACAACTGTTAACATCACATGTGTTTTTTATTAACATCGGGGTTTGCTTGATTATTTAATGTCTAATGCTTAACTTTCCCCGTTAACTTAGTTACATAACTTTACATTTAACTTGTTTTACTTTCACATTTTTGATACAACTTTTCACCCTCTTAATTGCCATCTAAAACTCACCTAATATGTCCTTAACAACCTTATAACATCATTACCTATCAATCCCCATCATTACATATCATTTCATAACCTTTAAACCATATTTTTGGTCCGACCGGACTTGCCGACCGGACTTGTCCATGTCCGGTCGATTCCAGAACACATTTCCGCCAAAATTTTCTACTCCGACCGGACTTGTAAGTCCGGTCCTATGTCCGGTCCATTCCAGAAACTATTCCCGCAGGGTAAACTGGGCCCGAACGAAACTTGCAAGTCCGATCGCAAGTTCCGGTCTGCCCAGATCTTTGTTTTCCTTTTTACATTCAACTCCAAACTTCACCCCATATATCCTAGTATACCCTAACCTCATTTGGGCACTTCAAACACACCTTAAGATATCCTTAAACACTCACAAAACTCTTTTTTCTAATTCCTTAAACCTTTACTTATATCTTCACAAAATTTCTAACACTTACAATGTTTTCTCCTAGTTTTTCAAGTGGTGTGTTTCATCCTTAATAACCTTTATACCAAAGTTGTTTCCTCACCATAATAACATCATCTCCCAAGCATCTTCTCTTTCTAACCAATCTTCTCTTTCACAACTCCTTAGAGTTCCTTTCTCAAAACCTTTCTATACATTGTTCCCACTTGCACATCACATGACCTAAACCTTAAACAACTCTCCAAGACTTTAATACATTCTCAAAACACATATTGAATTCCTAGAACTTCCAAGACAATGCCTAAATCCTTATAGCAATTAGAACACCTTCTATTACAATGCAATGTGTTCCTCCTTAGTGAAAGATGTATCCATTCTTAACAATTCCTAGTTCAACCAAGTTCATTTAAGCACCTAGAACTCCTTATACATTTTACAATTTCGCCATGGGTTCTTAGCCATAAATCATTCCAAAACTCATAGTTTTCACCATTAAACACTCAAGAACATCACTCAATTCCATCAAGAACACTATCACTCACAAAACTTCACCAAATTTACACTACATCACAATATAGTGCATAATTAAACTTGCTTGGCACTTAGGCCCTTAAATAACATGGCTCTTAGGCCCTTAAATTGCATAATCCTTAAACACTGAATTTCCACAATACATAAGCCTTTGACCTGCAATTACACACACCAAGACATATGTTCCTTTACTAGTCTCCTTGAGAACACCTTACTAAGTCATTCACCATTTGCTCTTTAGGTAGTTTTAGCAAGCATTATAAGCTCATTTCTCCTAAGGCATTAAACCACATTGAGATAGCATATTTACCTCTTTTCCACTCAAACTTCTTTCTTGTTTCCTCTTAAAACCGATAAGGCATTTCATTCCTTGTCAACTTCTAAACAAGATACCAACATTGAAATGAGTATCTAAGCTTAAGCTTCATCTCATTGTAAACCCTAGTTACATATATTGTTTTAACACATCAAGGTAATTGTTTTACCTTTGAATGGAAGAGAGCTTGAATGAGTATCAAGAGAGGACTCCTCCTATCCCTTGGAAGATTTAAATGAAGCTAAAACAAGACAAGAGAAGACACCATTACAAGGTGCATTTCGGTCAACACCAAAAGTGAAGGAAATGGAATTTTCTTTGGTTTTCCTTACCTTGAAGCAAAGGTGATCAACAAGGCATAAAAATATTAGTCAAGCTCCTTCCATGGAAGTTCTCCTTGGCACCGAAATGGTGGTTTTGAGGATTTGAAAGGACAATGTTGTAGAGCTTGCTGCAACTAAGAGAACGGTAGTCTCGGAATTAAATTCGGAGCATGGAGTCATAAGTTACAAGTGAGGAAGGATGAAGAATGGTATGGTTCTGTTGGAAACCGATGGAGAGAGGAGAAGAAGGTGGCCACCGTGGGAAATGAAAGGAAGAAGAGAATGAGGAGATAAGTTTGCTTTTGTTAAGATATTTATTCTTATAAAGCAAATAGTATATTAATTAGTCATTCTTCTTTTCTTAGTAAACTAACAAGGGTGGTGAGTCACCACACCTTAAAACCAGCCCCCAATAGTACCTAGGGGTATTTTAGACTTTATTAATCAATTGTCTCACTTATAGTAACATATGTTACAAACTAGCTTATAAAAATCACTATTCACCAAAAACAAGGCACATAGAAGTGAAAATTTTGATTTCCCATTGATATAGCCACCCAAATGTGATACTATATAGTACACATGTTAATTAAAGAGTAATGATGGACATTTAGCCATTCAAAACTCATTTACAAGACAATTTTTCAAAAATGTGCTTTAAGACTCCTTAAAGCACATTTTGCGTTTTAACTTGTTTTCAAGCTTGGTTTTCTTTAGTAATTGATTTAGTATGTTCATTAACATATAAATAAGGCATAGGTATGACCATTAGGTCTTATACACATTTATCCCAAGCTTAGAGCACATTTTAGCCCATATTGACCTTAAGGTATTTATTTGTGTTTTGTTTGGTTTCATTGTCTACCAAAGTTTCCTAAGGACTTAATTAGCCTTTAAAGTCATAAAAACATTATCAAGTCTTGGTAGGCTCTTTGGGTCCTAGCCAAGTTCACTCCAAGCTTAGAGCATGTTTTTGCTCAAACCGTGTCTTAGTGTTTTATTGTGTTTTACCATGGTTTAAATGGTTCATTTATGTTTCTAAGGCACTTTTAGCCTTTAAATACCATAGTTAACATTTACACAACATACCAAGGTTTGGGGTATTTCATTCTACCCCCTTAAAAGAACTTCGTCCTCGAAGTTCACATTTCCTCGCATCATTGGATTAGAGTACGGGATTACTTATAGCCATAAAACTTCCATTACCAACCACCCTTTACATCCAACCTCGGACTTAATGGTCCGGGCAACATATCCACATTATACATAAATATCATACTCACATGGTAACCTCGGACTTAATGGTCCGGGTACCTTCACCACACTTGCACTTACATAATATCCCTCAGACTCTTAGGTCTGGGTGACATAACCACATTTGGACTCGTAGGTCCGGGTAACACAATCAATTCAGAACCCACCCACATTAGAACTCTAGGTCTAGAATAGTATTTATTACTTATTCCACACAACATGTCTTAGCATGTATATCAAACAGAAATACCTTTTCCATCTCTCCATGGGTTCGAATCCCACGTTGAGTACATATACACTGTGATCCCGCAGAACCCGGTCGCGATGGACACCTTCTGGTCCCCGTTCCTTTGGGAGATCAAAACAGTCACTTAATTTTTTTTTTAACATATATACTTCTCATGTCACCGGTCCGAAGACAAAGGCTCATACGTCCTCAGCTCGTGAGCAAGTACTACAAAGATATTTTTACTAGGTTAAGTATAAGAAGATCTTTTATTCAAAATATTAATCGATTGTTTGAAAACACCAATTGAAAATCCTTTGAAAACACCACACAACTCCAAGTCCAATTATGCTCCTTGTATTTTTCTTAACGTGGTTGTTTATGACCACTTACAGGGAGCTTCAAGAGTCATCCAACCCTGATGTGATCAGCATCAGTGTTGAACTATCTTTCCACCCCAATTTGTGTTCGGCTTCCCTTGATCTCATGATAATCAAGTTTCACCTCCCACCTCATTTTCAACCAACAACTAATTCAAGCATGTCCCATTTTCTATCTTTAAATCCTTCTAGTCATAATCATTACATCTCCAAGGGATAGAACTCCGTCTATCAATCTTCATCCAAATCCAACTTAATTCAAGTTACCTAGGGAATTTAATTCTCACTAGGTTCTATGTCGGTCTCATACCCCTTCATAAATCACAACACTGTATATATATACATTATTTTTATCAAAATACAATACATGGTTTACATTTATGCACCGTCGGGGTTTTAGTTCCCCGGGAGTTTCTTTACTCCCTTCCATTGTGTACTCTCACACACCACTGTTAACAAGATAAACACACTTCCCACAATGGTATTCGCATCTTCTGTGCGCAATTACCACAATTTAACCACAAATAAATGCGTATGTTTATATACACACGCGCCAACCATCATAACAATTTATTTTTGTGCAATGTACAACATAGTTCACGTACACTTGCACGGTAAAACACACTAAGCGGCTTTACGCTCTACCCCCTTAAGAGGGATTACGCCCACGTAATCAACCACTGAACATTGGCTTTAAAATGTTCTGCCGTCGTGAAGTATTTTAACTTCCACGCGGTCTGGTACACAATGCATTTTGGTTAGAGGATTTTAACCATATTGGCGGTTTAATCCCTAAATCAAGAATTCTTATTAGAGTTTATCTAACTCATAAACGGTTTCGGTCCTGGCCTGTGAGGCTTTTAGGCATTGATGACTAGCCATCCATTCATATTCACAATGTATATCCGGTATCTGACGCATGGGCTCACTGGCCTCTGTTGCGCAACCCTGATAATTAGAGGCTAGTTTGCCCCATTCGTTACTGTTACTGTATTGTACATCTCCAATGTACCCTTATCTTGGAAGAATGGTTTCTCAACCGACACATGGTATCTCTTACCCTGAGCGAATTCGGTGAGTTTCACAATTTTCCACCCACTTCTCCAATAGCTTACAGCGTAAACTACTATGTAATTCACAATGATTGACTTGCTTCTACCGACTTACTGTCGGTTGAGATTGAGCTACTACCTAATGTGTAGTGCTCTCTCAGTTATTTCCCACACCTGGGGTATATCTCATACCGACATTTGGTATATAGTGTTACTGTAGTTATTTACTGTTAATCATCTCCACCTTTGTTTTGTACATGTATTCTTTCATTCCTGCGGCCTTGCATTACCTATGCATCGGCCATTATAACATTATTCCTCCACAATTACCATGCTTCCGATTCCTAGTTATCCCACTTGATCATTACTGCGCAAGTGCAATACCAAAACACTCAGTCATACAGAGTGCAGAGGCGTAAACTCTTGACAGTAATCTCTCATGCGATTGCGATAGGAATTACACTGTGTTTTACTGAAATTCTTATCACATAATACTTGTCACCGGCTTACTGCTCGGTTCGTTTGTTATCATTTACTGTTGTGCCTCCACTGGGTTAACTCATAACTCTGCTCACTCCCCATTTTATCATCTAACCATACTCACACAACGGTCGCTTATTGCGCACCATATCCTTACTCATTATACAACATCAACTTATACTGCATCCGCTATATATATTAGCTTCCGCTATTACGCTGGGTTTATCTGGCCATTATTTGGCTGATTTTTTTTTTGAATATACTACTATTTTTTTTTGAGTCTTTAAGTTCTTTGAGCGTTGTTCGTTACTCATTTAGCATCACATACCTATGGTGGTCGCTATCAACTTATCTTCTTCCTTTCTACACAACTGGTATAAGCACTTCTTTTCGTGTTACTTTATTCAAATCACCCGGGGTAATAACAACGTGGTCCATCCTCCACATACTTCTTGAACTTGGTCCACACACTACCGCTCTCGCGGTTTCACAATATCGAGAGGTATCCCCACTCTTAAAGCAGTGGTTCGTTCTCCGCTCTATTTCCTTGTGTAACATATACTTCTTCAACCGATCAAATTTACATATCACAGTTGTTGTGGTTATAAGCCTTACTGTCGCGATTCCTTCCAAGTTATCTCTCTGGCAACTTAGGGTCCTACTTTTAAGTGGGTTTACTTCAGTGTTTAATCCGGGTAATTGTTCCAATCTTGTATTTCCGTTATATTGCTCCATCTAACAATGTTTAATCCAAAACCCCTCAAGGATTGCTCCCAGGTGTTACTAACATATGCCATTACATCTGGCTTGCACTCATGGGACATTCCGTTAGCCACGCTTTTTGCGTTCTTCACTGGTTATTATCTTCTTCTGTGAAGCTCAACATTCCTGATAGTGTAGGTACTCATTTTGGGAGTTTCATCCCATTCATTGCACATTAATGTGTCCACATTAGGCATCTGCCTTTCCCTGCTTTCCAGCTATCATGTTATCCCTGAGGATCCTTAAGACATATGCTATGTCTTTACTTAACAGTTTGTGCACTTCGCACTTCCTAACTCTTAAACGTTTCCTTGAAAGGAATTCACTAATCCTTTTAATCTCGTTACTTAACTGGGTTCCTTAACTTCAACCATTCATGGTAATCCTTAGCTCTTGATTGACTTATACTGCTGACCGTAGTACGGAGCCGACTACTTCCCGTGTTCTGGACTCTACTCGTATACATAATGGTATCGTACTGATACATTACTACTTACCCAACTAACCTATAAGTAGGTCTGTCAGGCCCACATGCTCCTATCGGAGTGCGGGTCGTCCCACAACCAGTTGGTACACTTGTAGTGTCCGTCACACGCCTAGGTGAAGTATTCTGTGTCAACTCCCTTATATTGTCCGTGACAATATTCATTCCTTGCTTCCCGAACTTAATTGAGGAAGGTTATCCACTGTTGTATCCTTGTCAATTGCCCCTGGTTTCACTGGTTTGGTTTAAAAGAGGTTGGAAAGAAGTGTTGTTTGAAAGAAAATCTGGTTTTGAAAAGAAAGGGTTTTGAATAAATTGGGTTTGAAAGAAAATTTTCATGGTTTCACAACATCTTCTTACCTTAGCCAAGTCTAGCTTCTTGCTGACTGGGTGTTTCCAATTGCAGAGGTTAGGCTAACAGGCCTTCCACTGTCATGACAATCACATTTAACTTTATGGTACTTTTCCAAGTACTTTGTAGTGGTTATAAATTCACCGACATCCCTGTTATAGCAGCACTTGCTATAGCAAGGGCGCCATGCTAACTGACTATCGGTTTAACACATACCGATTGTGGTATTGTTTGACCCATATTGTCATCAGTGGCCTTATTTGCCCTCACTGATCTTACTGTCTTGAAATAACTCCTCTAGGTTACTTCTCACAGTCTTCGCATGATAATTATCAACTAGGGTGTTTCCCATTCTGGGAGACCCCCTTTTACTTAATATTGTATCCTCTTGTAGCCCGTTCCACGTACTTGTCGTGGTTGCTGAGACTTGTCTCTTGTTTGGGCATACGTTGTAGTTCATTTGTCGGTTGATATACGTTGGGTTTATTTATCAAACTGTGGTTCCGTAGACAATTGTCTCGGGTGTTATTTTAATCCTTTTGCCGTGTTGCACGGTAGGTGCGTTGCAAGTGGTTATTTCTCGATGCTCTGCATGTCGACCCAGGTTGTCGGAAATTCTATTCTCTATACACAAAATCCTTCGTTCTTCGCTATTAAATGCGGTTAGCATCATCCAGAGATGAAGACTCTCCGGGATTCCCAATTTCGGGATCTACCGTATGACAGGTTCTCCGTACCTAGAGGTACTAATATACAACGCCAGATCGGGTATTCCGAGTATGAGAGGACTTTCATCTCTTGGCGTTGTTTCCCAAGTTATTAAAACAGGGACTGTGGAGGTGGGATGGAGATTGTAGGTTCCAGTACACACTGGTAATTCCTATCTAGCGTATCTCTCCGCTATCACTCCAACCCTTAACCCAAAGTACTTAAATCCTCTCGGTACTTCCTAAGCTAGTAATTCAGTCATCAGAGCGATACTCGCTCTGATACCACTTTTTGTAACACCCCATTCCAACAACAAACACCTCAAACCTCTGCAGCGGAAACTCATCATACATTACTTATTTCAATGGTGTTACACGCCGTTAACCACTCCACGTGGCTAACAAGGCTAATACATGTACTTTGTACTCGGTCTGATGGACTAGACTCCCGAGCAACTACACGTAACATTTGCTTCCCTTAACAACAACCCATATACTTATTACATTCCAATCGGACCGAGTATTTACAAACTAATGCCGATAACAATTTCGGTCTTACTACGCCTACAATGCTTACGCCGTTTAAATGGCTACCCATGTATAAACATCTACCCCGTCCTACTCTCGAACGGCTTCCAGCTCCTTGTACCTGGAATAGAAAAGGAGAGAAAGGGTGGCCCCCAAGGGGCTCAGCACCTTTGCTGGTATGGTAATCCCGCAGCCCACATGCTACCGGGCCACGCACAACTAATTGTCGTCTTAGCATGCAGTTGATTATATTTAAATCATGCATACAAACCATAAACACACAACACTTTGCATACACCCGACAACAGGGCTCAACATACATCCAACATCCACACTTAACAAACCATCCAATGATTCCTTTATCCTTAGAGTGGCTCTCCTCTAAAACGGAGCTACTTCCTTAATGAACGACACGTACCCATTAATCGTGTTATCCTTAAACGCCTCTTGTCACAAACTGGGATTCATTTCCATGATCCACTCACTCCATATCCTACAACATATCTCATTTCTCACATAATAAAACATAACAACACCTTCCTTGTTTCGACGCACACATGACGACATCGCATTCATTTTAAACATCCAATATATATATATATATATATATATACCATAGCACAGCAAGGGAATTTGCATAGCACCATAACATTACATAACACCATAAAATCGGTTCTCACAAGGAACCTTCCACCATAGTTAGTATACCATGTGAGCCTAGGGATTTTTGCCAATCCCATGTTAAGCTCGTTACCAACCTCGTTACCGTCCAATTATATAGAACGGTTAACTTAAACCCGAGGTGTGTCGGATATAGTGATCCCAAGCACACCGAAATAACATTCGTATGCCCCTGTGGCCCGACGTGAGTCAGTAACTAGCTTTGGATAAGCTAAGGGAAGGTAGAAACCAAATTGGAATACCACCTATACATACACCAAGAGAGCCGAACCGGATATGACATCGACTCCCGTCCATCACACGCGTGGCCGGAACAACCGGACTCCTCACCCCCCATTAGTACATATACACTTATAAATAAGTAGTTAGAGATCCATTATGGAGCCTACCACATCCACACACCATACGGTATCATAACCGAGTTAAGCACACAAGGGAGGTTCACACACTTGCAAAAACAATATCCAACTAACTCACACATAGCCGTGGTTAGCACGTTCCCAAGGTTTGGGCCGTCAACTCCGTATACCGATCACTCATGTGTTCCTAGTTTTGGTTAGCTAAGGTTTAACACATACTTGAGGTTAAATGGTATCGGAGGCCAAATTCGCCACATAAATGAATTACTATAAACTCATTACATGTTTTAATCTTACAAGGTGGCAAACACTCAAGAAAACATATTGGCATACAAGCCGGTGTAATCCGGTAGGACACAGGTTGCAAGAAAACCATACCTGTCACCGGAGTCCACTTTACCACGTCCACATGTTCCCCACGAGCGATTCTCGAACAACTGTTAACATCACATGTGTTTTTTATTAACATCGGGGTTTGCTTGATTATTTAATGTCTAATGCTTAACTTTCCCCGTTAACTTAGTTACATAACTTTACATTTTAACTTGTTTTACTTTCACATTTTGATACAACTTTTCACCCTCTTAATTGCCATCTAAAACTCACCTAATATGTCCTTAACAACCTTATAACATCATTACCTATCAATCCCCATCATTACATATCATTTCATAACCTTAAACCATATTTTTGGTCCGACCGGACTTGCCGACCGGACTTGTCCATGTCCGGTCGATTCCAGAACACATTTCCGCCAAAATTTTCTACTCCGACCGGACTTGTAAGTCCGGTCCTATGTCCGGTCCATTCCAGAAACTAATTCCCGCAGGGTAAACTGGGCCGACCGAACTTGCAAGTCCGGTCGCAAGTCCGGTCTGCCCCAGATCTTTGTTTTCCTTTTACATTCAACTCCAAACTTCACCCCATATATCCTATTATACCCTAACCTCATTTGGGCACTTCAAACACACTTAAGATATCCTTAAACACTCATAAAAACTCTTTTTTCTAATTCCTTAAACTTTACTTATATCTTCACAAAATTTCTAACACTTACAATGTTTTCTCCTAGTTTTTCAAGTGGTGTTTCATCCTTAATAACCTTTATACCAAAGTGTTTCCTCACCATCATAACATCATCTCCCAAGCATCTTCTCTTACTAACCAAATCTTCTCTTTCACAACTCCTTAGAGTTCCTTTCTCAAAACCTTTTCTATACATTGTTCCCACCTTGCACATCACATGACCTAAACCTTAAACAAACTTCTCCAAGACTTTAATACATTCTCAAAAAACACATATTGAATTCCTAGAACTTCCAAGACAATGCCTAAATCCTTATAGCACCTTAGAACACCTTAATGCATGTGTTCCTCCTTAGTGAAGCATGTATCCATTCTTAACAATTCCTAGTTCACCCAAGTTCATTTAAGCACCTAGAACTCCTTATACATTTTACAATTTTCGCCATGGGTTCTCTTAGCACATCATCATTCCAAAACTCATAGTTTTCACCATTAAACACTCAAGAACACTCAATTCCATCAAGAACACTATCACTCACAAAACTTCACCAAATTTACACTACATCATCAATATAGTGCATAATTAAACTTGCTTGGCACTTAGGCCCTTAAATAACATGGCTCTTAGGCCCTTAAATTGCATAATCCTTAAACACTAAATTTCCACAATACATAAGCCTTTGACCTGCAATTACACACACCAAGACATATGTTCCTTTACTAGTCTCCTTGAGAACACCTTACTAAGTCATTCACCATTTGCTTTTTAGGTAGTTTTAGCAAGCATTATAAGCTCATTTCTCCTAAGGCATTAAACCACATTGAGATAGCATATTTACCTCTTTTCCACTCAAACTTCTTTCTTGTTTCCTCTTAAAACCGATAAGGCATTTCATTCCTTGTCAACTTCTAAACAATATACCAACATTGAAATGAGTATCTAAGCTTTAAGCTTCATCTCATTGTAAACCCTAGTTACATATATTGTTTTAACACATCAAGGTAATTGTTTTACCTTTGAATGGAAGAGAGCTTGAATGAGTATCAAGAGAGGACTCCTCCTAGCCCTTGGAAGATTTAAATGAAGCTAAAACAAGACAAGAGAAGACACCATTACAAGGTGCATTTTCGGTCAACACCAAAAGTGAAGGAAATGGAATTTTCTTTGGTTTTCCTTACCTTGAAGCAAAGGTGATCAACAAGGCATAAAAATATTAGTTCAAGCTCCTTCCATGGAAGTTCTCCTTGGCACCGAAATGATGGTTTTGAGGATTTGAAAGGACAATGTTGTAGAGCTTGCTCCAACTAAGAGAACGGTAGTCTCGGAATTAAATTCGGAGCATGGAGTCATAAGTTACAAGTGAGGAAGGATGAAGAATGGTATGGTTCTGTTGGAAACCGATGGAGAGAGGAGGAAGAAGGTGGCCACCGTGGGAAATGAAAGGAAGAAGAGAATGAGGAGATAAGTTTGCTTTTGTTAAGATATTTATTCTTATAAAGCAAATAGTATATTAATTAGTCATTCTTTCTTTTCTTAGTAAACTAACAAGGGTGGTGAGTCACCACACCTTAAAACCGGCCCCCAATAGTACCTAGGGGTATTTAGACTTTATTAATCAATTGTCTCACTTATAGTAACATATGTTACAAACTAGCTTATAAAAATCACTATTCACCCAAAACAAGGCACATAGAAGTGAAATTTTTGATTTCCCATTGATATAGCCACCCAAATGTGATACTATATAGTACACATGTTAATTAAAGAGTAATGATGGACATTAGCCATTCAAAACTCATTTACAAGACATTTTTCAAAAACGTGCTTTAAGACTCCTTAAAGCACATTTTGCGTTTTAACTTGTTTTCAAGCTTGGTTTTCTTTAGTAATTGATTTAGTATGTTCATTAACATATAAATAAGGCATAGGTATGACCATTAGGTCTTATACACATTTATCCCAAGCTTAGAGCACATTTTAGCCCATATTGACCTTAAGGTATTTATTTGTGTTTTGTTTGGTTTCATTGTCTACCAAAGTTTCCTAAGGACTTAATTAGCCTTATAAAGTCATAATTAAACATTATCAAGTCTTGGTAGGCTCTTTGGGTCCTAGCCAAGTTCACTCCAAGCTTAGAGCATGTTTTTGCTCAAACCGTGTCTTAGTGTTTTATTGTGTTTTACCATGGTTTAAATGGTTCATTTATGTTTCTAAGGCATTTTAGCCTTTAAATACCATAGTTTAACATTTACACAACATACCAAGGTTTGGGGTATTTCAGATTGAGTAGAAGGTAAGGCATTAGAACAAGTAAATAAGAGGTTGCACCATCAATGGGCAACATGGTAAGGGCCAACTACCACGGGTAGTAGTGGTCGTGAGTACAATAGTTAGAAAGGTGGATTAAGTCATGGTGCGCGGTAAGGCGACCATTATGAATGAGCCGTCAAATATTGACACTGAGGCAATTAGATTTATGAGTTAAGACCAGTATAAGTAAGAAAATAAGATGGTAGACGAACTGAGCATTGGTGCCAGTAGTCTGGACCTGGTTAGGTAAGATTTCGCAGGAAGCACACTACCCATTCCTTAAGGAACTGGAAGTGCATTCCTAGTAGCATAAATATGAGAAACAAGATAAGAGGCTTTACGGAAAGAGACCTCAATTATTAAGAGACCGAATCAATACGGGATACAGAAAGAGCTAGAGCATACAATACCAAGAACACAATAATGGACTTCCCTTGATTAACTTCAAGAAGAACAATAAATGTTATTATGGAACGATGAAAGAGGAGATCGACAACAGAATACTTCATAATAGCAATAGCTAAACGTGTGACGGACACTATGAGTTTACTAAAACGAGACGTGGGACGACTGCACCCCACAGGGTCTTGCAGGCCTGACACGCTCATTTATGAGTTAGTTGGGTAAGTAGTAATGTACCAGTAAGGTACCCCATGCATGTAGACGAAGTGGTGTAAGGAACACGGGAGGTAGTCGACTCCGTACCACGGACAACGACGCAAGATCACACAAGAGCAGCTACTACCATAGACAGTCGAAGAGAAGAATTCAGTTGAACCAGCAACACAGAGGAACCAGAGAACAAATAATTAAGGACTATGAAGTGCGAAGAGCACGGATTGTTAAGTACAGACATTGGACATGTCTTAAGATGTAAGAGATTAAGACTGTAAAGCGCGATATGCACTAAACAGTAGTTTCAGACTAAGAATCATCCTCAGACCAAAGGTCATTTGGGGAGAACAATTTAGACATTCGAGAAAATACTAAGAGTATGAGCATAAGACCTTCAAGGAGAATGGATAGACGAGCTACAACTCATTAAGGCCGTGTATATATAAAGATAACACGTGTCCATTGAGAGACCAATATTCCTAAACTGTAAGGAGGCAGGAGGATATATAATACCATGAAGTATAAGAAAAGCAGTTAAGCCTAAGATTATCAGAGTTGCGCAGCGAAAGCTAGCAGATCAGTACCTTTGAGGTTAGACCAAACTAAGTTGAGAATATGGTATAAGTACCATTAAGAATCCTCGATGCAGAGACTAAGTCATTAGCATAGTTATGACCCTCTGATCGAATCGTAAGTGAGATCGATGACTGGAAGCTAGAATTCTTGGTAAGAATTAGATATCTTGAACTTATGTTCAAAGATGATGTGACGCCGATTACGTGGGCGTAATCCATTTTAAGGGGGATAGAGCGAAAACCGCTTAGCGTATGTTTGTGTACTGAGTACATAAACTACGGTGTGCATAGCACAAAATAACTTGAGAATATGTTTTATATAAACATTTTGAGATAAATCATGGTTATTGCACACAGAAGATGTGAATACCATACATATTAAGTACCTATCTTGTTAACTCCGGTGTGAGTACAAGTTAAGAGAATTAAGGAAGAGGATTAAGGAGACTTAAGAAATAAGAATATATGAGGTATGAGTCAATATGAGACTATGTGGGAGATAAGAATAAGATAACATTATGAGATACAATTTGATATGATTATGAGTTAGGAAATAGTAATGCTATGTGGTATGAGACAGTGGAAGTTGGTATGGGACAGTTATAGAACTTAGTAGGGATTTAAGTCTTGAGGTAATTACTAAGAGATGAATTAGGAATGTTTGATGGAATGAGTCCACACTTTGGAGATGTATTGATTATGATTAGAAGAACTAAAAAGATAGAAAATTGGACATGAGTGAATTATCTGATGTTTGAAAATGACGTGGGAGGTGGAACTTGATTTTCTAGGGATCAAGGGAAACCGATCACAAATTGGAGTGGAAGGATGGTTCTACACTGATGCTGATCACATCAGGGTAGGATTATTCCTGAAACTCCCTACCAGTGGTCACAATTAAATCACACTAAGGATAGAGGCCTTAGGATAAAATGAAATTGGAGTTGCTTGTATTTTTAATTAGAGGAATTATTCCTCACATGACCTCGTAAAAAGGATTACCTTTTTACTGAGTCTCGCCCATGAAGTCGGGGACACACGAGCCTTTGTCTTCGGACCGGTGACATGGGGAGAGCAGCGTGTTTTGTATTCTGGCCCATGGTGACGAGGACGAATGAGCCATTGTCTACGGACCGGTGACATGGGAGAATACGTTGGAAGTTATGTGAATGTTTTAATCATAAAAAAGGAACAAAAGGAATTTTGAGTGCTACACATGCTTAAGCATGTTGTGTGATATTTAAGTATAAGAATATGGCGGATCTAATGATCCAATGAGATTAAGTATACATAAGTACGATCTATATGATCTAAGGAATGAGGTAAGACATGTATTCTAAAAAGATAAGATGCATGGGAACTTTGGGGACAAAGTTCTTTTAAGGGGGGTAGATTGAAATACCCCAAACCTAAGTATGCTAAGTAAACATCAAATTATGATGTAGTAAGGCTAGAATGCCTTAGAAAGATTGGTAGACAATTTAAACCAAGGAAAACACAAGAAAGTGCCTTAAAGGCAATCAGGGCAAAACGTGCTCTAAGCTTGGAGAGACTTGGGTGAGTACCCAAATATCATGATAAGACCTTAGTAATATCCTAATGGTCATTTTAAATCAATTAGCAAAGAAAACCAAGCTTGAAAAAGATAAAACACAAAATGTGCTTTAAGAAGTCTTAAAGCACATTTTTGAGAAATTGTCTTAGAATTGAGTTTTGAGTGGCTAAATGTCCATCATTACTCTTTAATCAACATGTGTACTAATTAGTATCACATTAGGAGGTCTAAATCAATGAGAAATCAAAAATTTCCCGATTATGTGCCTTGTTTAGTGAATAGTAACTATTTAGTGCTAGTTAAGACATAAGTCAACATAAGTCAATAAGATGGTCAACCAAGACCATAAATATCTCCATTTATTAGAGGGGGCCGGTTTTGATGTGGGGAGTCACCACATGAGTCATCAATGAGAAAGGAAAAGAAGAGTAAAGTGAGAAAAGTTACTATTTGCTTTTATAAAGCAAAATATCCTTATAAGCTATCTTCTCTCTCTTTTTTTTCTTCTTCTTCCACGGTTCTTTTCTTTTTTCCTCTGTTCCAAACCGTCCCAAGCATCCTCCATTGTTGCTTCACCTTGCTTTGGCAACAACTTACTCATTTTAGCTCCAAATCAAAAACTAAACACATATTATTCTTAGTTAGCTCAAGCTCTAGCTTTCTATCTTTTCAAATCTTGCAAAGCTCAAGTTTGGTGCCATGAGAAAACTCCATTGATGGAGGAAAATCAAGTTTGAAGAGCTCATTAGCTTCCATTCTCTTAAGGTAAAGAAAATGTAAGAAAAACCATGTTTCCATCATCTCTTGTACATGGCCGAAAATTTCTACTCATGGGGCCTTGTTTTTATGCCTTGTTCAAGCTTGATTTATTCACCAAGGACTAGTGGAGGTCCTATTTCATTCAATGCCAAAGTCTACCTTGAGACTTCAAAGGTAATCATCCACTTTTATGCCTTAGAACACATTTCTAACCTAGGTTTTTATTCCATGAGGTTAGTGTATTGTTTAGTACTCATATGAGTCATTGAATATTGATTAGAACATTGGCAAGGGGAATTTAAGTGGTGGCCGAGATTCATGCAAGAAGAAGGTCTAAGGAGGAAGTTAAGATAAGCTTGAGAAAACAAGGTAAAATGCTTACCTAATGGTGGTTTAAGTTTTAAGGGATGAGTTTAAGTGGATACCAATGTGGCTTAGAGCTTACATTGTGTATTGGGTTATATAACCTAAGAAAAAGAACTTAAATAAGCTTGTGAACTTGTGACTAAGGAACCAATGGGAATGAGTTAGTAATATAAGTTTAAGAAGGATTTTAAGAACATTATAACTACTATGAGATTGATGAGTGTATTTGCAGGTTGAAAGCTTTTATATGTGGGAAATTCAGTGTTTAAGTTTAAGTCATTTAAGGGCCTAAGAGCCATGTCATTTAAGAGCCTTAGTGCTATGCAATTTAAGATTATTGCAATATATCGAGTTTGTTGTGAATAAGTTGGTTTGGGTGATGAGATATGATGAGAAGAACTTGATGTGTGTGAGATGGTTGAATGAGGAAAAATAATGTGTTTGGGCATGATAAGATACTAGAGGAGCTATGGCAAAATTTGAGTAGAAAACAAAGTGTTTAAGTGGTAGTGGTGAGTTAATATGCCCTAGGGTTTACTAGGGAGCATGAAAAGAAAATTTGGGTGGAAATGAGTTAATTAAGGAGTTCTTGAGGTTTAGAGTGACCTAGAGATGTCTAGGAGGAATTAGAGGACTGGCGAGTGTACTAAACACACCAAAATCATGATGTGAGGAATGTAAGACTTGTGCATAAGTTTTAAGGAAAGGTGTATAATGCCTTAAGGAGATTTAGGTATGAACTAGAGAGTAAGCCAATGAGAGTTTTGAGAACCTTGTGTAAGTGTGATGATGTTAGTGGTGGACTAGTAAGGTTTAGTTGAATGGTAATGTGTGGACTTGGGTGATAGAAGTGAAAAAGGTAGGAGGATGTTGTAAGTCATCAAGGAAAATGACTAGGAATGTAAAAGAGCGTATGATCGTGATAATGGTGAGTAAGTGAGTAAAAGGAGGTGGAAATGTCCAAGGAGGGTGTAGTATAGTTAAGGTAAAGAAGAATAAGGTTGAGGTGCTAAGAGGATGACAAGAAATGTTTAGGTATGCCCAAGAGTTTAGGAATGATGAGTAACAAATGGAAAAGAGAGGAATTTGTTCATGGTTATGTAAGATGACTTGAGGAAGTTTTGGTAAATGAACTGAAGATGGAAAATAATGTTTATGAAGTGCCCAAACTGTTAAGGAGGGAACACTTTGGTTAGTTGAAGTTTTAGACAAAATGTACATGTTAGAAATATAAGGAATTAATTGACAAGTGTTAGGAATTTCTTACAAGAATTGAGCTAAAGGTTGGAATGATCTTTGGAGGTGATTTTAATGAGTTTGGTGGAGGTTATAAGGTGGTTTGATGTGCCAAATGATGTTAGAACACATTAGAAGGCTTGAGGAAAAATTTGGAGAAAGTTTGACAATGTATGGGAAGTTTCTGCAGCCGACCTACCCAGGGGACCGACCCCAGTCTGGGTCAGTCGGGCTGAAACTGTGAAGTTGGATGTTCTCTGTAGCCGACCTACCAAGGGGGTGGGTCGGTCGGTGGGTCGGTCGGACCATAAAAAAAAAAAAAAAAAAAAAAAGAAGAAAGGAACCCTAAGAGAGTTTAGTGGTATTAATGGTACCCCATTAAGGGGGCAATGATGATTAGAGGTATAAAGACCTAAGGGATTAAGTTAAGAATAAACTTAAAAGTTTAAGATTAAGTTTACAAGATTAAGTTGTAAGACTTAAGAGGTGTTAGGTGGGGATCATTAAGGGTTAAGTAAGTTAAGTAAGTTAAGTAAGTTGAATTAAGTTAAGTGATTAACAACCTAAAACTGAATGAATGTTTTAGGACTTGGGAGTTTGGACTCCGGAAGAGAGTAAGCAGCCGAACGACCAACGGTGAACGGTACAGTTCTCTTGTGACCTGCTTGCTAACGAGGTGTCCCTCGGCTTGTGTGCTATTTGTTTTTGTGTGCTCACTAAACAAGATAAAGCATGCAACCGGAATATATTATATTTATTGTATTGTTGTGTGATGTTTGAAAACTAACACAACATACCGTGAGGACTTACTAACCAATGTTTAGTAAGGAATTGAGTGAGACTGAGGAACGCCCCTAATAAGGGACGATATGAACCGAAAGAGGTTAACCAACAAACAGGGTCTTGAGATTACTACTAACCGGAACTTGAGTGAGGAAACCCGGGACCGATCTCCGGTCATGCATGCTAAGGAAAAAGGGGGACAGTATCTGAATTAGATCCGCCCTCCGCTTAAGGACTTGTCTTCGGACTTGTAGCCTAGGGCCGGTTGCCGGCTCAGCTGCGCTGGACTCCCGTCCAGAGTAGGTGGCATTAAGATGGTGCGGTGGGATCACCTAAATCCCAGGTTCGAATTAAGCTACAACCATTCCCCTCAAGGAACGGTTTGTATACTGAGATTAAGTTAAGATTGAGATTAAGGTAAGGTTAAGATAAGTTGCAACCATTCCTTTTTAAAGGATGGTTTGTATTGTTAAGTTTAAGATTAAGGTAAGGTTATGATGAGTTGCAACCACTCCTCTTTAAAGGATGGTTTGTATAATTAAGATTAAGATAAGCGACATCCACTCCTTATTAAAGGATGGTTGTTCCTAAGATTAAGATAAGACTAAGATTGAGGTGAGATAAGGATGGACTAAGAATAAGGGGGAACATTACTTAAGGAGTTAAATAACTAACTCTCTAACTAAGTGAACGCATTTAAGTCGTTCATTGTGTGTGAACTTTGATTGTTCATATATGGATTGTTGTTTACAGCATTTACTATTATGTTGTGCTTTTAATCAACCTCCATGCTATCGACAATTAGTCGTCGTAGCCACGTTAGCTTGGGGGCCATGAGGGGATCGTACCAGCATTCGTGCTGACCCCCTTTGGGGGCTGTTTTTACTACACAGGTGCATCAGAAGGCGGCCGTCGTAAGAGTAAGAAGAGGATACAAGTGTTAAGGATTAAGTTTGACCTACGAGTTGTGCATGTACACTCGTATGGAAATTGAGTTAGTAAGATGTATAGGTTGTGAGAGGATTGTAAGAAGGATATGTAAATGGTTAAGGTTGTTGGACTAATGTTCGGTATATTCTGTAGTCAGACCGTGGCAAGGTCCTGGATTGTAAAGAATTCCGCTGTGACATGTTTATATATATACTGTTAAGTTGCGAGACCACATTTGGATTGAGTTGGGGTGTTACAACTACTATCTTAATTACTTGTGTTGGAATTGTTAGAGTAAGGCTAGGTTAGTTACGTTGGAACGTTAGAGTTATGCTATGTTAGTGTGGTTGGAACCTTGGAGTTAGGCTAGGTTAGTTTGGTTGGAACCTTAGAGTAGTGCTTAGTGTGGTTGGAACCTTAGAGTTGGGTGAGATATCATGAAATATCAATCCAATAGAAACAAGCTCTATATACAAATGCAGATGAAACTATATATACATTTTACTTTAAGTAGGACAAATCTTTTACATATTTTGTTTTCCCGTATAGACTGGAGCGTGGCTGGATGTACGATGATCGAGGGGATCACTTTGATGAGAAGTTGAAAGGGTTTCTCAAAGCGGTAGTGCAACACAAGGACTGGACAAAGGCGGTAAAAATTGCATGTCCTTGTGTTGACTCTGGGGTTGTAAGGAAACATATAGACATTGTGGACATCAAATTCCATCTTAACAATCATGGATTCATGCCACATTACAGAAGATGGACTTTTCATGAAGAAAATATTGAAGATAATGCTTCAACATTATACAGTCATGATCCACATTATGTACGAACTGACCAAACCTTCAACATCGTCAAGGAGTCAGAACCACTAAGTAATTCAGGAGTCCATGATAGTGAGACCACTCACCATCATGAGCAAATAGATGACACGTTCAAAAATGTTATGGAAACTTTTGTTGATAGGCCGGATGAGTATCAAAGGTTGTTGGACGCATCGAAGACAGCATTGTACCCTACATGTGTTAAATACATAAAATTGATGGTTGTACTTAATTTGTTCAAATTGAAGGGGAAATATGGAGTCAGTGAAAAGTGTTTCACGACACATTGTGAAGAACGTTGGTGAGGCAGTGAGTGGTACTTTACTTAACATACCCAGCAAGACGAAAGATGGATTGAAGGTGAGGAGAGATATGTAAGAGTTGTGCATACGAAAAGAACTGCACCCACAAGAGGTTGAGTGTAACACCCCAACTCAATCCAAATGTGGTCTCGCAACTTAACAATATATATAAACATGTCACAGCGGAATTCTTTACAATCCAGGACCTTGCCACGGTCTGACTACAGAATATACCGAACATTAGTACATAATAACCTTAACCAAATACATATTCTTCTTACAATCCTCTCACAACCTATACATCTTACTAACTCAATTGCCATACGAGTGTACATGCACAACTCGTAGGTCACACCTAATTCTTAACACTTGTATCCTTTTCTTACTCTTGCGACGGCCGCCTCGTGATGTACCTGTGTAGTAAAAACAGCCCCCAAAGGGGGTCAGCACGAATGCTGGTACGATCCCCTCATGGCCCCCAAGCTAACGTGGCTACGACGACTAATTGTCGATAGCATGGAGGTTGATTAAAAGCACAACATAATAGTAAATGCTGTAAACAACAATCCATATATGAACAATCAAAGTTCACACACAATGAATGACTTAAATGCGTTCACTTAGTTAGAGAGTTAGTTATTTAACTCCTTAAGTAATGTTCCCCCTTATTCTTAGTCCATCCTTATCTCACCTCAATCTTAGTCTTATCTTAATCTTAGGAACAACCATCCTTTAATAAGGAGTGGATGTCGCTTATCTTAATCTTAATTATACAAACCATCCTTTAAAGAAGAATGGTTGCAATACATCTTAACCTTACCTTAATCTTAAACTTAACAATACAAACCATCCTTTAAAAAGGAATGGTTGCAACTTTCTTAACCTTACCTTAACCTCAAACTTAACTTAATCTCAGTATACAAACCGTTCCTGGAGGGGAATGGTTGTAGCTTAATTCGAACCTGGGATTTAGGTGATCCCACCGCACCATCTTAATGCCACCTACTCTGGACGGGAGTCCAGCGCAGCTGAGCCGGCAACCGGCCCTAGGCTACAAGTCCGAAGACAAGTCCTTAAGCGGAAGTCGAATCTACTATAGATACCGACCCCCTTTCCTTAGCATGCATGACCGGAGATCGGTCCCGGGTTTCCTCACTCAAGTTCCGGTTAGTAGTAATCTCAAGACCATTTTTGTTGGTTAACCTCTTTCGGTTCATATCGTCCCTCATTAGGGGGCGTTCCTTAGTCTCACTCAATTCCTTACTAAACATTGGTTAGTAAGTTCTCACGGTATGTTGTGTTAGTTTTCAAACATCACACAACAATACAATAAATATAATATATTCCGGTTGCATGCTTTATCTTGTTTAGTGAGCACACAAAAACAAATAGCACACAATCCGAGGGACACCTCGTTAGCAAGCAGGTCACAAGAAGACTGTATCATTCACCGTTGGTCGTTCGGTTGCTTACTCTCTTCCGGAGTCCAAATTCCCAAGTCCTAAAACATTCATTCAGTTTTAGGTTGTTAATCGCTTAACTTAATTCAACTTACTTAACCTACTTAACTTACTTAACTTACTCAACGATCCCCACCTATCACCTCTTAAGTCCTTATAGTTTAACCTTAACCTCAAAAGCCACTTACTTCTCATTATTTCTTAAGCTTGTTTATGCCCCTAATGACCATTATATGTCATTAATTATGTCCTAGCAGTCTTATAATATCATTACCAAACAAGTCCCAACCTTAAAACCCCATTTTTCAACATTCTGTAGCTTTTTCTGATGGGTCCGGGTTTGTGTCCGAGGTTGTAAACCCGGACCAATACATCGCAAAAGTTCCTGGACAATTTTAGGACTGGTCCGGGTTTAAGTACTGGATGCAAACCCGGACCATCCCACGGCTAAACTCTCTGGATAGTTTTTGGTGTGGTTGGGTTTGTGTGCTAGTTTGCAAACCGGACCTACACTAAATGTGCCCAGAATGTAAATTTTTGACCTCTGTTCAACTCAATCTTAACAATCTTTTCCCAACCTCTCCACAAGTATTCTAGCATGTCTTAACATCATTTTGTACCTTCAAGTCCTCCTAATTCATCCATCAACTCATACTAAATTCCTTGATCATGTACTCAATTTCTTACGAACTCTAAACACTTATAACTTAATTTCTTACACTTCAAACATATAAATTTTGCCTAAAACTTCAACTAAACCAAGTGTTTCTTCACAACCATCTTAACTACTCCTCAAGCATCATTACAACTCCATCTTTGCTTGTTACATTCCAAGGTTATCTTGCATGTCCATGCAAATTTTCTCTTTTCACTTGTCACTCATCACTCTTAAACTCTTCGGCTTGCTTATACATTTCTTTCCATTATCTTAATACCTTGACATTATTCTTCGTTTACCTTAACCATGCAACACCCTCCTTAGACATTTCCCCATCTCTTATGCAAACTTACTCACCATCTCATGATTCATACCCTCTTATACGTTCTAGTCATTTTCCTGACGACTTAAACATCCTCCTACCATTTACACTCCACCACCCAAGTCCACACATTACATTCAACTAAACCTTACTAGTCCACCACTAACATCACCACCTTACAACAAAACTTCTCGAACTCTCAGTATTCTTCTCTTAGATCATACCTAAATCATCTTAAAAGCAGACAAATCATTTCCTCCAGATTTGCACAAGTCTTACCATTCCTCAACCATGACTTTGGTGTTCTCACATGCACCCATCTAAACGTCTAATTTCCTCATAGACATCTCTAGGTCATTCTAAACTTCAAGAATTCCTTAGTTAACTCATTTCCACTCAAATCCCTCATAGTGACTCCTAGTAAATCCTAGGTCATATTAATTCACCACCATCACCTAAACACTTATTTTCTACTCAAATTTCGCCATAGCTCCTCTAGTATCTTATCGTGCCCAAACACATTATTTTCCTCATTCAACCATCTCACACACATCAAGTTCTTCTCATCATATCTCATCACCCAAACCAACTCATTCACAACAAACCCAATATATTGCAATAATCTTAAATTGCATAGCACTAAGGCTCTTAAATGACATGGCTCTTAGGCCCTTAAATGACATGAATTTAAACACTGAATTTCCCACAATTAAAGCTTTCCACCTGCAAATACACCCATCAATCTCATAGTAGTTATAATGCTCTTAAAATCCATCTTAACCTTATCTTATTAACTCATTCCCATTGGCTCCTTAGTCACAAGTTCATAAGCTTGTTTAAGTTCTTTTTCTTAGGTTATATAACCAATTATGTAATGTAAGCTTTAAGCCACATTAGTACTTATCTAAATCTCATCCCTTAAAACCTTAAACCACCATTAGGTAAGCAATTTACCTTGTTTCTCAAGCTCCTCTTAACTTCCTCCTTAGGGATTTTCTTGAATGAATCTCGGCCACCCAATTAATTTCCTTTGCCAATGTTCTAATCAATATTCAATGACTCACATGAGTGCTAAACAATACACTAACCTTAAGGAATGAAAACCTAGGTTAAAAATGTGTTTTAAGGTCTTATAATGAATATTTTACCTTGAAGTCTTAAGGTATGCTTGGATATGAATCAAGAAGGACCTCCTCTAGCCCTTAGAGAATAGAAAACAAGCTAGAACAAGGCATAAAAATGAAGCCCCATGAGTATAAATTTTCGGTAATGGAGAAGAATGGTGGAAACCTAGTTTTTCTTACATATTCTTTACCTTAAGAGAATGGAGAAGCTAATGAGCTCTTCAAACTTATTTTCCCCCTTCAATGGCGATTTCCCATGGCTCCAAAATGAGGCTTTTCAAATTTTGAAAAGATAGGAAGCAAGGCCTTGGTCTAACTAAGAGAAATCTATGCTTAGTTTTTGATTTGGAGCTAAAATGAGCAAGTTATGGACAAGGCAAGGTGAGGCAACCATGGAGGCTGCTTGGGACGGTTTGGAACAGAGGAAAAGAAGAAAAGAACCGTGGAAGAAGAAGAAAAATGAAGAAGAGAGGAGAGAGGTAGGCTAATATAAGGTATTTGCTTTTATAAAGCAAATAGTACTATTCTCTCTTTTACTCTTCTTTTCCTTTATTTGCTTAGTCATGTGGTGACTCCTCACATCAAAAACCGGTCCCCCTCTTGTAGTTGGAGAGATTTATGGTCTTAGTTGACCATCTCATTGACTTAGGTTGACTTAAGCTTAATTTGGGCACTATTTGGCACTATTCACTAATTAGTGCACATATTCGTGAAATTTTTGGTTTCCCATTGATTTAGGCTTCCTAATGTGATACTAATTAGTACACATGTTGATTAAAGAGTAATGATGGACATTTAGCCACACAAAACTCAATTCTAAGACAATTTCTCAAAAATGTGCTTTAAGACTTCTTAAAGCACATTTTGTGTTTTAACTTGTTTTCAAGCTTGGTTTTCTTTGCTAATTGATTTAAAATGACCATTAGAATATTACTAAGGTCTTATCATGATATTTGGGTACTCACCCAAGTCTCTCCAAGCTTAGAGCACATTTTTGCCCTAATTGCCCTTAAGGCATTTTCTTGTGTTTTCCTTGGTTTAAATTGTCTACCAATCTTTCTAAGGCATATTCTGGCCTTACTACCTCATAATTTGATGTTTAATTAGCATACTTAGGTTTGGGGTATTTCAATCTACCCCCCTTAAAAGAACTTTGTCCCCAAAGTTCCCATGCATCTTTTCTTATTAGAATGCATGTCTTACCTCATTCCTTAGATCATATAGATCATACTTATGTATACTTAATCTCATTGGATCATTGGATCCACCATATTCTTATACTTAAATATCACACAACATGCTTAAGCATGTGTAGCACTCAAAATTCCTTTTGTTCCTTTTTGATGATTAAAACATTCACATAACTTCCAACGTATTCTCCCATGTCACCGGTCCGTAGACAATGGCTCATTCGTCCTCGTCACCATGGGCCAGAATACAAAACACGCTGCTCTCCCCATGTCACCAGTCCGAAGACAAAGGCTCATGCGTCCTCGACTTCATGGGCGAGACTCAGTAAAAAGGTAATCCTTTTTACGAGGTCATGTGAGGAATAATTCCTCTAATTAAAAATACAATCAACTCCCATTTCGTTTTATGCTAAGGCCTCTATCCTTAGTGTGATTAAATTGTGACCACTGGTAGGGAGTTTCAGGAATCATCCAACCCTGATGTGATCAGCATCAGTGTAGAACTATCCTTCCACCCCAATTTGTGTTCGGTTTCCCTTGATCCCTAGAAAATCAAGTTCCACCTCACACGTCATTTTCAAACATCCAAATAATTCACTTATGTCCAATTTTCTATCTTTTTAGTTCTTCCTAATCATAATCAATACATCTCCCAAGTGTGGACTCAGTCCATCAAACATTCCCAATTCATCTCTTAGTACTTACCTCAGGGCTTAACTTCCTACTAAGTTCTATTACAGTCTCATACCATTTCTCACCATCTTATGTCTCATAACATTACCATTTCCTTCTTCATACTCATATCAAATGATATCTCATAGTGTCATCTTATTCTTAACTCACACCTAGTCTCATATCGACTCATACCTCATATATTCCTTATTTCTTAAGTCTCCTTAATCCTTTTCCTTAATTCTTTTAACTTGTACTCACACCGGAGTTAACAAGATAGGTACTTAATATGTATGGTATTCACATCTTCTGTGTGCAATAACCATAATTTATCTCAAAATGTTTATGTAAAACATATTCTCAAATTATTTTGTGCTATGCACACCGTAGTTTATGTACTCAGTACATAAACATACGCTAAGCGGTTTTCGCTCTACCCCCCTTAAAATGGATTACGCCCACGTAATCAACATTACATGATCTTTGAACATAAGTTCAAGATGTCTAATTCTTACCAAGAATTCTAGCTTCCATGTCATCTATCTTACTTAGAATTCGATCAGAAATAACTTAGTCTCTGTATCGGGGATTCTTAACGGTACCTATACCGTTTCCTTAAATTAGTTTGGTCTAATCTCAAAGGTAGTGATCTGCTAGCTTCCGCTGCACCACTCTGATGTTCTTAGGCTTAACTGCCTCACTTAGCTTTTTATAGTATTTTATATCCTTCTGCGTCCTTACAGTTTAGGAATATTAGTCTCTCAATGGACACGTGTTATCTTTATATATACACGGCCTTGATGAGTTGTAGCCCGTCTATCCAGTCTCCCTGGAGATCTAATGTTCATACTCTTAGTGTTTTCTCGAATGTCTAAATCGTTCTCTCCAACTGACCTTTGGTCTGAGGATGATTCCTAATCTGAAACTACTGTTTAGTGCTTATTGCACTTTATAGTTTAATCTTATTCATCTTAAGACATGTCCTATGTCTATACTTAACAATCTGTGCTTCTCGCACTTCGTAGTCCTTAATTATTTGTTCTCTGATTCCCTTGCGTTGCTGGTTCAACTGAATTCTTCTCTTTGACTGTTTGTAGTAATGGCTGCTCTTGTCTGATCTTATGTCGTTGTCCGTGGTACGGAGTCGACTACCTCCCGTGTTCCTTACACCACTCGTTCACATGCATGGGGTACCTTACTGGTACATTACTACTTACCCAACTAACTCATAAATGAGCGTGTCAGGCCTGCAAGCCCCTGTGGGGTGCAGTCGTCCCACGTCTCGTTTTAGTAAACTCATAGTGTCCGTCACACGTTTAGCTATTGCTAATTATGAAGTATTCTGTTGTCGATCTCCTCTTTCATCGTTCCATAATAACATTTATTGTTCTTCTTGAAGTTAATCAAGGGAAGTCCATTTACTGTGTTCTTGGTTATGGTATGCTCCAGCTCCTTTCTGTATTCCGCATTGATTCAGTCACTTAATATCTGAGGTCTCTTTCCGTAGAGCCTCTTATCTTGTTTCTCATATTTATGCTACTAGGAATGCACTTCCAGTTCCTTAAGGAATGGGTAGTGTGCTTCCTGTGAAATCTTACCTAGCGAGGTCCAGACTACTGGCATCAATGCACAGCTCGTCTACCATCTTATTTCCTTACTTATATTGGTTTTAACTCATAAATCTCATTGCCTCTGTGTCATTATTTGACGGCTCATACCTAACAGTCGCTTTACCGCGCACCACAACTTAATTCTCCTTATATAACTATTGTACTCACGCCCACTACTACCATGGTGGTTGGCCCTTACCATGTTGCCCATCAATGGTGCAACCTCTTATTCACTTATTCTCATGTCTTAGCTTATACTCAATCCCTTCTTGGTGTAAACACACTGGGAGTTCTCTCATTCCGGTGTATGAAGATGTTCTGCTCCAATCTCAGATTCGTAAGTAGGCTAATTTCTTTCGCTTTCTTTCATCCTTAGTGATGTTATCTACCATGTAGTTTAACTGGTTACTGAAGAAGTCATCCACTGAATCACAAGCTCTTCTGAGCATTGATTAATTGACGTGCCATAATGTGCAGTCACAATGTTTATCTCTGACCATTACTAATTTTTACATCCTGGGTGTTGGATATAGGGTCTATCTGTGCAACCTTCCTTATTACTCAAGCGTATCTGGTATGTTCTAAGGTAATCTCAAGGTTCATAGTTTCCATTTTCTAAATAAAGTATATTTTATCTCTAATATGTGAAAGCCCTTGTGAGGGGTTCATTCCCACTCATGGCCTCACAACAAGGAGAGGTATCCACACCCTAAAAGGCATGTTTCGTTCTCCGCTCCTGTCCTTAGCATTATCTCAATATTCTCATTGGTACCCTTTCTTGGTAATGTTCTTCCCATTCTAAGTTATAGGTTTGGTAACCGTTCATATCTACAAATTGTAGTCCCTTCGTGGCTTAAATAAGCTCTCTTATAACTTACTGCGTCTCGGGCTCTGATGTGGTTAACATCCTTGGCTCGTAGGCTCTTAATGCTTAATGTCTCAGTTCATTATTTGTACTCTTACTCATCTGCAGGTCATCCCTATAAGATTCTGGTTCTTTGAGCACTATCCACCGTTAGGTTACATACTAAATGTAGTATCGGATTTCATGATAAGTGGCTGCATCCTGCTTCCTGCTAGGGAAGTTGTTGAGGTGATCTGAGGTTACTTAGTGTCTTTGACAATGCTGTCATTTTACTAGACTTATGTCTTTTAATAGTCAAGGTTAGGTTCGTATTAGGCGTTCGCCTTAAGGTGTCCAAGTTGGATATAATCCTGTTATCTTATACTCCCATCTCAACGCTTCGTTCAACTTCCGTTGACTATGCCACCCGTTGATGATCAATCATACTTGGGTGTTAATGAGTTAAACAAACAGTGTTAACTGTCATTCATCAATTGTTCGGCTTGACTATGCCCGCTCTGTGGGGGTAGTCCTTTGAGCTCTCCTTTTCCAGGGTTGTACGACTTTAATCCTTAGTAGGTTATAGCTTACGTTTATTTCTTTTGTCCTTGTTTTCTGGGTCGTCCAACATCTTCATTGAAGAATGTTGTTATTGGTATGTTTGATGGTCACTCTGGGAGTCTTATCCCGTCCTTGTTGGAAGTCGTTCAGTCGACTGCCTTTATTGTATCTCTTGACACATTCCATGTATGTTGTTACTTACGTAGTGCTTTTGCTCAAATTATTGAGCGATCTCTTAGGTTTTTCCCCTTGGAGTTCAGGATTGATGTTCTTACCGCACTGTCGGTTGTTGTTGTACTGTACGTTGTACTGTTGCTAACATCCATATGGTCTAATATTATGTCCAAGTCCCGCTCCCGGCTGACTGGTGTGTTACCTTATCTCATCATGGTCAGGCCGTCGGGCCTTTCCAAGGTCTTATTTTTCTGTTCTCGTGGATTTACAATCCGGTATTAATATGCGTTTCAACTGTAGCGTTCTCCTATCTTGCCATGATGGCTTTCCGTGTAGCTTAACCGTGGTAGCACTTGCTATGGCAAGTGCGCCATGCAGGATGGGCTATTGGTACAAGGTACGTTGGTAGCGATACTTCTTTCTAATTTCCATGTAATTGGTAGTCCTCGGGACTCCTTCGATAATCTCTTATTTTGGATAACCGTCCATCCGGCAGTTTCCTTGTTGTTCGACAGTACTGTCATCTATTAGGGCGTTCCTCTTTCTGAGGGAACCCCTTAATATTTCCCTATGTCTTAATCCTCGCTCTAGTCTCCACACATCTTGTTGTGGTTACTAAGTAATGATTCTTCTTTAGGCACTATATCGTAGTCCGATTCCGGTATACAATTTGTATAAGTTCCTACCGTCGTCCGCGTTATGTTGGCCAGGTTTTGTAACCTTCCTCATTGTATGGGTTTGGAGTTCCCGTTTATAACTGGACTTTCCAGTAGTCTCAGTCCTCATGCTTGCATTATCCTACTGTTATGCTCCTTCGGACCACTGTCCGGTACTCATGTCGCTTCACTTTTCCTTTCTATTGCACCCGTAGTGCTTTCCTTATCATTGGTATTGCGGGTTATTTCGACTGCGTAGCATGTCGACCCATGTTGCCGGTAATTACCGTTCCCTTATTGATAGAATTCCATAGGTAGCGCCTGTTTCTCTGTTGCGCTCCATTAAAAACCTCCAAGTTCTTCGTAACTGTTGTACAACAAGTTGTTTCTCGTATTGCTTACTGTTAGCTAACTGCCAGATCGGGTTCCCCCGAGTAAGAGAAGGCTTTCTTCTCTCTGGCGTTTGTTCCACATATTTAGGGTTAGGGATGTGGAGGGCGGGCCTAGGTACTATGGATGTCCGGTAAACACCGGGAAGTCTGACTAACGCCCTCTCACTCTATCTCTCAACCCTTAACCCATAACTCAATCTCAACCTCAATATTCTCCTAAGTTCGGTATTTCTTGTCTTCAGAGCGTAACTACGCTCTGATACCACTTTTTGTAACACCCCAACTCAATCCAAATGTGGTCTCGCAACTTAACAGTATATATATAAACATGTCACAACGGAATTCTTTACAATCCAGGACCTTGCCACGGTCTGACTACAGAATATACCGAACATTAGTACATAATAACCTTAACCAAATACATATTCTTCTTACAATCCTCTCACAACCTATACATCTTACTAACTCAATTGCCATACGAGTGTACATGCACAACTCGTAGGTCACACCTAATTCTTAACACTTGTATCCTTTTCTTACTCTTGCGACGGCCGCCTCCTGATGTACCTGTGTAGTAAAAACAGCCCCCAAGGGGGTCAGCACGAATGCTGGTACGATCCCCTCATGGCCCCCAAGCTAACGTGGCTACGACGACTAATTGTCGATAGCATGGAGGTTGATTAAAAGCACAACATAATAGTAAATGCTGTAAACAACAATCAATATATGAAAATCAAAGTTCACACACAATGAACGACTTAAATGCGTTCACTTAGTTGAGAGTTAGTTATTTAACTCGTTTAAGTAATGTTCCCCCTTATTCTTAGTCCATCCTTATCTCACCTCAATCTTAGTCTTATCTTACTCTTAGGAACACCATCCTTTAATAAGGAGTGGATGTCGCTTATCTTAATCTTAATTATACAAACCATCCTTTAAAGAGGATGGTTGCAACTCATCATAACTTACCTTAATCTTAAACTTAAACAATACAAACCATCCTTTAAAAAGGAATGGTTGCAACTTATCTTAACCTTACCTTAATCTCAATCTTAACTTAATCTCAGTAACAAACCGTTCCTGGAGGGGAATGGTTGTAGCTTAATTCGAACCGGGATTTAGGGATCCCACCGCACCATCTTAATGCCACCTACTCTGGGGGAGTCCAGGAGTGCAGCTGAGCCGGCAACCGGCCCTAGGCTACAAGTCCGAAGACAAGTCCTTAAGCGGAAGTCGAATCTGCTATAGATACCGACCCCCTTTCCTTAGCATGCATGACCGGAGATCGGTCCCGGGTTTCCTCACTCAAGTTCCAGTTAGTAGTAATCTCAAGACCATGTTTGTTGGTTAACCTCTTTCGGTTCATATCGTCCCTCATTAGGGGGCGTTCCTTAGTCTCACTCAATTCCTTACTAAACATTGGTTAGTAAGTTCTCACGGTATGTTGTGTTAGTTTTCAAACATCATACAACAATACAATAAATATAATATATTCCGGTTGCATGCTTTATCTTGTTTAGTGAGCACACAAAAACAAATAGCACACAAGCCGAGGGACACCTCGTTAGCAAGCAGGTCACAAGAAGACTGTACCGTTCACCGTTGGTCGTTCGTTGCTTACTCTCTTCCGGAGTCCAAATTCCCAAGTCCTAAAACATTCATTCAGTTTTAGGTTGTTAATCGCTTAACTTAATCAACTTACTTAACCTATTAACTTACTTAACTTACTCAACGATCCCCACCTATCACCTCTTAAGTCCTTATAGTTTAACCTTAACCTCAAAAGCCACTTACTTCTCATTATTTCTTAAGCTTGTTTATGCCCCTAATGACCATTATATGTCATTAATTATGTCCTAGCAGTCTTATAATATCATTACCAAACAAGTCCCAACCTTAAAACCCCATTTTTCAACATTCTGTAGCTTTTTTGATGGGTCCGGGTTTGTGTCCGAGGTTGTAAACCCGGACCAATACATCGCAAAAGTTCCTGGACATTTTAGGACTGGTCCGGGTTTAAGTACTGGGATGCAAACCCGGACCATCCCACGGCTAAACTCTCTGGATAGTTTTTGGTGTGGTCCGGGTTTGTGTGCTAGTTTGCAAACCCGGACTACACACTAAATGTGCCAGAATGTAAATTTTTGACCTCTGTTCAACCTCAAATCTTAACAAATCTTTTCCCAACCTCTCCACAAGTATTCTAGCATGTCTTAACATCATTTTGGTACCTTCAAGTCCTCCTAATTCATCCATCAAACTCATACTAAATTCCTTGATCATGTACTCAATTTCTTACGAAACTCTTAACACTTATAACTTAATTTCTTACACTTCCAACATATAAATTTTGCCTAAAACTTCAACTAACCCAAGTGTTTCTTCACAACCATCTTAACTACTCCTCAAGCATCATTACACTCCATCTTTGCTTGTTACACCTTCCAAGGTTATCTTGCATGTCCATGCAAAATTTCTCTTCTTTTCACTTGTCACTCATCACTCTTAAACTCTTAAGCTTGCTTATACATTTCTTTCCATTATCTTAATACCTTGACATTATTCTTCGTTTACCTTAACCATGCAACACCCTCCTTAGACATTTCCACATCTCTTATGCAACTTACTCACCATTCTCATGATCATACCCTCTTATACGTTTCTAGTCATTTTCCTTGACGACTTACAACATCCTCCTACCATTTACACTTCCACCACCCAAGTCCACACATTACCATTCAACTAAACCTTACTAGTCCACCACTAACATCACCACCTCTTACACAAACTTCTCGAACTCTCATTATTCTTCTCTTAGCTCATACCTAAATCATCTTAAAGCATTACACATCATTTCCTCCAGATTTGCACAAGTCTTACCATTCCTCATACCATGACTTTGGTGTGTTCAATGCACCCATCTAAACTCTAATTTCCTCATAGACATCTCTAGGTCATTCTAAACTTCAAGAATTCCTTAGTTAACTCATTTCCACTCAAATCCCTCATAGTGACTCCTAGTAAATCCTAGGTCATATTAATTCACCACCATCACCTAAACACTTATTTTCTACTCAAATTTCGCCATAGCTCCTCTAGTATCTTATCGTGCCCAAACACATTATTTTTCCTCATTCAACCATCTCACACACATCAAGTTCTTCTCATCATATCTCATCACCCAAACCAACTCATTCACAACAAACCCAATATATTGCAATAATCTTAAATTGCATAGCACTAAGGCTCTTAAATGACATGGCTCTTAGGCCCTTAAATGACATGAATTTAAACACTGAATTTCCCACAATTAAAGCTTTCCACCTGCAAATACACCCATCAATCTCATAGTAGTTATAATGCTCTTAAAATCCATCTTAACCTTATCTTATTAACTCATTCCCATTGGCTCCTTAGTCACAAGTTCATAAGCTTGTTTAAGTTCTTTTTCTTAGGTTATATAACCAATTATGTAATGTAAGCTTTAAGCCACATTAGTACTTATCTAAATCTCATCCCTTAAAACCTTAAACCACCATTAGGTAAGCAATTTACCTTGTTTCTCAAGCTCCTCTTAACTTCCTCCTTAGGGATTTTCTTGAATGAATCTCGGCCACCCAATTAATTTCCTTTGCCAATGTTCTAATCATTATTCAATGACTCACATGAGTGCTAAAAAATACACTAACCTTAAGGAATGAAAACCTAGGTTAAAAATGTGTTTTAAGGTCTTATAATGAATATTTTACCTTGAAGTCTTAAGGTAGGCTTGGATATGAATCAAGAAGGACCTCCTCTAGCCCTTGGTGAATAGAAAACAAGCTAGAACAAGGCATAAAAATGAAGCCCCATGAGTATAAATTTTCGGTAATGGAGAAGAATGGTGGAAACCTAGTTTTTCTTACATATTCTTTACCTTAAGAGAATGGAGAAGCTAATGAGCTCTTCAAACTTATTTTTCCCCCTTCAATGGCGATTTCCCATGGCTCCAAAATGAGGCTTTTCAAATTTTGAAAAGATAGGAAGCAAGGCCTTGGTCTAACTAAGAGAAATCTATGCTTAGTTTTTGATTTGGAGCTAAAATGAGCAAGTTATGGACAAGGCAAGGTGAGGCAACCATGGAGGCTGCTTGGGACGGTTTGGAACAGAGGAAAAGAAGAAAAGAACCGTGGAAGAAGAAGAGAAATGAAGAAGAGAGGAGAGAGGTAGGCTAATATAAGGTATTTTCTTTTATAAAGCAAATAGTACTATTCTCTCTTTTACTCTTCTATTCCTTTATTTGCTTAGTCATGTGGTGAATCCTCACATCAAAAACCGGCCCCCCTCTTGTAGTTGGAGATATTTATGGTCTTAGTTGACCATCTCATTGACTTAGGTTGACTTAAGCTTAATTTGGGCACCATTTGGCACTATTCACTAATTAGTGCACATATTCGTGAAATTTTTGGTTTCCCATTGATTTAGGCTTCCTAATGTGATACTAATTAGTACACATGTTGATTAAAGAGTAATGATGGACATTTAGCCACACAAAACTCAATTCTAAGACAATTTCTCAAAAATGTGCTTTAAGACTTCTTAAAGCACATTTTGTGTTTTAACTTGTTTTCAAGCTTGGTTTTCTTTTCTAATTGATTTAAAATGACCATTAGAATATTACTAAGGTCTTATCATGATATTTGGGTACTCACCCAAGTCTCTCCAAGCTTAGAGCACATTTTTGCCCTAATTGCCCTTAAGGCATTTTCTTGTGTTTTCCTTGGTTTAAATTGTCTACCAATCTTTCTAAGGCATATTCTGGCCTTACTACCTCATAATTTGATGTTTAATTAGCATACTTAGGTTTGGGGTATTTCATTGAGAAACGAACGTATCTACCTTTTGCATTCTATACCCTCTTTAAGAGTGAAAAAAATTAGTTTTTTTTAAATGTTTGCACATGTTGAAGGTACCATCTTGGTACTCTTCAAATTGGAAAAACGTAGTGTTGATGAAGGATTTGAAGCTGTTAGGAATGAAATCCGATGATTATCATGTGCTAATGTTGCATCTTCTTCTAGCTGCAATCTGAGGGATATTGCCAGATAATGTTAGAAATGCTCTAACTCGATTATATTTCTTCTTTAACGCTATCTGCGGCAAGGCAATTGACTCAGACGCCCTCAATGATCTACACCGTGAAATTGTTGTCACAATATGCCAGCTTGAGATGTATTTCTCACCATATTTCTTTAACATAATGGTGCATTATTTAATAGTCCATATTGTTCGGGATATCTAACTATGTTGTTCGGTGTACTTACGTTACATGTATCCTTTCGAGCGATAAATGGGGATCCTGAAGGGTAGAATAAAGAATAGGTATAGACCGGAAGGTAGCATCATCAAACCAACAATGACTGAGGAAGTCACAGAATCCGTGACAAATTATTTGAACGATGCTGAGTCAATTGGTATTCCCAAACCACACCATGGTAGATTTAAGGGTAAAGGTGTTATTGGCAAAAAAGGGTGTGTATGTCTCTCATGATCTTACACATCAAGAACATTTGTTTGTGCTACAAAACCTTCAGGCTGTTGAACCCTACATCGATATTCACATTGCTGAGTTGAGGCAACAAAACCCTACCAAACCATATCTGGCTTAAAAAAGAAAAAAAATCTAGTGTTTGTCTAATGGTTTAAAGTATATGTGTTTGAGCAAGCTTCATAAAACCCAGATGATGTAAGTGAAGAAATCAGATGTTTAGCAGTTGGTCCTAGAACTGATGTTGTATCATATGAAGGGTATGTCATTAATGAATGTACATACTACACTACACGCCAAGATGCTAAATCAATACACCAGAACAGTGTGGTAAAAATTAAAGCTTCACTGACTGAATATCAACTCGGTAACCAGCTTCAACCAATGAGCAGTACTAGTTGGTTTTATGGTGTCATAGAAGACATCTAGGAACTAGACTACCATATTGATTTGTTTCTAGTGTTCCACTACAATTAGGTAGACAACCGACACAGATACCAAAATGATTAAGGAGTTATTTTAGTTGATCTTTCATGTGTTATAAATTATAAGAAAGATCAATATGTGTTGGGTAAGGACTGTGACTAGGTGTTTTATGGTGAAGATCCAAAAGATTGTAGATGGTCTATCGTTCTTCTAGGGAAACGACTGATTTTGTTTGAGAATGAAAGCAATGACGATGGTGACAGTGAGCTGATAGATGAAACAACATTGTTTCATACAGTGTTTCGCGATTCTACTGATGATTTGTAAAATGATGTTGTTCAGACCTTCTACGCTCGATCAGACCATGCCGAGGGGGTTTGGGTAGAAAACACAAAATAATAAGTTTCCATGTCTAGGTAATACCATTGGTTGAAATTGCATATTTAAAGTTAGACAAGTCACATTATTGTTTTTACAATGTTATCAAAATTATTTATTATGTTCATTTTTGCACTTATACATCCTTACATGAATATTGATCTAATATTTGTGATTTTTTCCTTAGTGGATGATCACCCGATGGATGATCCTGTAGGAGAGCTGCTCACGACTGGGGAAGTTCAGCCCAGTAGAGTAGACTGGCAAAACACACCACACGAGGTGGAAAAAAAGAAATCCAAGACAGTGGATGCCCCAACATACGAGATTAAGGCAGTTGGGCCTTCACATGAAGCACAAGAGATACACGTTGCTCCTCCACCTTTCAAGAAACCAAAAAAGCAAGGTGTTACTCGTGGACTAAAGGAAAATAGAGGCCCCCCACCAAGCCTTTAGATTTTAATCAATGGAATCCATAGGCATATGGAAGAACAATTTCACAGCTTTTGCTAGGTATCTACTGAGTTCATACTACAATATAAACCACCATTGGAAACAAGTTCTTGTGTAACACCCCAACCATAAATTCCATACATAACCATTAAATTGCAGCGGAAAGACATTACAAATACACTAACAAAAGGGGCGGTGTTACATGCCGTTAGCCACCCACGTGGCTAACAAGACTGTTACTTACAAGCGTATCGGTATGATATAGAAGATTTCGAACCATAATTACAACATTCCAACAGGCTTCCAAAAATCACACTATACCGAGTGTTAATGTACAAAAATCACCATTCTAATTCTAATTCCACCAAAATATACGATCTCGAGTGTACAAACTAATGGTGGCCATCGGGTCCGGTTCTACCCGGAACCGGCGGTTCTACCCGGAACTGATTGGAACCAGAACCGGCTGGGAACCGGAATCGGAACCGAACCGCCTCAGCCGGTTCCGAATACGAATACATGTTTTGAGATTCGGGCCCAAACTGGGCCTGAAACCGAAACCGGAACCGTCTGGAACCGCTTGGAACCGTCGTCGGATTCGGAACCGGGAACCGAAACCCGGAACCGGAACCGGTGGAACCGGAACTAGAACCGCCCCAGAACCGGTTGAAGTTACCATTGGAATCGGGCCAAAACGACGACGTTTTGGGTCTCGGGCGTGCGCTCCTCTGAAGAAAATAGCCGTTAGATCCCAAGCACGCGCATTGCAATATGAAGGCCAACATGATGATTGGTATGAGATGAATGGGGATAACACCACTTAGGACTTCTATCTTGTAATATTTTTGAATGTATTAGTAATTTAGTATTACTTTCTTTCCATGTAATCTTTTTTTAAGACTTGCAAATTGAAATCATGTAACCTCTTAGTAGCTGTACTCTTTTTCCTTATTAGGGTTTTCCCAATGGGTTTTTACCTAATAAGGTTTTAATGAGGCAGTGAATCATATAATAAAATTCTCTTTGTTCCTTATTTTTTGTAAATTCAATAAAAATTCCTAAGTCTTTGTTTCTTACACATTTAAGATTATAAACTTGAAGAATAACCTATCTAGGAGTAAAGTGGATGAAAAGAGCAACGTGTGCGCTCAAACGGATCTCAAATCGGAGCTAAAATGAAGCAACTGAGCCGATCGAATCTTTCCGGAACCGCTCCGGAACCGGTTGGAAACGATCAGAACCGGAACCGGAATCGGAACCGGCCGGAACTGACCGGAACCGGTTTTTTGACCGAATCCGAAGCGAATCCAGATTTCAGAACCGGAACTGGAATCGCCCAGACCGGTTCCGAATACGAATACACATTTTCCAGAACCAGAACCGGTGGAACCGGACCCGTGGCCACCATTAGTACAAACACTTGAGATGTATTTTGATTAGGTGTATGTGCTTTAAGCACTTTGGATATGTTTTGTGACATGTATGTGCCTAGAGCACTTGAACTATTATGTACTGACGTCCTTTGAGGCTTGTGATATAATATATATATATGTGGTTGGTTTGGAATGGAAGACTAGTGGTTGGATGGAATGGAGTACACTTTAGGAAAGTGTTGAGACTTTAGAATTTATAGGCTGGATTAGTACCTTGAGGTCCATTGAGTAGTGATGTACATATTCGATTTAAACGACTTCGGTACAAAGTCCCTTTAAGGGGGTAGACTGAAATACCCCGAATAATTACTACCTTAATTAACAAGGATTAAATTAAATCATGAGCAATTATTGCTATAAATATTATGGTATAAAATATATATAGTCGAAAAGGAACATTAGATTATACATTAATCTCTAACTAAAGAGAAAATATTATAAAGGAGAAATAAACTCCTAAAATTAATATCACATGTAACATAATATAATACATGTGTTAAATACCACCAATATTCCATTACAAATTATATAGATTTTTTTTTATATACCCTAAAAAATTATAGACACAAATATATACTCATATATATATAAGCTATGTTACAAAAAAAAAAATTAGTCACCACCTAACATATGACTATAGTTACATATGTACAAATTATGTTACAACATTAACTAATAATGTGAATGTTTGAATTCCCTTCAAATACAAGCCGATTACCTGCAGTGGTAAAGAAAAAATAATAAATAAATAGACCATCATTAGACATGTTAATTTAGTAATAAAGTAAAAAAAACAAGTACATTAGAACATCAATTACCTTACTTTTCTAACCCGTTTCCTTATTCCTCTTCCATATTGTCGGCCACCCAACCAGTAGTACACTGCTACTTCTCTTCCCTTCTAGTCCCGAAGCGGCTCTGGTGACTTCGCAGGAGATTGATGGCACGGTGCCTTCGCTGAACTGATCCGTTTGATTCATTTTTTTTATGATCTGATGGTCTATAATAAAATGAGAAATTTAAGGGTATATGAGTAATCTTTGCCTTCTGTCAGAGGTATTGAGGGGTATAAACGTAAACATCTACCCACTCATAAACCTTTTATGTTTCCCGCACCTTTTTTAACATCTGTCTTCAGTCCCTCCGAGAACCCTACTTCTCTTTTGCCCTCTCCTCCCGCTACACCAATCTTGATAACTTAGTTTCCTGCTTCAAGGAAGTCTTTGTCTGTCATGGTTTTCCGGCGACCTTGGCATACATCCCTGCTTATGTGCACACACTCCTATATCAACACCTGTGGAATTGGGGGCAAAGTCGAGCAAGAAGTTCAAACAGCATGTCCCTTTCACAATTCATCGTCAGCGAATGGATAATGAGATTGACGATTCTACTTTCCGGTCTAGACGTCCAGGACGCAGCAATGCTGAGTCAAGTGTGTCAGGTTTGTTCTCGCTCAGATTAGTTCACCGCAGTATCCTCATCACCGACTCTCGTCTGCCTCCTATCCCCCAAATTATGCCAGTTTTACTTGGAACCAATCTTTTCGCTTGTGCCAATATCTTTCTAATCACTTCTACGCAACGCATACTCCTCCGTGTTCTCGCTTGTGCCTGTATTTTCTAACTTTAAACTACTTAGGGGAGCCAATTTGTTGGTAAGGTCTTATTGCATTCGCTTGGAGATAAAACAAAATCCTCAAGTTATTCCTTTTCGATCGCTACTTATTATAACAAAGCTAAGGTGTTGGCTTCTTACCTCGCTTGCGGTGGCTAGTTCTCGTTGATTTGAAGGATGGAAGGAATCAGTTACAAAAAGAGAGAGCAGAGAGCTAGGGGTGAAGGGGGATAGACCCCGGTTGATGGCTATGACCAAGTCTCCCTCTCGTGCTCTTATGGAGATAAAAAACAATTGGAGCAAAGGGAATGATTGAGGAGGGATAGAAGGGGGTACCGAATAATCCACAATTCTTTTTCCTAATCACCGCTAATTTTCTTATTCATTAGGTAATCTGGGTGGGAGGTAACTGAGAGGTAGATAATGGCAGTGAGAGCGAAGAGAAGCAACAACAGTCAGAGATGCAAATCGGAAAATATATGCTCGGTAGGATTTTTAATGAAGGTATATGCATATCCTTTCTGCTTTTACATGTTTTGAATGTTAATGAGATCAAAGATAATATATGTGTATAAAAAATACATAGGTTTTGAATAACTAAGTCTCAGGTTTCTATCTATTGTTGATCTATATCTACTATTGTATGCACAATGCAAATAATGTGTTTGTGAAAATGCATAGAAGGGAATATCACTGAGATTTGTTAGATGTAGAAGCAGTTGAACACTTCATTAGTTCTAAACTCATTGTGTTGGTTATGATTTATTAACCAAAAGTTAAGAGTATGCCTAGAGGAGTTGATTACATGATTGGATTTGTTTACCCAAGATTGGAGTTGGAGTAGTTAATTTGTTTGCTAGTTAAAACAAAGTGTAGTTGATTAGTGTTGGTAAGTCTTTTCGGTGCAGGTTTTCTGTATTTATTGTTTATGTTAAATTTTGTGGCAGCGTGTATGTACTTTAATTCTAAGAAAGTGTGTTTTTCAGTGTGGATGGTGAGGGAGGAGCTGACATGTGTTCATGATCTGTTTGGTATTAGTTATTTGTAAAAGTTCTTAATTTTTGTAAAGCTTTAATAACATTCCTTGCCATGGCGAGTTTAAGGATGTTATAAATGATCATGGTGAGATAGGAGATGTTACATATCATCATGAAATTTTGGTAAAATAGTATACATCACTTGTCGTCAGTGAGGCAAATATTACTACTTCGCTGGTGGTTAATTGTATGCTTTAAAGTAGGCTTCCTCTTGCTTTGAGCTTGCACCTATTATTTTGTAAGTTATCCTACAAACTTAGTATATGTATGTATATGAAGTTCTGGTGCACTTATAAGTATATGACAAACCATAAGGATATTGAAACTTATGTGCTAATTAGACATGTTTTGTCAGAGAGAGTGGAGTGGGTGGTGCTGGCAACACATGTTGCTTTGTTTATTTATGTAATATTATATTTCTAATTGAAGTGTTAATTTATCAGCTGGGTACGTATGCTTGATTAGTTTGATTCTTGTAGAATTAGTTTATCACTTATACATTGAGTGAGATTTATGTCTTTTAGTCTTAATTAATTATAGCTATATTGTTTCAGTAGTGAAAACACTTTGATTGCTCTAAGTTGTTGACATGTGAGAATTTTTAGCAAAGTAAATATGTGTCTTTGCAGAGTAAGTCAAATACTGGAACCAACCACTTATTATTGAGCTATACAAGTAGCATACTCCACCAGACCGGGGTAGGGGATGTCACAAATTATCTTTATGCTGTAGTAATATTGGCCACGTGACAATTATAAGATCTTTTGAGATTTTTGGAACCTGCAAAACAAGGGCTCTGTTCGTTTTTCCTACAGAAGCTTGTCATGCCATGTGTCCAATTATGTTTGCTATTATGCTTCTAATGTTTGTTCTCTATCGGTGCCTTCTAGCTATGTGTAAAGACTGACTCCCCACCCCTCACCCCCCTCAAACGATTAGTTTGATTTTTAAATGACGGGAGGTACTGGATGTTTGCTTGAACCTTGCTACTGCGTATCTCTGTATGTTAACAAGCTAATATAAGTCTCTTTTGACTTGTAGGTGGCCTGACTGGATATCTATGTTTCAGAGAGCTGACTTTTGAAGACTTTCTATGGTATGCACCTCACATGATTTTGTCCAATTGTGCTCCCTGTGAAGTGCCATTCTGTACTTGAGGAAAGGTCTAATATTTATTACTCATGTTTAATAAAGGGATTTGTTTTCATGGTGATATTTTTCCCGTACTGGGGCAAATGATACAACAAGTTTATTCTTTCAGGGTAAATTTTGTTTTCTGGACTCGAGCTCTAAATATTCATGTTCCACAATTGTTCATTTTTCCTGAAACTCAATCTGAAAATGGTAGTTGCTATTAACCACTTATCCCTTTTAGTGTAGTGACATATTGTTGTTTGTATAACTTTTGTGCCTGATTTTAGACTTGGTTGTCCTACTATGCAGAGTCTTTGAATAATTTATGAATGTACCGATTTCCAATTCCAAGCAAGGGGAGACAGTGTGGATTGAGGACCTTGTGAAGATGTTATGTTGTATAAAGGGTTTGTTCAGAGGACGAAATTCAACAAGATGAAGGTATTGTTACTTCTTTACCTCTATCATTTAAGATACTGTAATTATTACCTAGAGTATTTGAGAGCAGATATTGATTTAAAGACAAAAATATAAATTTGTTTCAATGCAGATGAAAGGAGAAGTCAAAGTGCACAAGTTCAGCTGGAGATGACGAAATGAAAGATGGGATATCATAGTAAAGAAGCTGGGGCAAAAGGGAAGTTGAGGACAAGCAGAGGAACAGATAAATATTGGTTCATCCGTCTTGGGAGGATATAAGTTGTGATATTGTAGAGTACAATGTTGACTACCATCACTTGTAAATGTAGGAAAGGTTGCAGTTGATTGATATAATATTTGTTTTTGGATGTCATGTATACTTTCGAATTTAAGTACAAACATGATATTTATTACGTTTTTCCTCAAATAAAGAAAAGAAACTTCTATTGAAGTGATTTACATTTTTTTTCATCAGCTGATCGTTATGGTATGTCCGTTTTCCCTTTATTTTCTTTTTAACACTTTTGTCATGATTTTCAGAAGAGTGATCTGAAGCTTGAGTAGCTTCTTTACTTGTATTATAATTTTGGTTTTAACAGATTTATATTATATGTTTACCACCATTTTGTCATGAAAATCTACGATATGGTCAATCTAAAGTGTGATCTAGTCACCTTGCACACATCAGGTCTAAATTTGTAACACCCCATCCAACATTAACACACTTAACAACAAACTGCAGCGGAAAACATACTTTATCACATTACTTAACTCGTTGGTGTTACACGCCGTTAACCACCCACGTGGCTAACAAGGCTATTACATATACATTGTATCGGTCTGAAGGACTAGATTCCCGAGCAACTACACATTACTATCCCTTTCCATTAACAACAAAAACATACACATACCTTCCAACTGTACCGAGCATTCACAAACTAATTCCGATAACAATTTCGGTCTTACTACACCTACTGTACATATACAACTTAAATGATTACCCATGTACAAACGACTACCCCGTCCTACTCTCGAACGACTTCCAGCTCCTTGTACCTGAAATAGGAAAAAGGAGAGAAAGGGTGGCCCCCTAGGGGCTTAGCACCTTTGCTGGTATGGTAATCCCGCAGCCCGCAGGCTACCGGGCCACGCACAACTATTTGTTGTCTTAGCATGCGGTTAATTACATTTGGATCATGCATGTAAACTACAAACACACAACACATTACACTGCACAACAATGGCTCAATAAAACAGCCAACACATCTACACTTAATAAATCACTCATTGTGATCTTTAACCCCTAGAGTGTTTCTCCTTTAATGGAGCTATTTCCTTAATAGACGACACTTACCCACCAATCGGGTTATCCTTAAACGCCTCTTACAATAAACTGGAATTCATATCCATGATCCACATACTCCACATCTTAACAACATATAACATCACATCGCAATAAGAGTTGCAGCACAACAATAATACATAACATAACGGGAACGGTTCCCTTTACGAACCGGCCCAAACATAGTCAATTCACTTGTAGAGCCTAGAGAATGTTGCCAAACTCATGATAAGCTTGTTACATAACTCGTTACCGTCTCGTTAAATGAACGGATAACTTAACACCAAGGTGCGTCGGATATAGTAATCCAAGCACACCGAACAAACATAGTATGCCCCTGTGGCCCGACGTGAGTCAGTAAAATAGCCTTGGTTAAGCTAAAGGGAAGGTTGGAAACCCAAAAAGGAAAACAACCATAACATACACAGAGGATCGAACCTGATATGACAACGACCCCCATACTCACACGCGTGGTCGGAACTACCGGACTCCTCACTCCCCGGTTAGCACTTGTTAGAAGTCTCATTATTGGACTTAGTACATTATGTCACAATCAGGTGGTTAAGTCTAGTTAGCCACACACAAGGGAAGTGAACATATTAACACGCACAAATAAACACATAACTGACTCACGCATAGCCGTGGTTAGAACGTTCCTTAGGTTGGAAACGTTATTACCGGATACCGTTCTCTTACGTTTACCTAATAATGGTTAACTAGCCTTCCACGCGCATTCGAGGTTACTGGTATGGGTACGCAACACACGACAACAATAACGACCGTAAACTCGATTCATGAATTATCTTATAACGTGGCAAACATACAGAAAAACACATTGGCATACAAGCCGGTGTAATCCGGTAGGACACATGTTGCAAGAAAACCATACCTGTCACCGGGGTTTCACTCTAACGTGCCATCACATGTTCCTCGTAACATCTTTGAACAACTGGTAACATTACATTTACTTTCATTAACACCGGGGTAACTTGTTTGTTTAAAGTCTAATGATCATGACTTACTCCCGTTAATCAGTTAAATAACTTCACATTTTTAACTTGTTTTACTTTTACATTTAATACAACTTTTCACCCACTCAATTGTCATTATAACTCACTTAACATGTCCTTAACAATCTCATAACATCATTACTTATCAATCCCCATCATTAGATATCATTTTCTAACCTTAAACAAAGTTTTTGGTCAAAACAGCACCTTGTCTGAACTTGCGTCCGGACTTCCCAAGTTCGGACACTGTTCGAGGCCAAACCCGAAAATAGAGATAGGTGTGTCCGAACTTCCAAATTCGGACGGTAGTTCGGACACTGGTCGAAGCTCAGGAGACTTACGCGCAACAGGGCATGTCCGAACGTCCATGTTCGGACAGTAGTTCACACGTGCCCAAAACTTTATTTTCTATACCTTTAAACACTTACTCATTTCTTGCCTAAATGCTCAACACTTATAATATTTCCCCCTTAGGTTTATAGCATGTTCCCACACATTATTTAGCCCACCAAAAACACTTTATGTTCTTCCAAGAATTTTCTCCACAAATTCACACATCTTCCTTATAACACCTTACTTCCTCATTGGTACCAAAACTTGTATAAATCCTTAACACAATCTCACCATGGCTTGAAACATCCTTAACTCTCTTTTGCATTCTAAATCCTCCAAGATAACACCCAAGACATTTTAACACCTAAGAAGACCTTATTTCACCTTCTTTCACCAATTTAAACCTTAATCATTCCTAGTTCAACCTAGGTCACCAAACATCATTTTGAATACCTAAAACTCCTTGTTCATTAACCAAATTTTGACATAGTTTCCCTTGTATCACCTTACACCCAAAACACATAATTTTTCACCTTAATATAACCAAGAACCCTTATTCATTTAATACACACAAACACATTGTTTTTCATCCTTTAACCATCCAAGACACTCATCCTCACAAAGAATGTTCTTTACACACATCTAAATCCTTAAATTACACTACATCACAATATAGTGCATAAACTTAAATTGCTTGACACTTAGGTCCTTAAATAACATGGCTCTTAGGCCCTTAAATTGCATTAAACTTAAACACTGAATTTCCCACATAGTAATTGCCTTTAACCTGCAAATACACTCAACACCTCATATGCCCTTAATAAACTCCTTGAGAGCATTTTACTAACTCATTTACCATTAGCTCCTTAAGTAGTTTTAATGAACAACTTAAGCTCATTTTTCCTAATGCATTTTAACCACATTAGGTTAACACATTTACCTCTTTTCTTCAAGATTTTTACTTGAGAACTCTTGTTCTTCCTTGTTTGGAAATCGGCACGAGGACTTGGTTACTTGTCAATGTTCTAATCAATATACAAGTAAAACCAATGAGCATTCAAGCTTCATGCTTAAACTCATTTACAAACCCTAGGTTATATACATTGTCTATACACTTTAGGATAGTTGTTTTACCTTGGAATAAAAAGAGAGCTTTAATAAGCATCAAGAGAGGACTCCTCCTTGTCCTTTAAAGATTGAAATGGAGCTATGAAAAGCAAAACAAAGTACCCTTGTGAGGTGAAATTTTCGGACATATACAAAACAAGAGGGAATGAAGTTTTTCTTTGATTTTCCTTACCTTGAAGCAAAGGAGAATAACAATGTGCAAGAAGGTGAGCTTTTCCTCCTCCAATGGAGATTCTCCATGGAATCAAACTTGAGCTCTTGAAGATTTGAAAATATAGAAGTGTAGAGCTTGGTCTAACTAAGACAAATATGGTCTTAGAATTTGATTTGGAGCATGAAGTTGGATTTGGCAAGGAAATGAAGATGGAGAAGAGAGGTTACTATAGCCAATCGTTTTTGAAGAAGAGAGGAGAGGATGAAGACGGTGGGAACAAGGAGAAAAGAGGAGAATGAGGTGAGAGGTCTACCTTTGAAGATATTTATGTTATAAAGTAACTTTCTTCTTTTTACTTACTTTTCCTTCCTTTCTTTAATTGATTTTTACATGGTGGTGAGTCACCACTTAGGAAACCGGCCCCCTTCATATAATAGGGCATTTCTTGACTTATGTTGACCATTTAATTAAGCTAAGTTGACTTAAGTCAAAACTAGCACTATTTGGGCACTATTCACTAACCAAGGCACATATTCGTGAAATTTTTGATTTCCCATTGATTTAGACTTCCTAATGTGATACTAAGTAGTACACATGTTAATTAAAGAGTAATGATGGAAATTTAGCCATTCAAAACTCATTTATAAGACAATTTTTCAAAAATGTGCTTTAAGACTCCTTAAAGCACATTTTGTATTTTAACTTGTTTTCAAGCTTGGTTTTCTTTAGTAATTGATTTTATATGTTCATTAACATATAATTAAGGTATATGTATGACCTTTAGGTCTTATACAAACTTATCCCAAGCTTAGAGCACATTTTTGCCCATATTGACTTTAAGGTATTTATTTGTGTTTTGTTTGGTTTAATCGTCTACCAAGGTTTCCTAAGGACTTAATTAGCCTTATTAAATCATAATTGAATATTATTTAGTCTTGGTAGGTTCTTTGGGTCCTAACCAAGTTCACTCCAAGCTTAGAGCATGTTTTTGCTCAAACTGTGTCTTAGTGCTTTATTGTGTTTTACTATGGTTTAAATTGTACACTGATGTTTCTAAGGCACTTTTTAGCCTATAAATTCCATATTTTAATGTTTAAGCAACATATCAAGGTTTGGGGTATTTCAATCTACCCCCCTTAAAAGAACTTCGTCCTCGAAGTTCACACTTCCCACACATCATTGGATTAGAACACAGGGATTACTTGTAAAAATAAAACTTTCATAACCAAACATACTTTACTTCACACCCTCAGACTTAATGGTCCGGGTAACATATTCACATCCATACATAACATAACATATCATAACATACTCACATGATAACCTCGGACTTGACGGTCCGGGTATCTTAACAACATTTAGACACCTAGGTCTAGACAACATAACAACTTTTAGAGCTCATCTACATTAGGACTCAAGGTCAAAATAGTATTTATTTCACATACCACACAACATGTCATAGCATGTATAACAATCAAAGATATCTTTTATATACACAGTGATCCGCAGAACCCGGTCACGATGGAACCTTCTGTCCCCCGTTCCTTTGGGAGATCAAAACAATCATTAATCTTTAACACATATTGATTTCCCATGTCACCGGGGCAATACTACAAAAAATTTCTTGTAAGGTAAGTAAAAAGTACTTCCATAATGTAAGGTATCTATCGACGTTTTATAAGTACCAATTCAAAATCCTTTTTGAAAACACAACACACCACAATCCAGTCAACTTATGCTCTTTGCTTCTTTTCTTAGCGTGCTTATTTGGACCATTATAGGGAGATCAAGAATCATCCCAACCCTGATGTGATCAGCAAGTTTCGAACTATCCTTCCACCCCAATTTGCTGTCGGCGTCCCTGATCGCGTGTGACAAATCAAGTTCCACTTCCACTTCATTTTCAAGCCATCAAGTAATACACTCATTTCCAATTTCTATCTTTTAGTCTCTCTGTCATAATCATTAGACGATCTCCAAAGGATAGAACTCCATCTATCAGTTATCTCCATTCACTTTAATCCTGTTACCTAGGGAACTTATTCTCACTAGGTTCTATATCGGTTTCATACCCTTTCATGAATCACTATATTGTATATATATACAATATTTATCAAAAAAACACCAGTTTCACATTTAGTGTCATATGAACATATAATGTGGGTTTTAGTTCCCCGGGGAGTTTCTCTACTCCCCACACTTGTACTATCACACACAACTGTTAACAAATAAACACACTTATCACAATGGTATTAGCATCTTCTGTGCGCAATTACCACAATTAAACCATGAATGAATGCGTATGTTTACGTAACACACACACCAATCATCAAAACAAATTATTTTGTGCTAGCACAACATAGGTCACGTACACTTGTACGGTAATACACATTAAGTGGTTTTGCGCTCTACCCCCGCTTAAAAGGGATTACGCCCACGTAATCAATCACTTAATCAGTGGTTTTAAAACGTTCTGCCGTCGTGAAGTACTTTAACTTCCACGCGGTTAGTATAACAATGCATTCTGGTTAGAGGATCTTAACCATACGGCGGTTTAGTTCTAAACCAAGAATTCTCATTGGAGTTTGCTTTAACTCTTAACTGGTTTCGGTTCTGGCCTGTGAGGCTTCTTGGCAATTAATATTAGCCATTACTCCTGTTCACTATGCACATTCAACACTGAATGCTGGCTCACTAGTTTCTTGCGCGCCAACTCTGACAACTGTAGAGCTAGTTTGCTCCACTCGTTATTCTTATGTATTGTACCATCTCCAAATTTTCACCATTATCTGGTATAATTATGTCTCAACCGATGCGTGGTATCTCTGACCGTGCGCGAATCGGTGAGTTACAAACTTTCCTCCACTTTCATAATAATTTACTGATATACTTTTATGTGTTTCACAATGATTAACTTGTTTCCTTCCGTCTTACTGTCGGTTGAGATTGAGCTACCACCTAATGTGTAGGCTCTCTATGTTATTCCCACACTTGAGGTAATTCCATACCAATATTTGGTATTTAGTGCTATATAGTCACTTATCTTATAATGCCTCACATTTGGTCCTGTACAGTACTCATTCTTCAGTATGTCCTTGCATTTCCTATGGCAATCAGTCACTATTGCGTTATAAGCGCTTTCTGTTTCCCACCACAATTAACATTCTAGAATCCATCCATCGCACTCGATCATTACTGTTCAAATGCAATACCAAAACACTCAGTCATACAGGTGCAGAGGCGTAAACTCTTGACATAAATCTTTATTAGCAACGGAATCCACTGAGTTCCTTATCACATAGTACCAACCACTGGCTCATTGCCCAGTCTGTTTATCATCATTACTTGACATCTCCACTGAATTTAACTCATAACTGGTCTTATATTCCATATTATTATTTAACAACACTTATACAACGTCGATTGCTGCGCACCGTGCTCTTACTCACTGTATAAATCAACTTATATGGTATCACATGTCATTTTAGCTTCCACACATATCTTACATCACTCTATATGGTTCGCACTCATTTGGCTGATTGTTGAATATTCTAGTCTTCGAGTGTAACACCCCTACTAAACCGGTTCCTAGTAATCCTATAGAAGTCGCGCACAATAATATCTCGCAGCGGTAAATAATAAACTATCGCCCTACTGGTGTCACTGTTATCACTCGCCCATACGGGTGATAACGATTTACCTGATAATCAACTTGCGAAACGTATTCCCGCAGTGACCACAAGAGATAGATAGTAGAACTTAAACAACTTAAAACAAATCTAACATCAACAATTATTACAGACCGTGAGCATCTAAACCAAATACTCCTCGGTTAAACAACCCGAGTCCAAAACAACCTGAGTATCACACCGTACCAAGTCTAAACCAACTGTAATATCACAATGGTCACGTCTCGCTGCGACCCACCAGCTAATCACCTGAAATAAAGATGGTTTGTGGTATGGAATCAGCCCCTGCTGAGTATGTCATCACATGCCCCGTCATGCCCCCAAAGACCCCTCAATTATTTGGTCGAGAGCATGAGGTTCATTACATGCAATACCATTTTAATATATAAACTGTAAAATAAACAACAGTAATCCATACAACAAACACAACCATCAACCACATAATATACCACAAGTATAACCAATGAACAATAAGCGAAACAACGAGAGTAACAATAAGTATTAATTCTCGTCCATGGTGTAGAAGCCAATATTGTTCGCCACTGTATAATTCTCAAATGTATTATTGTTCAGTTATACCTAGTGACATTGTCTCATTAAAACGACATGTCTCTAGTTACCCATATATTATGGCGGGTCACCCACGGCAGTAGCCACTCCAACGGTAGAGTCTCCGACCAACGAGCCATTCTAGCTCACGGGAAATTTTCTTGATACTTGCGGACCCGTACGCGGACATCCTGGTATCGTTTTTGTGATCACAGCGCGCACCAAGAGCCACATCCTCTTGGCTTTACTTCCATTCATTATTTACTTAATTATACCATCGCATCGCATTACCAAATTTTCTAACACAGCAGACCAAGATCATTAGTCCAATCCGGAGTCTGTAAACTCGGGATCCAGTGTTAGATACGAGAGCGGCGTATAGAAAGGCCAATGCTCCGTATGAAAGTCTTGGATAATAATATGTATTATTATCCTAGTGCTACAACGTTTTTCTGACGTTCCTTATTTTTCGTATAAGATAGCACCATAGCCGCTAGTTCGTTTTATATATAGGTTCTTATATACGAACCAATACTGTTAACTCATCAACAGTAAATAATGAGCAGCTATAATTATAAAGATCATGCATATTAAATTAAACATTCAGACAAACAATCTTATCACAGATCACACAGAAGTCTGAACTGAGGAAGCCCTCAGAGACAATCAGAGACACATAACAACATACCGTTCACCCTGATGTATTACGGTGGAGTATGAATCAGCAAGATCCTATGCTCCTTGTGTAGTCTCTAACGAACTAAACAATACACAATGCTACTGATTAGCATACTGTATAACAACACAATCCTACGGTACCCCGTACCGTCACTAACACCTCCCGGTTAACCCCCCGTTATTAACTATCAATGTTGTCGGGTTTTAGGTTTAACTCGAGATTGGGAAAAGGTGTTATATTACACGCGTAGTCTTGTTTGTATATTAGTATAGTTGTTGTTAAACTTGTTATCGCATGTAACTTAATGTTTGTTTGTACATCATACAGTTTGTTTCATTATTGTATGTGTGATCCTTTGTCATGCACTATGCATCTTACCTTAGTATTTATTTTTCTAAGGTTTGTCTCTTTTTTTTATATTTCATGTGGTATAATTCATCTGTAAACTATACTCTTAATATCTAGGATCCTTATTATCCCATGAATACTCTTAACTTTAGAATTTCCATATCTAATGTTTATAATTCTTTTCTCCTTAACTATTATCATTTTAATTATGATAATTTATGATTATTGAACCATGTCACATTTTCTACACTACTACATATATTTATTTATATGTGTGTATTATGGAACTATTTATTATATGGTAAGTCTCATAATCTATATTCATTCTTTTTAATGAATATCTCTTATATTATAAATGTTATAACTCTTATAACATTAAAAACCATATTATAAATTCCATTTAAAAATGTTATTATTTTCGAACAGCACCTATGTTCTTAAATATTTATAAAATCCACCTCTTAATTAATATAATGTCATCTTATAGTTATATAACATATCTTATGACATTTAAATCATTAAAACAATTAACCTATAGTTATATTTTGTTTTAAATACCAAACAGCCTTAGTATTTTCGGTTTTCACTTATAACCATTAAACTTCTATAAACTCACAATTCAATTCCAATTTATAATACATAGTTTTCTAACCCCATTAAAACTATATATTATACATATATCTTTATAAAACCTTATATACCATTCCAAAAATTACCAAACTATACCAAAAGGTTATAAACATTATTCCTAACCTTATACTTCTTTTAATTCACGGTTTTTATACATTTGTTACCTATTTATAACAATGTCATAAAATACCATATATTATACTTATATAATTCACATGAACTCCAAATTTAACCAAATAAACTTCTAAAAATTTCTAATAACTTAAGGACTTTACTAAACTCCATTTACTACCCTTAATTCTCGGTAATTACATTACCACCCCAAACCTTATAAATCTTTTACAATTAATATAATAATAGTATCTCATTATAAGGTAGTATTTTAATTTCTTAAATTTTCTAAACTTGGTCAAAGTCTCCTATATAGTCAACTTTGACCCCTAATACCAAATGGGAACCAATTTTCGGTAATTACAAATAATGACCTATACTTTTCTATTTTTACAATTTTGACCCAAAACTTTATAAAATGTTATAATTTTTATTAAATTCATTTAAAAACCCTAAATTGCTCTAAATTACCCACGGCTTTTCTAATTCCTTAATAATTACGAATTGGCCCCAACTTTAATTATAAGCATAAATAAAACTAAATAAGCTTATAAACTTAAATTAAAATGGCCTAATGACATGGCCTTATTACAACCTTGATCTTGCAAAATAAATTACACAATAAATGTCTCAAAATATAGCATATTATTCGGCCTCTCCATGGTTTAATTATTTTTCCACATAATGTCATAATTTGACCATTATGTTAATTAAATCTCTTAAATGACTAGCTTAATTTATCTTAGCCATTTTTTTTACATTTTTAGGTCAATATGACCTATATGTGTATGTTCACTCTCGGCCATATATATATATATACTTAAGATTGCAAAAATCATAAGTTTAAGGTGTTTATACCTTGATCTATCCTTGTATAGGCTCGGTCACTTGTAGGAAAATTCACCACTTGATTTAGACATGTTTAATACACAAAAATAAGATATGGTTACACTCCAAGCATGAGCTTAACCATAAGGAATAATTAATGTAAGATTTAAGGCAAAAATCACCTTAAAAATGCAAGGGGAGTTCTAGGTATTTTCGACCTGAACCAAACACACCACAAGGTGTTAGATCTACCATATTAACATAGGGAATAGTTAGATCTCGAAATCCTACCTTGTTATTAGGTTTTACCTTGGAAAAATGCCTTAAAAGAGAGTATTTCTCTTGGATCTCGGTCACCCTTGCTCCAAATGGCTAACCAACAGATCCCACATGAAAAGGAGATGAAGATGAGTCTATGACCAAAATTTCACAGCCAAACTCGAAGGGAATCAAAAGTTATGAGCTTAAAGCACATTTTTACCTTAAAATGTAGATTTGGACAACCTTGGTCCCTCTACTGGTCTCAACCGAGTTTAGCTCTTGTTCTAACCTTAGAACACTGAGAATAAGCCATAGGAATAGATGAGCCACGAATTTTAGGTGTTGGTGGTGAAAAGATGAAGAAAAAGAGCTAAAAATGACATTAAAACACTTACATTAGGAGCTTAGGAGCTAGACTTGCCTTCCATGGCCAAGAACAAGCTTGGAGAGCTTGAGAGGAAGGGAGGGCTCGGCTGGGATGAGAGGAATCGGACAAGGAGGAAGGAGAAGATGGGAAAGGTAAGTAAAGTTTGAATAATGTAAAAAGTAACATTATTTTGAAAAAGTCTTACATTAGGTAGCATTATTGTCAATCAAGGAAATTAAGCAGCCTCCTCTCTTATTGCAGCCGGCCACCATGATTCAAATGAGTCAATTAATTGACCATTGACCATGCTTGGTCAATGTTGACTCATGCGGGCCCCACTTTAGGGTTTTATTAATATTTTAATATTAAATTTGTAAAAATTCGTAAATTTCTGGAATTAAATTCCTAATATGATATAATATGATTATATCATATTTAAGGATATTTATAATTTTTAAGCCATTAAAATCAATTAAAAGGCAATCTCACAAAAACGTGCTTTAAGGAGTTTTAGCGCACATTTTTGTGTCACAGGATGTTCCTGAGCTTAGTTCTCTTTGAGAATGGTTTATTGTGTTCCTTGATTCATTATAATACTTAGGAATCCACTTTGGATCCTACTTGGGGTCATACAACCTTCATGGCGTCTTAAAGCACATTTTTGGCTTTACCGATCTTAAGGCGTGTTTTGCCTTGTTGAGATCTTATAGATTGTTCCCCAATAATATTTAGATGTTTAATAATCATCTTAGATCATTAATAGATCATTTAATTATATTTTAAAGATTAGGGGTATTTCAGTCTACCCCCCTTAAAAAGGCTTCGTCCCGAAGTCCTTAATCCTCTACAGTTCACCTAAGGAATCAAGTTCCACTAAGTAACCAAACAGTCCATTGCTAGGGAGTAACTCCCACTAGGTTCAACCTAGTCTATGCATACAACATATATTAAATAATTAAACTCATGGTATACTCATTCACAACACAGCACTACAAAGTGCACATCTCATTCATCGAAAAGTACTCAGCGGTACTATATACATTCAACCAGGTGCACCAAGGCACATACATACATAAATGTATCATACACATACAATCGTCCAAACCACATGTATGACGCAGCATACCAACAAAACACAACACAAAAAAAACCTAATGCACAAACATGTGCGCAAGCCAAGTGGTGTCTACCCCCCTTAAAAAGGGTTTGACCACGAACCCGTACAAGTAACACAGCTACTACTCGAAGAGTGCTGGGTACTTCGCTCTCATGGAGTCCTCTAACTCCCATGTGGCCTCCTCCACCTCATGGTTCGACCAGAGAACCTTGACCATGCTAACGGTCTTGTTCCTAGTCTGTCTCGTCTTCGTATCGAGAATGCGGAGTGGTACTTCCTCATATCGTAGAGCAGGGTCCAACTCTAAAGTCTCTGGCTGCAAAACGTGCGATGGGTGGGGCACATACCTCTTCAACTGTGAAACGTGGAAAACGTCGTGCACCCTCCCGAGCTCTGCTGGTAAATCCAGTCTGTAGGCTAATGGGCCCACTCGCTCCCTAATCGCATAAGGTCCAACATACTTTGGGCTCAACTTGCCCTTCTGTCCAAACCGGAATATCCCCTTCATGGGTGACACTCTAAGGAATACCATATCATCGGTAGTGAACTCAATGTCCCTCCTCTGGTGTCTGCATAAGATTTCTGCCGGTCCTGAGCTGCCTTCATATTCTTGCGAATCTGTAGAACATCCTCCTTAATCTGCTCTAGGTACTCTGGTCCTAGGAGCGTAGTCTCGCTGGTCTCATCCCAGCATAAAGGAGTCCTACACGGTCTACCATAAAGTGCCTGAAATGGTGGCATCTGTATCGAGGAGTGGTAGCTGTTGTTGTAGGCGAACTCTATCAGATGTAGTCGCTCTAACCAACTCCCCTGAAAATCTAAGGCACATGCTCTCAGCATGTCCTCCAGTGTCTGGATGGTCCTCTCACTCTGACCGTCGGTCTGTGGATGGAACGCCGTACTAAGCTTCAACTTTGTACCCAAGGCTTCCTGAACCTGTCCCCAGAATCTGGACAAAAATCGAGGGTCCCTATCAGAAACAATAGTCTTTGGCACACCATGGTGCCGGATCACCTCCTTCTGGAACAAGTCCGCTAACTTCGGGACGTTCCAGGTATCCTCATCGCAATAAACTTTGCCACCTTCGTCAGACGGTCCACTATGACCCAAATCGTGTTCAGTCCTCCCTTAGTCGGTGGGAGACCGACAATGAAATCCATCGAAATGTCCTCGAACTTCCAACAAGGAATAGGCATAGACTGCACTAAACCTCCGGGTCTCCTATGCTCAAACTTAACCTTCTGCAGGTCAAGCATCTAGCCACATACTCAGCTACATCCTTCTTCATCCCGCTCCACCAGAAATGAACCTTCAAATCCTTATACATCTTCGACGAACCAGGGTGGACGGATAAGGACGAGCAATGAGCCTCCTGGAGTATCTTCTCCTTCAGATCAGGAGACGACTCCGGAATACACAAACGGCCCTTCAGTCGAATCATGCCATCATCGCACAGTTCGAAGTCATATTTAGCCTCTCAAAACAACCATCTATCATTTTCTGCCTGATACTCTGCATATAGTGATCGCTCTCCTGTGCAGCTCGTATCTCATCAATCATACTGCTGTTTGCTAATAAAGTGAACAATGAATGAGCTCTGCGGCTCAGGGCATCAGCTACCACATTCGCCTTGCCCTCTTTGTACCTCAGGTCTATATCGTAGTCCTTCAAGAACTCGACCCATCTTCTCTGTCGCATGTTCAGCTCCTTCTGCGAGAAGAGATGCTGTAGACTCTTGTGATCAGAGTAGATAGTGACTGTCACACCATACAAATAATGTCGCCAGATCTTCAAAGCGAAGACTACTGCGCCTAACTCAAGGTCATGTGTGGGGTAATTCACCTCATGCTTCTTCAGCTGTCGGGATGCGTAAGCAACTACCTTCCCGTGCTGCATAAGCACACAGCCTAGACCGGTTCCAGAGGCATCACAGTATACCTCGAACCCATCAGTGCCCTCAGGGATAGTAAGAACGGGCGCTGATGTCAGGAGATCCTTCAGCGTCTGAAAGGACTGCTCACACTCTGCAGACCATAAGAACTGGGATTCCTTCTTCATTAGATTAGTCATTGGTTTGGCTTCCTTGGAGAAGTCCTTCACAAATCTTCGATAATACCCTGCCAAACCCAGGAAGCTACGGACGTCTGTGACTGTCTTCGGCCTTGGCCAACTCTTTACTGCCTCAATCTTAGCAGGATCTACAGATATGCCGCTAGCTGATATAATGTGTCCTAGAAATGACACGCTGTCTAACCAGAACTCACACTTAGAGAGTTTGGCATACAGTTGGTTCACTCTCATAATATTCAACACCTGTCTCAAATGGAACTCATGATCTTCCTTGGTTTTTGAATAGATCAGAATATCGTCGATGAAGACTACAACTGAACTATCAAGATGCTCTCTAAAAAGTCGGTTCATCAAGTCCATGAATATGGCTGGCGCATTCGTCAGTCCGAATGGCATAACGGTGAACTCATAGTGTCCATACCGTGTCCTGAAAGCTGTCTTCTCAATGTCACCCTCTGCAATCCTAATCTGATGGTAGCCAGATCTGAGGTCTATCTTCGAGAACACACTGGCTCCTCTCAGCTGATCAAACAAATCATCTATCCGTGGTAATGGGTACTTGTTCTTGACTGTAACCGCATTAAGCTCGCGGTAGTCGATGCAGAGTCGCATACTGCCGTCCTTTTTCTTGACGAACAGCACTGGAGCACCCCAAGGAGAAACACTAGGTCGGATGAATCCCTTGTCGAGGAGGTCCTCCAGCTGTAGCTTCAGCTCCCTCATCTCAGCCGGTGCCATACGGTAGGGTGCCTTAGCAATGGGGCCCGTACCTGGCAACAAGTCGACGGCGAACTCAACCTCGCGCACAGGCGGCATGCCTGGCAGCTCATCAGGAAATAAGTCGGGAAAATCTACCACGACTGGAATGTCTACGTCCGTCACATCGCGCTGTCTCGTGTCCTGTACATAACAGAGGAAGGCTTGTCGGCCCTTCCTAACATCCTTCATCAGGGACAATGCTGACACGATCTTGACAGTCGGCTCTCTCCTCACACTGCGGTATGACACTGTCTTGCCGCTCGGCCCCTTCAGTAGTAGTCGATGCTCTGCGCAATGAAGGCGGCCCCTATGCTTCTGTAGCCAATCCATGCCCACTATGATGTCAAAACCCAAATTCTTGAACTCAATTAGATCAATGGGGAAGGTCTCAGTCATAATGCTGATCTCTAACCCTGTATACTGTCTAGTGCAACCTACTTTCTCCTTCGAAGGAAGGGTGACTGAAAAGTCTGAAAGCTGTTCGGGGGTGGCCCCCAGCTTCTAGCAAACGTCGAGGAAATGAAAGAATGCGAAGCTCCTGAGTCGAACAATACGGAAGCACTAATACCATCAATAGGAAAGGTACCTGAGATTATCTCTCGTATTAGCATCGAGTCCCAATAAATCACTAATTCACTGTTGTTTGTAACTGTCATACCTGTGATGACATTACCAGACTCCTTGGCTTGCGCCATGTCTAGGATGCAGATGGTACCCTCCTTTTCATTACTATAGCCTGAAGTTATGAATTATCGGTATCAACAAAACTGAACACAACACTTGAAAGTAGGAAACTCTTATTTCATTCATCCAACGGTATTTTACAAGGTTACACACTTAGCTACTGCTATTACATCAATACTGTCTAAAAGTCAAATTTAAACGGCCAGGTCGGATGTGGGTATCGTTCACTAAAGTGTGGTGGTGCGGTATTGAGCTTAATGCTCTTAATACCATGATATACAAGCCTCGACTCTCCACCAAATACTAATACATCTCCAGACTTGAGGATGATCTTGCTTGCTAGTCCATCCTCTTCTGGTCTCCATAATAAACTCAGCATCATCGCCGATGGAAAATGATACAACTGGTATTCCTCTGGTGATGGACTCGGTCGTCTCATCACGGTCCTGGTGCATTCCAAGCTTCCCTCCTGTTCATAGTAATTGATGATGCAAACGTCAGGTGTCATGTCGGGTATGGATAACCTCACAGTCTTGAGCAATATCCATTGCGTTTCTCACCAAGGTAAGGAAACTCTCAGGTATACTAGGTATAGATACGTCACCTACCATCCTCACCTCTCGATAAACCCTAGCTTGTGGATCCCAATCTTTTCCTAAGCACATCATGTGCAGTTTCATTCTAGAACCACTAGTAAATACAGGGGTATAAAAACCTCCTATGCCCTTACCCAAAGCTCTACACTCATTCACTATGGTGATTTGCTCATCTAGGGTTAGGAACTCTCTGAGAAGTATCATGCCCGGTCTGACTACATGACACAACTCACTAGGGTATCCCGTCTTTCTTCCACGGGTCTAGGTGATCTCTGTCTTGTAAGTGTGGGATAGCAGATATCGAAGTCTCCTAAGAGGTAAAAGGTTTCCTAGGTAAGTTGTCCATCTAAAGCGGTAACTTAAACACACATTCATGCTAAGGTAAAGCGTGTAACAAGTAGTCATGCTTTCATACAATGGTTAAGGTTTCAAATGCTAACCTTCACCGCGCTGGGTGCTAGTGCCAGCGCCTGAAGCTCCCGCTGCATTCAGCATACGGTTGCCCGGCGGGTTCCTCTGGCCCTGGTTCTGCTGCTGCGGCTGCTGCTGCTGCCCTCTCTGGGCTTGGGGCGCCGGCCCCCTCTGGCCACTCGGGCTCCACCTCCTCCAGTAGGTGCGCCCTGAGTCCCCTTCGGTGGGCGGTACGCTCGGCTATCAGGATTATTGAAGCACTCGTACGACCTGTGGCCCTTCTTCCACAGTGGTGGCAGTCCACCGCTTGCCCGGTGCAGTCGACACCCGGGTGGTCTTTACCACAGCGCTTGCAGTGAAAGTGGCGCTGGGGTGCAGAACCTATTATCATATCACACTCAGGTTATACAAGGATGGTAATGGGTAGTGTAGTACACAATTTATTCACAAGGTGAGATCGCTTACCCTTAGGGGGTACAGATCTAAGAGGCTGCACATCATAGGTAGGCCCGGTCAGCAACGGGACCTTGTCTTTACCCTTTTGGCTGGCCTGCTCCTTCTTCTTCTCCCTCCAGGAGAACTTCTTCTTCCTGTGATCGTCAAAGTGTCAGGATTAGCAGGTATAAAAGCAGGCAGTAAGTAAGTAATTTAAATAGATTAAATAACTTAGGTGGGTTCTTACTTCCAGCCCTTACTGCCTCCAGCCTCAGTCTCTGCCTCTTTCTCTGGGGCCTTACGCTTCTGCCCCTGGCCGTCCTCCCGGCTGTTCACCATCATCTCAGTCCGAGAAGCAGCGTCATAACACTCCTGTAATACATCAATAAGTTCCCGAACTTGTGACAAATCAACTGAATCATAAGGTACAAACTGTCAATTAGTTTTACCTGAACCGTAGGGTACAAGGTAGCACCCATGGCGGCCTTAATGGCATATCTCAACCCGCCTCTAAACTTCTCTACTTTCACAGCATCAGAATATACAACTCCTGGGACGAAGTCCAAGAGCCCAATAAACAAGGAGTAGTACTGATCTACTGTCATACTACCCTGTCTCAGGGACTCAAACTCCTCCCTCTTCCTCTGCTTCAGGTGAGCAGGATAGTACTTCTCTCTCAATATCTCCACGAATTCAGTCCACCCAAAACCCTCTGTAGCAAGGTAGTGTGCCTTCACGGACCTCCACCACGTGCTGGCAGCGTCCTTCAGGTGAAAGGCTGCTATATCAACTCGGTGCCCAGCAGGCACATGTATGGCATCGAAGGCCTTCTCGTGCTCGACGATGTATCTCTCAAGAACAGTAGGATCAGCAACTCCATCGTAAGTAGGTACTCGCGTGTCAGCTACGCTCTTCAGCCAATTCGGCTCTCTAGGTGCGGGTACGGGTGGGACTGGTGGTGCAGGTGGTGCTCCTATATGGATACCTCCCAACTGGGCTAGCTGAGCGAAGACGGCGGCTACCGTCTCAGCCACGCCCACGGGTGGGGCCTCCGGAGGTCCTCCTCCAGGCCCGCCGCCTCTTCCACCACCTCCTCTCCTGCTGATCGCCTCCCGGAAGACATCTGAAGAATTCAAAGCCAAGGTCAGCTCTTGGTATAAATACCGTACTTTCCTTACTATATCTTAACTCAAATCATTTACACTATCTCTTGGTACTGGTGTGTAGATAACCTAGGCTCACGGTACTTAAACTACTATCTCTTGTAATCAGAGCGGTACTCCGCTCTGATACCACTTTTGTAACACCCCTACTAAAACCGGTTCCTAGTAATCCTATAGAAGTCGCGCACAATAATATCTCGCAGCGGTAAATAATAAACTATCGCCCTACTGGTGTCACTGTTATCACTCGCCCATACGGGTGATAACGATTTACCTGATAATCAACTTGCGAAACGTATTCCCGCAGTGACCACAAGAGATAGATAGTAGAACTTAAACAACTTAAAACAAATCTAACATCAACAATTATTACAGACCGTGAGCATCTAAACCAAATACACCTCGGTTAAACAACCCGAGTCCAAAACAACCTGAGTATCACACCGTACCAAGTCTAAACCAACTGTAATATCACAATGGTCACGTCTCGCTGCGACCCACCAGCTAATCACCTGAAATAAAGATGGTTTGTGGTATGGAATCAGCCCCTGCTGAGTATGTCATCACATGCCCCGTCATGCCCCCAAAGACCCCTCAATTATTTGGTCGAGAGCATGAGGTTCATTACATGCAATACCATTTTAATATAAAACTGTAAAAAAACAACAGTAATCCATACAAAACACAACCATCAACACACATAATATACCACAAGTATAACCAATGAACAATAAGCGAAACAACGAGAGTAACAATAAGTATTAATTCTCGTCCATGGTGTAGAAGCCAATATTGTTCGCCACTGTATAATTCTCAAATGTATTATTGTTCAGTTATACCTAGTGACATTGTCTCATTAAAACGACATGTCTCTAGTTACCCATTATTATGGCGGGTCACCCACGGCAGTAGCCACTCCAACGGTAGAGTCTCCGACCAACGAGCCATTCTAGCTCACGGGAAATTTTCTTGATACTTGCGGACCCGTACGCGGACATCCTGGTATCGTTTTTGTGACACAGCGCGCACCAAGAGCCACATCCTCTTGGCTTTACTTCCATTCATTATTTACTTAATTATACCATCGCATCGCATTACCAAATTTTCTAACACAGCAGACCAAGATCATTAGTCCAATCCGGAGTCTGTAAACTCGGGATCCAGTGTTAGATACGAGAGCGGCGTATAGAAAGGCCAATGCTCCGTATGAAAGTCTTGGATAATATATATGTATTATTATCCTAGTGCTACAACGTTTTTCTGACGTTCCTTATTTTTCGTATAAGATAGCACCATAGCCGCTAGTTCGTTTTATATATAGGTTCTTATATACGAACCAATACTGTTAACTCATCAACAGTAAATAATGAGCAGCTATAATTATAAAGATCATGCATATTAAATTAAACATTCAGACAAACAATCTTATCACAGATCACACAGAAGTCTGAACTGAGGAAGCCCTCAGAGAGAATCAGAGACACATAACAACATACCGTTCACCCTGGTGTATTACGGTGGAGTATGAATCAGCAAGATCCTATGCTCCTTGTGTAGTCTCTAACGAACTAAACAATACACAATGCTACTGATTAGCATACTGTATAACAACACAATCCTACAGTACCCCGTACCGTCACTAACACCTCCCGGTTAACCCCCCGTTATTAACTATCAATGTTGTCGGGTTTTAGGTTTAACTCGAGATTGGGAAAAGGTGTTATATTACACGCGTAGTCTTGTTTGTATATTAGTATAGTTGTTGTTAAACTTGTTATCGCATGTAACTTAATGTTTGTTTGTACATCATACAGTTTGTTTCATTATTGTATGTGTGATCCTTTGTCATGCACTATGCATCTTACCTTAGTATTATTTTTTCTAAGGTTTGTCTCTTTTTTTTTTATATTTCATGTGGTATAATTCATCTGTAAACTATACTCTTAATATCTAGGATCCTTATTATCCCATGAATACTCTTAACTTTAGAATTTCCATATCTAATGTTTATAATTCTTTTCTCCTTAACTATTATCATTTTAATTATGATAATTTATGATTATTGAACCATGTCACATTTTCTACACTACTACATATATTTATTTATATGTGTGTATTATGGAACTATTTATTATATGGTAAGTCTCATAATCTATATTCATTCTTTTTAATGAATATCTCTTATATTATAAATGTTATAACTCTTATAACATTAAAAACCATATTATAAATTCCATTTAAAAATGTTATTATTTTCGAACAGCACCTATGTTCTTAAATATTTATAAAATCCACCTCTTAATTAATATAATGTCATCTTATAGTTATATAACATATCTTATGACATTTAAATCATTAAAACAATTATAACCTATAGTTATATTTTGTTTTTAAATACCAAACAGCCTTAGTATTTTCGGTTTTCACTTATAACCATTAAACTTCTATAAACTCACAATTCAATTCCAATTTATAATACATAGTTTTCTAACCCCAAAAACTATATATTATACATATATCTTTATAAAACCTTATATACCATTCCAAAAATTACCAAACTATACCAAAAGGTTATAAACATTATTCCTAACCTTATACTTCTTTTAATTCACGGTTTTTATACATTTGTTACATATTTATAACAATGTCATAAAATACCATATATTATACTTATATAATTCACATGAACTCCAAATTTAACCAAATAAACTTCTAAAAATTTCTAATAACTTAAGGCTTTTACTAAACTCCATTTACTACCCTTAATTCTCGGTAATTACATTACCACCCCAAACCTTATAAATCTTTTACAATTTAATAAGTATCTCATTATAAGGTAGTATTTTAATTTCTTAAATTTTCTAAACTTGGTCAAAGTCTCCTATATAGTCAACTTTGACCCCTAATACCAAATGGGAACCAATTTTCGGTAATTACAAATAATGACCTATACTTTTCTATTTTTACAATTTTGACCCAAAACTTTATAAAATGTTATAATTTTTATTAAATTCATTTAAAAACCCTAAATTGCTCTAAATTACCCACGGCTTTTCTAATTCCTTAATAATTACGAATTGGCCCCAACTTTAATTATAAGCATAAATAAAACTAAATAAACTTAAAAACTTAAATTAAAATGGCCTAATGACATGGCCTTATTACAACCTTGATCTTGCAAAATAAATTACACAATAAATGTCTCAAAATATAGCATATATATTCGGCCTCTCCATGGTTTAATTATTTTTCCACATAATGTCATAATTTGACCATTATGTTAATTAAATCTCTTAAATGACTAGCTTAATTTATCTTAGCCATTTTTTTTACATTTTTAGGTCAATATGACCTATATGTGTATGTTCACTCTCGGATATATATATATATACTTAGAGATTGCAAAAATCATAAGTTTAAGGTGTTTATACCTTGATCTATCCTTGTATAGGCTCGGTCACTTGTAGGAAAATTCACCACTTGATTTAGACATGTTTAATACACAAAAATAAGATATTGTTACACTCCAAGCATGAGCTTAACCATAAGGAATAATTAATGTAAGATTTAAGGCAAAAATCACCTTAAAAATGCAAGGGGAGTTCTAGGTATTTTCGACCTGAACCAAACACACCACAAGGTTTTAGATCTACCATATTAACATAGGGAATAGTTAGATCTCGAAATCCTACCTTGTTATTAGGTTTTACCTTGGAAAAATGCCTTAAAAGAGAGTATTTCTCTTGGATCTCGGTCACCCTTGCTCCAAATGGCTAACCAACAGATCCCACATGAAAAGGAGATGAAGATGAGTCTATGACCAAAATTTCACAGCCAAACTCGAAGGGAATCAAAAGTTATGAGCTTAAAGCACATTTTTACCTTAAAATGTAGATTTGGACAACCTTGGTCCCTCTACTGGTCTCAACCGAGTTTAGCTCTTGTTCTAACCTTAGAACACTGAGAATAAGCCATAGGAATAGATGAGCCACGAATTTTAGGTGTTGGTGGTGAAAAGATGAAGAAAAAGAGCTAAAAATGACATTAAAACACTTACATTAGGAGCTTAGGAGCTAGACTTGCCTTCCATGGCCAAGAACAAGCTTGGAGAGCTTGAGAGGAAGGAGAGGGCTCGGCTGGGATGAGAGGAATCGGACAAGGAGGAAGGAGAAGATGGGAAAGGTAAGTAAAGTTTGAAAATAATGTAAAAAGTAACATTATTTTGAAAAAGTCTTACATTAGGTAGCATTATTGTCAATCAAGGAAATTAAGCAGCCTCCTCTCTTATTGCAGCCGGCCACCATGATTCAAATGAGTCAATTAATTGACCATTGACCATGCTTGGTCAATGTTGACTCATGCGGCCCCACTTTAGGGTTTTATTAATATTTTAATATTAAATTTGTAAAAATTCGTAAATTTCTGGAATTAAATTCCTAATATGATATAATATGATTATATATCATATTTAAGGATATTTATAATTTTTAAGCCTATTAAAATCAATTAAAAAGGCAATCTCACAAAAACGTGCTTTAAGGAGTTTTAGCGCACATTTTTGTGTCACAGGATGTTCCTGAGCTTAGTTCTCTTTGATAATGGTCTTATTGTGTTCCTTGATTCATTATAATACTTAGGAATCCACTTTGGATCCTACTTGGGGTCATACAACCTTCATGGCGTCTTAAAGCACATTTTTGGCTTTACCGATCTTAAGGCGTGTTTTGCCTTGTTGAGATCTTATAGATTGTTCCCCAATAATATTTAGATGTTTAATAATCATCTTAGATCATTAATAGATCATTTAATTATATTTTAAAGATTAGGGGTATTTCATCGAGTCTTAATGCTCCTTGAGCATTGTTCACTACACATTTAGCGTCACTCATCTATGGTGGTTTCTATTAGACTTATTACTCTTCCGCTCTCCACAAGTGGTACAAACACTTTTTTTTTCCGCATTACTCTTATTCAAATCATCCTTCGGTAATAACCATATTGGTCCCACAATAACTTAGTTCACCTAACTACCGCTGTTGCGGTCTCACAATATTAAGAGGTATCCCCACTCTCTTAGCAGTGGTTCGTTATCCGCTTTACTTACTTATATAACATAAACTTTTACAATCAATTAAATTTATATAACATATCTTGTTTGTGGCTTATAAGCCTTATTGCCTTGAGCTCGGCTCATTGTAGGCTGTCCACACACGTGTACTTCTCTGTACCACATTACATGATTTGGATATCATGTTGGGCTCCATGACAAGGTCATTGCATTCCGTTTCCTTTCATGGGATGCCCCTTAGGATTGTCAGTCCGTCTCCTGACAACTTATGTCTAAACTGAGTGTTAGTTTCAACCCCTGTGTTTCTGTCACGTTATTTCATGCAACAATTGTTGATGCGAACACCCTTCAAGGATTGCTCCTGGGTGATGCTAAGTTATGCCTTTACATCTGGCTCGCACTTATTGGTATATTTAGTTAGCCACGACGTTTTACGTTCTTACTGGCTTACTATCCTCGTCTGTGAAGATCGACATTTCCAGGTAGTGTAGGTACTCATTCTGGAAATTTCTTCCCGTTCGTTGCACATTAATGTGTCCCCATTAGGCATCCGCCTTGCCATGCACAGGCTGGGTCACCGTTCCAGCTATCATGTTTATCTCTGAGGATCCTTAAGACTTATGTTATACCTTTACATAGCAGTTAGTGCACTTCGCACCTCCTGACTCTTAAACATTTCCTTGAAATGAATTCACTAATTCCTTTAGTTTCGTTAACTTATCTAGGTCCTCTTACTTTAACCATTCATGGTAACCAGTTGCTCTTGCTTGACTTTTACTGCTGACCGTAGTATGGAGTCGACTACTTCCCGTGTTCCGGACTCTACTCGTATACATATATGGGGTACCATGCTGATACATCGCTACTTACCCAACTAACCCATAAGTAGGCCTGTCAGGCCCACAAGCTCCTATCGGAGTGTGGTCGTCCCACATTACAGTTGGTACACTCGTAGTGTCCGTCACACGCCTAGGTGAAGTATTCTGTTGTCAACTCCCTTATATTGTCCTATGACAACATGCATCCCGTGCTTCCCGAACTTAATCGAGGGAAAGTTTATCCACTGTTGTGTCTTTATCAACTACCCTTGGGTTTACTGGTTTGGTTTTAAAAGAAGGTTAAAAATGAGTATAGGTTTGAAAGAAAATTTGATTTTTGAAAGAAAAGAGTTTGTAATAAATCTGAGTTTAAAAGAAAATCTGTAACACCCCTAATACGCACATGATACTAAATGAAATCGCAGCGGAATAAAACAACTAAACAATAACTAACGCTTCGGTGCTACAACGCCGTCAACCACCCACGTGGTTGACAAGGCAGAATAAATACAATTGTACCGGTCTGATGATCAGACTCCCGAGCATAAAACTAAACCATAAATACATTATATACAATACCGAGTACTACATACATCCTTCACTGTATAACATCACTGTAACTGCAACAACCCAATAATACATAACGCCACAGGAGCACAGGCGCATCCCGGGCCAACGTCCAAAAGTATACAAAAGGGATTACATCCTAGGATCTAGAGCCACTCCGCTTCTTCGATCCTCATCCTGCAGTATAAGAAATATGGATCCCCCGAGGGGGTCAGCAACCCTTGGCTGGTAGCGCAGCCCATCGGCTACCGGGATACGCGCAGCTACTTATCATTATAACATGGCATTCAATTATATACATAACATAACATAACATGGAGCATGGCATCAATGGTGCATAGCTCAACAACACATACACAGTGGATTTTCACTCCACGATAACAAACCACAAGGGTCAAATAACATAAGAGCCTAGAGAGTGATTCACTCTCATGTCAAGCTCGTTAAACACACTCGTTACCGTTCTGTTAGACGAACGAGTAACTTAAGTCACAGATGGTTCGGATTTAGTGACCCGAACACACCACACAAACACAGGTTCCCACTAAACCGATCATAAGTCAGAATAGGTAAGCTTTGGAAGAAGCTAGCGGGAGATCGAACGCCAATTTAAGGAGAACAATCTTAACAACATAAGAGTCGAATCTGATTCAGATATCTACTCTTAACTTACATGCATGACCGGACAACCGGATTCCTCACTTCCCAGTTAACACTTGTTAGAAGTTCATAGTGGAACTTAACAACCATCACACAATAGGTGGTAAGTCAAGTTTGACACACACAGGGGAATTGAGTCACAACATTACATCACAATAATATGAACAACTGTAAACTCATTACATGTTTAAATCTTATAACGTTGTAAACACACAGAAAACATACAACACACAAACCGGTGTAAACCGCTAGACAACAGACTGCAAGAAAACCATACCTTGGTCCTTGCCTCGTTTGGTTTCCTCCGTAAGTCACTCCTATACATAATTCAAGAACGTCGGTTAATTAACTTACTTAACCTCCGAATTTACTAAGTGTTTAACATAATTGTATGACATGTTTTAATGTCTATCTTACCCTAGGTTACCTTCATTATACACCCTAGGGTTAACTACATAAGTCACATTCTTTTCTGTTTTTTTTTTTACAAGTTTAGGTCCGACCGGACTTGCCGACCGGACTTGCCTAAGTCCGGTCCATTCCAGTACCTTTTTACCGTTGGAAAATTCACTCCGACCGGACTTACATGTCCGGTCCTATGTCCGGTCGATTCCAGAGACTTATAACCCGTACAAAATTCATGCCGACCGGACTTGCCAAGTCCGGTCCCATGTCCGGTCCATTCCAGAAACATTTTCCCTCTCACAAAACAAGCCCGACCGGACTTGTAGGTCCGGTCCCCCAAGTCCGGTCGATTCCAGAAACATTTCTCGGTAGTGTAACAGGGCCCGACCGGGCTTGCAAGTCCGGTCGCAAGTCCGGTCTGCCCCAAATCCTTATTTTCCTTTTCACATTCAACTCCAAACTTTACCCCATATAACCTAGTACCCCCTAACCTCATTTGGGCACTTCAAACACAACTTAAACCATCCTTTAAACACTCACAAACTCTTTTCTAATTCCTTAAACCTTTACTTATTTCTTCACAAAATTCCAACACTTACAACATTTTACACTAGGTTTCTAAATGGTGTTTCTCACCTATGATAACTACTATCCCAAATGTTTTCTCCATATCTTAACATCATCTCCCAAGCATCATCTCTCACACTACTTCCTTACATCCTTCTTGAAACTCTTTTCCTAGTGTACACTTCTCCTTATTTTGCCAAAGTTTGCCTAAGTCTTTACCTAAGTCCCAAAATGACTTTGGTACATACTAAAATCTCAAGCTCATGCCTAAGTCCTTGTTACATCCCAAATCACCTTAATGCATGTTTCTTATACAAGAACAACACTTAACCATTTAAATACTCCTTAACTTATCAAACACATTTTAACACTTAGAACTTTACATTTGTTACCTAAATTTCGACATAGGTTCTCCTAGAACATTACTAAACCAAACACATTGTTTTTACCAATAACCAACCAAGAACACTAAAAATCCATCAAGTACTTATTATACACAAACTTCACTTACAAAGCACTACATCACAATATAGTGCACAATTTAAATTGCATGGCACTTAGGCCCTTAAATGACATGGCTCTTAGGCCCTTAAAATGCACAAATCATAAACACTGAATTTCCACAATATATTTTCCTTTAACCTGCAAATACACTCAACAACACATATGCCTTTTACTAAGCTCTTGGGAACACTTTACTAAGTCATTCACCATTGGCTCTTTAGGTAGTTTTAATAAGCATTTATAAGCTCATTTCTCCTAAGGCATTAAGCAACATTAGGTTAGTAGATTTACCTCTTTTGCAAAATAACTTCTTTCTTGTTTCCTTTAGAAAACCAATAGAGTACTTGATTCTTTGACAAGTTCTAAACAATATACAAACATTATAATGAGTATTCAAGCTATAAGCTCCATCTCATTGTAAACCCTAATTTTACATTGTTTCAAAAACATTAATGTAGTTGTTTTACCTTGCTCTTTGAAGAGAGTTTCAATATCTAGCAAGAGAGGACTCCACCTAGTCCATGAAGAGTTGGAATGAAGCTAGAACAAAGTCACATAAAAAGCTCCTTCAATACATATTTTCGGACATGACAAAAACAAGGAGGAAATGAAGTTTTTATTTGAGATTCCTTACCTAGAAGTCAAGGAGAGTAACAATATGTAAAAATACAAGCTCAAGCTCCTTCAATGGAGAAACTCCATGGCACCGAAACGGTTGTCTTGGACTTTTGAAAAGATAGGAATGAAGAGCTTGATGAGAGAGGAAGAAGATGGTGGTGTTTGTTTTTGATTTGGACAAGTGAGCAAGGTTTTACAAGAGGTCAAAGCTTGTGTTCTAATGGTGATAGTGGTTTTATCGTGAGAGAACAAAGAAGGAAGGAAGAAGAGAGGTGGGAAACCGTGTGAGCAAGGAAAGGAAATGAGAGAATGAAGATTGGTTTTACTTTAGAAGATATTTGTAGTTTAAAAGCAAATAGTACATTCTTAGTCATCATTATTTACTTAACAAATTAACAAGAGGGTGGTGAGTCACCAAACCTTAGAAAACCGGCCCCCTAAGTATAATGAGGGTAATATAGTCTTTGTTTGTCAATTTAATTACTTATACAAACATATGTTACAAAATAGCTTATAAAAGTTACTATTCATAAAACAAGGCACATAGAAGTGAAATTTTTGATTTCCCACTAATATAGACACCCAAATGTGATATTATATAGTACACATATATGTTTAAGAGTAATGATGGACATTTAGCCATTCAAAACTCATTTACAAGACAATTTTTCAAAAATGTGCTTTAAGACTCCTTAAAGCACATTTTGTGTTTAAACTTGTTTTCAAGCTTGGTTTTCTTTGGTAATTGATTTAATATGTTAATTAGTATATAAATGAGGTCTTGGTAAGTTCATTATGTCTTAACCAAGTTTATCCCAAGCTTAGAGCACATTTTGGCTCTTATTTACTTTAAAGCACATTTTGTGTTTCCTTTCGTTTAAATTTGTTTACTAATGTTTCTAAGACTCTTTTTAGTCTTAATACACCATATTTAAGTGTTTAAACAATATATTAAGGTTTGGGGTATTTCAAAATCTCTTCATGGTTTCACAACGTCTCCTTGCCTTAACCAAGTCTAGCTTCTTGCTGACTGGTTTATTCCCACATACATTGGTTAGGCTGTTAAGCCCTTCCACGGTTATGATGATCTCATTTAACTTCATGGTACTTTACTAAGTACTTCGTATTTGTTAAACTTCCCGAACAGCCCTGTTATAGCAGCACTTGCTATAGCAAGTGCGCCATGCTAACTGGTTATCGGTTAAACACATACACCGGTTGTGGTATCATTTTTACCCGCACTGTCATCAGTGGCCTTGTTGGCCCTCACTTGATCTTACTGTCTTGATAATAATTCCTCTGGGTGACTTCTCACTGTATTCACATGATAATCATTAACTAGGGTGTTTCCCATTCTGGAGACCCCTTTTCATAGTATTGTTTCCTCTTCGTAGCCCGTTCCACGCATTTGTCGTGGTTACTGAGACTTGTCTCTGTTTGGGCACTACGTTGTAGTTGCTTGTCGGTTGGTATACCGTTGGTGTATCATTTAACAACTGTGGTCCCGTAGACACTCGTCTCGGGTTTCATTACTCCACTTCTTGTCTGTTGCACGGTCGGTGCGTTGCAAGCTGGTTGTTCTCGACTGCTCGGCATGTCGACCCAGGTTGCCGGAAATTCTATTCTCTTATACACATAATTCTTCATTCTTCGCTATTAATGCGGTTAACATTGTTTAGATGGAAGTCGTCTCCGGGATTCCCACTTTTCGGGATCTACCGTATGACAGGTTCTCCGTACTCACTGCGGTACTTAATAACAGCCAGATCGGGTATTCCCGAGTAAGAGAGGACTTCCATCTCTCTGGCGTTCTTTCCCAAGTTATAAAAACTGGGATTGTGGAGGGCGGGATGGATATTAGAGGTTTCCAGTACACACTGGTAATTCCTAACTAGCGTATCTCTCACGCTATCACTCAACCCTTAACCCAAAGTACTAAAATCCTAACTCGGTACTTCCTAAGCTCGGTAACTCAGTCATCAAAGCGATACTTCGCTCTGATACCACTTTCTGTAACACCCCATCCAACATTAACACACTTAACAACAAACTGCAGTGGAAAACATATTTCATCACATTACTTAACTCGTTGGTGTTACACGCCGTTAACCACCCACGTGGCTAACAAGGCTATTACATATACATTGTATCGGTCTGATGGACTAGATTCCCGAGCGACTACACATTACTATCCCTTTCCATTAACAAAAAAAAACATACACATACCTTCCAACTGTACCGAGCATTCACAAACTAATGCCGATAACAATTTCGGTCTTACTACACCTACTGTACATATACAACTTAAATGATTACCCATGTACAAACGACTACCCCATCCTACTCTCGAACGACTTCCAGCTCCTTGTACCTGAAATAGGAAAAAGGAGAGAAAGGGTGGCCCCCCAGGGGGTCAGCACCTTTGCTGGTATGGTAATCCCGCAACCCGCAGGCTACCGGGCCACACACAACTATTTGTCGTCTTAGCATGCGGTTGATTACATTTGGATCATGCATGTAAACTACAAACACACAACACATTACACTGCACAACAATGGCTCAATAAAACAGCCAACACATCTACACTTAATAAATCACTCATTGTGATCTTTAACCCCTAGAGTGTTTCTCCTTTAATGGAGCTATTTCCTTAATAGACGACACTTACCCACCAATCGGGTTATCCTTAAACGCCTCTTACAATAAACTGGAATTCATATCCATGATACACATACTCCACATCTTAACAACATATAACATCACATCGCAATAAGAGTTGCAGCACAACAATAATACATAACATAACGGGAACGGTTCCCTTTACGAACCGGCCCAAACATAGTCAGTTCACTTGTAGAGCCTAGAGAATGTTGCCAAACTCATGATAAGCTCGTTACATAACTCGTTACCGTCTCGTTAAATGAACGGATAACTTAACACCAAGGTGCGTCGGATATAGTAATCAAGCACACCGAACAAACATAGTATGCCCCTGTGGCCCGACGTGAGTCAGTAAAATAGCCTTGGTTAAGCTAAAGGGAAGGTTGGAAACCCAAAAAGGAAAACAACCATAACATACAGAGAGGATCGAACCTGATATGACAACGACCCCCATACTCACACGCGTGGCCGGAACTACCGGACTCCTCACTCCCCGGTTAGCACTTGTTAGAAGTCTCATTATTGGACTTAGTACATTATTTGACAATCAGGTGGTTAAGTCTAGTTAGCCACACACAAGGGAAGTGAACATATTAACACGCACAAACAAACACATAACTAACTCACGCATAGCCGTGGTTAGAACGTTCCTTAGGTTGGGAACGTTATTACCGGATACCGTTCTCTTACGTTTACCTAATAATGGTTAACTAGCCTTCCACGCGCATTCGAGGTTACCGGTATCGGTATGCAACACACAACAACAATAACGACCGTAAACTCGTTTCATGAATTATCTTATAACGTGGCAAACATACAGAAAAACACATTGGCATACAAGCCAGTGTAATCCGGTAGGACACAGGTTGCAAGAAAACCATACCTGTCACCGGGGTTTCACTCTAACGTGCCATCACATGTTCCTCGTAACATCTTTGAACAACTGGTAACATTACATTTACTTTCATTAACACCGGGGTAACTTGTTTGTTTAAAGTCTAATGATCATGACTTACTCCCATTAATCAGTTAAATAACTTCACATTTTTAACTTGTTTTACTATTACATTTTAATACAACTTTTCACCCACTCAATTGTCATTATAACTCACTTAACATGTCCTTAACAATCTCATAACATCATTACTTATCAATCCCCATCATTAGATAGCATTTTCTAACCTTAAACAAAGTTTTTGGTCAAAACAGCACCTTGTCCGAACTTGCGTCCGGACTTCCCAAGTTCGGACACTGTTCGAGGCCAAACCCGAAAATAGAGATAGGTGTGTCCGAACTTCCAAATTCGGACGGTAGTTCGGACACTGGTCGAAGCTCAGGAGACTTACGTGCAACAGGGCATGTCCGAACGGCCATGTTTGGACGGTAGTTCGCACATGCCCAAAACTTCATTTTCTATACCTTTAAACACTTGCTCATTTCTTGCCTAAATGCTCAACACTTATAATATTTCCCCCTTAGGTTTATAGCATGTTCCGACACATTATTTAGCCCACCAAAAACACTTTATGTTCTTCCAAGAATTTTCTCCACAAATTCACACATCTTCCTTACAACACCTTACTTCCTCATTGGTACCAAAACTTGTATAAATCCTTAACACAATCTCACCATGGCTTGAAACATCCTTAACTCTCTTTTGCATTCTAAATCCTCCAAGATAATACCCAAGACATTTTAACACCTAAGAAGACCTTATTTCACCTTCTTTCACCAATTTAAACCTTAATCATTCCTGGTTCAACCTAGGTCACCAAACATCATTTTGATTACCTAAAACTCCTTGTTCATTAACCAAATTTTGACATAGTTTCCCTTGTATCACCTTACACCCAAAACACATAATTTTTCACCTTAATATAACCAAGAACCCTTATTCATTTAATACACACAAACACATTGTTTTTCATCCTTTAACCATCTAAGACACTCATCCTCACAAAGAATGTTCTTTACACACATCTAAATCCTTAAATTACACTACATCACAATATAGTGCATAAACTTAAATTGCTTGACACTTAGGTCCTTAAATAACATGGCTCTTAGGCCCTTAAATTGCATTAAACTTAAACACTGAATTTCCCACATAGTAATTGCCTTTAACCTGTAAATACACTCAACATCTCATATGCCCTTAATAAACTCCTTAAGAGCATTTTACTAACTCATTTACCATTAGCTCCTTAAGTAGTTTTAATGAACAAATTAAGCTCATTTTTCCTAATGCATTTTAACCACATTAGGTTAACACATTTACCTCTTTTCTTCAAGATTTTTACATGAGCACTCTTGTTCTTCCTTGTTTGGAAATCGGCAAGAGGACTTGGTGACTTGTCAATGTTCTAATCAATATACAAGTAAAACCAATGAGCATTCAAGCTTCATGCTTAAACTCATTTACAAACCCTAGGTTATATACATTGTCTATACACTTTATGATAGTTGTTTTACCTTGGAATAAAAAGAGAGCTTTAATAAGCATCAAGAGAGGACTCCTCCTCGTCCTTTAAAGATTGAAATGGAGCTATGAAAAGCAAAACGAAGCACCCTTGTGAGCTGAAATTTTCTGACATATACAAAACAAGAGGGAATGAAGTTTTTCTTTGATTTTCCTTACCTTGAAGCAAAGGAGAATAACAATGTGCAAGAAGGTGAGCTTTTCCTCCTCCAATGGAGATTCTCCATGGAATCAAACTTGAGCTCTTGAAGATTTGAAAAGATAGAAGTGTAGAGCTTGGTCTAACTAAGACAAATATGGTCTTAGAATTTGATTTGGAGCATGGAGTTGGATTTGGCAAGGAAATGAAGATGCAGAAGAGAGGTTACTATAGCCAATCGTTTTTTAAGAAGAGAGGAGAGGATGAAGACGGTGGGAACAAGGAGAAAAGAGGAGAATGAGGTGAGAGGTCTACCTTTGAAGATATTTATGTTATAAAGTAACTTTCTTTTTTTTACTTACTTTTCCTTCCTTTCTTTAATTGAATTTTACATAGTGGTGAGTCACCACTTAGGAAACCGGGCCCCTTCATATAATAGGGCATTTCTTGACTTATGTTGACCATTTAATTAAGCTAAGTTGACTTAAGTCAAAACTAGCACTATTTGGGCACTATTCACTAACCAAGGCACATATACGTGAAATTTTTGATTTCCCATTGATTTAGACTTCCTAATGTGATACTAAGTAGTACACATGTTAATTAAAGAGTAATGATGGAAATTTAGCCATTCAAAACTCATTTACAAGACAATTTTTCAAAAATGTGCTTTAAGACTCCTTAAAGCACATTTTGTATTTTAACTTGTTTTCAAGCTTGGTTTTCTTTAGTAATTGATTTTATATGTTCATTAACATATAATTAAGGTATATGTATGACCTTTAGGTCTTATACAAACTTATCCCAAGCTTAGAGCACATTTTTGCCCATATTGACTTTAAGGTATTTATTTATGTTTTGTTTGGTTTAATCGTCTACCAAGGTTTCCTAAGGACTTAATTAGCCTTATTAAATCATAATTGAATATTATTTAGTCTTGGTAGGTTCTTTGGGTCCTAACCAAGTTCACTCCAAGCTTAGAGCATGTTTTTGCTCAAACTGTGTCTTAGTGCTTTATTGTGTTTTACTATGGTTTAAATTGTACACTGATGTTTCTAAGGCACTTTTTAGCCTTTAAATACCATAGTTTAATGTTTAAGCAACATATCAAGGTTTGGGGTATTTCAAAATTTTGGCCAACATATAGAATTTTATACCCCTACAGGGCTACCCGATCTCATAACATTGAATTACCTGTCCGTCCTGTGATGCAGTTAGCTGAATCCTTTTCGGTCAAGCTTTTTTGACCAGACCCTCTCGATACCTGACTTACAGGCGAGTTTTACTATCATCTTGTCATAAAAATCTTCCATGTCCATGTGGTTATAAAAAAGTATGATCCAGTCACGGAATTTGTAGGTATCGGGTCCTTTTTTTTAGACAACATATATAATAGTATACCCTACAGGGCTACCCAACCGCACACCATTGAGCTACCTATCTGTCCTGTGATACAGCTACCTGAATCCTCCCAGGCCAAACTTTTTTTACTAGACTATCTTGATACCTCACTTATAGGCGAGTTTTATCACAATAGTGTCACAAAAATCTACCTTGCGGTCATAAAAAAGTATGATCCAGTCACGAAATTTGCAGGCATCAGGTACTTTTTTTAGCCAACATATACAATAGTATTCCCCTACAGGGCTACCCGACCGCACAAGATTGAGCTACCTGCTCGTCCTGTGATGCAGCTACCTGAATCCTCTCCGGCCCAACTTTTTTGACGAGGCCATCTCGATACCTGACTTACAGGCGAGTTTTACCACCATCTTGTCATGAAAATCTACCATGCGGTAATAAAAAAGTATGATCCAGTCATGAAATTTGCAAGCATCATGTCCTTTTTCTGCCAACATATAGAATAGTATACCCCTCCAGGGCTACCCGACTGTACAACATTGAACTACCTACTCGTCTTGTGATGCAGCTACTTGAATCCTCTCTGGCCAATCTTTTTTACCAGACCATCTCAAAACCTGACTTACAGAAGAGTTTTGCCACCATCTTGTCATAAAAATCTACCATGTGGTCCACGGACCTGATGGTCTGATCATACTTTTATGACTTTCTCCATAGTTTCTGACCGCATGGTAGATTTTTATGACAAGATGGTGGTAAAACTCGCTTGTAAGTCAGGTATCGAGATGGTCTGATCAAAAAGCTTGGCCGGAGAGGATTCAAATAGCTGCATCACAGGACAAGCAGGTAGCTCAATGTTGTCCGGTTTGGTAGCCCTGTAGGGGTATAGAAATATAATTACCCGCGGTGTATTTTGTTCAAACTTCTCAAGGCTACCTGCCACACAACAATGATTTACGTGCACGGCCAAAAATATATTTACCTACGGTGTATTTTGTTGAAGAAAAGTTTACTTAGTTTTTTCTAAACTACCTTTTACACCAAAATTTATCTAACTTATATTTTTTATTAACATATTTTTCCAATAACATTTACTAGTTCTTAAATATTTAGTAAATATCTTTATTTTTAATTTAGTCGTTTAGATCGAGTTAACTTTCTTTTATGCTTTTTTATATAAAAAATAACAAACTAATTTTTTATGTTTTTCCCTTACCCTCCTCACTTCTTGCACCAAAAGAGAATCTCTTATTTAGAACAATATGTTTTATCCACAGTTTGTTTAACTTGAAATTTGCCTGAAAAACGAAGACAATAAAGTTGCGAAGAAAAAAAAATATTCCTTAGCATCTCTATTCTACAATACCTTGGATGTCAAAAGCCTGGACTCAAAGAGTGGCTATACCATCTAGGTCAAGTTTAATTGAATGGTTAGAGATCTTAGTTCTACAAATCATATAAGTGAAAACTTTACATCATACTACCATCCCAGTCCAAACATCTAAAGCAAAAACAACAGTCCCCTTTCGTCCAGTATAAGGGGCAATTGATCTCAGCCAAGCACTGGTAGAACATTGATTAGTCACATTGCACTCAGGTACCACTGATAAAATATCATGAAGATCGCATGACCTGAAATCAGAGATGAGCAGTAATGAGAATACAAGCCCGCATGAAGGGTACGGGTTTCAGGTTGCAAAAATAAAATCATTATAAGATCTTTTATCATTGTTCCTATCAGATTTATAACAACAAACAACAATACTAAATTTTTTCTGGTGAACCTCCATTCTAACTGATAAAAAAAGATACAATAAAAAATATTTACCGGGGGATTTGATCTTTGAAACACGAACCTTTTTTTAGGACATATCAAGGTGAATCAAAATATAGATATGGACTGGATTGAGTCTAATGGCTCTCAAAAGTAATTTGCAATCCCAACTCAACTAATATTATCAATTCACTGTAGAAAATTGAAAAGTGAATGCTAAAAGTCCCTTTCTCCATAGTTTCTTATAGTTTATGCACTCCTTTTATTCTTTCTGAAGACTGACTGCTCACCTGGCGGCGGTATCTGAAGACAAACATCAGATAATGGAAACCTTGACATATCACTGAAACATGGTAGTATATCATTAGCCAATATAGATCATTATATGTATATCGCAAGTACTGGAATGCCAATTAAAAACCAAAGAATGACAATATAAACTCATTAAGTGATTATCAAACATTTATTAAAAGAAACAAAACATCCATAAAACATAAAAGCTACACTAGAGGTAATCAGAATTATAGTTCAAGAAAATCAATGTTTTACTTCTGCTGAACAAAAAACAATTCTACAGAGCTATGTTCCTTATTGTACACTCGAGAAGGAATCTTGTTAGCAGAAGCATTTGATGAGTCTGGTTTCACATTCGTTGTATCATTGTTTGGCTGCAAGCAAAACAGACATAAATATTAGAAAATTTGGACCAAAAAAGGGACAATGTAGGATAATTGAGCGCATAATAGATTGAGCTGCTGAGATGAAAAACAACTCTCTGCAATAATACCTTCACTTTCTCAATGAGATCGGCCATGCAACAGGTGCATGTCGACCTTGTTTTCTCACTAGTGCCAAACCTCTTATACACAACATTACTAGCAGATCCCTTGACCTGGAATGATAAGGTCTTTCTTAAGGTCAAATCAAACATCCCTGGGTTAATCAAACATCCATCTCATATGCATGTAAATCTGATGGAGATATGAAAAATTTGATGCTAACACAGAATTAGGCCACTTGTCTAGATGTAGCAAACGATTAAGTGGATCCTTCATAATCTATAGTTTCCATTAATGATACGTTGTCTACCTACATTTACCCAAAATAGACTATCTAGCTACAAAAGGCTTATTCCAATTACCTTCAATAAGCTAATGCCATATATCATATAAAATGAACAGTATGCTTATATTTGTATACTTCGATAGACCGAGAGAAACAATGACATGCTGAAAGAAGAAATGCTGGAAGAACAGAGCTTAAAACATATAAAGGAAACTGAAAACAGAAACAGATTTAAGCATTCACAAATTGCTGTAACAAGATTGAGTATTTATGGCAGTTTAATCTTCACTATGAAGTACTATTTCAGATTGAAACATTGCCTAACAGATTGGATATCATAACTCGGCAATATAGTCAGTCAACAGATAATGACAATGCACTAGAATTTGGTACGTATCATTTATCTATGACACATTCCAACAATTGAGAGTAATGAACTGAAACAAGTGAGGTCAAATTTCAGGTATTATCAAGACTATTAAAGCTGTCAAATGTAAAAAAGAGCAGAATAAGTAGCAGCATGGTAAAGTAGATAATTTAAAGTGGGAGCGGAACCTAAATTCAAATAGTAGGTTCAGAAATAAGAACTTATCAATCACTATGGAATTAACCAAGTAGACAAGCTAAAGACCACTCTAGTTGGTCTCACATCTGATCTGATGAAATCAATGACGTACTAAAGAAACACGAACTTAGATTAATCCGAACCAATCTGCGGTAATATTCACAAAACTAAAATAAGGAAATTGAACGAAACAATAAGAGCGTATAGGGTTGGTGTCTGTACCAATTGAAGAGTGGCGAAGTAACCTGCCATTATCAAATAAAAGAAAGAAACAGAAAGATAAATCAAACAAATAGAGGTTACTGGTTAGAACAAACATAATAAATAGAAGGGCTTAGATAATAAGGACAATCATATGAATAGAGGAACATGCGCCAAACTTTTACCATTAGCAGATACTGCCCTTTCCTGATCGATCCTGAGGAGAGCGTCAACATTACAGAAATTAAACAATTTACGACATAAACTGTTCGTCAAGTGCCATTAACTTGTAACAAAACGGATAACAAACCAAATTTTACACAGTATCCTACTGAGGCATTGTTCATGACGAAACATAAGCAGAGAGTAGAAGAGTTGATCGACTCCCCATTTCTCTGTCTTCTTTTTTTAATGAATACTGAACCACAAACTGATAGCAGTGGCTATGAACCGGTTTTAAAACGAGAAAGCCAAAGGGTGAGTGAGATTCGTCTTAGTACCGCACTTACGTTAGATTTTGTGCCTTTTTACGAATGTTGTCCGATAATGAAAACCGGGGAACGAAAAACGGCTCGTGTTTTACCCCGGTTATAGGTTTGCGACGCGCATGGGTCTCAGGTGGAGATGAAGATTTCAGATGAAATGTAGCTCCAGAGAAATGGTTGAATTAATTGAGGAGAGGATGTCGGGGAGGTGAGGATGAAGGTAAGAGGCTGCATTTTGGGTCTGTTGGTGTTTTGATTTTTTGATTTCGAAAAGGGGGAGGATGAGAAAGGATGAAGAACGACCGGAGGGATGTGGCTAGGGTTTTTTGTTTTTTTTTTGTTGGTGTGTTTCGATCCCATCAGAGGGGTGAACATTGAACAATGGCTACCGGTTCTGAGTTAGGGTAGATTGATGAAAGAAAATGGTGGCTGTTTTGTTTTCTAGGTTGAAACTGTTTGATGGAGAGTGTGGTGAAGAAGAAAAGAGTGGGAGCTCAATACCAGTGAAAGAGAAAACGATGCTCGCGGTTGTATCAAATTTTAGTGAAAAGAGGGAGGAAAGAGAACCAGGTTAAAAAAATGAAATTAACTGATATAAAAAAGAAGAAATCGTTGAGATAAAAAACCAAAGTCAAATATACAAGTTAAGAAATTAGCTTGACCCAATCTGTTTACTTTCATTTATCCAGATGTTAAAAAAATAAAAAATACTATAAAAATATCTCTCTAAAAACATATTGAAACAAATTATAAACATTATAAAACATGATTTATAAAAGATATCAAAAACAATATTGAAAGTAATTAATAAATATTTAAAATTAATTATTGTAAAATAGAATATAAAATTTTTAAAATGTCATATTACATAAAATCATTAAAAATGATTTATGAAGAAATTATATTAACATTGGTTGAGAAAAGATAAAATTTTAAAAAATCTAATATAAAGCAAATTCAAAAAATTGTTAAAACAAATTTGAAGCGTAATTAGGGTAATAACGATACGAGGGTAGTTTTCTTTCTAACGGTTCTCATTATCCGGCCTTCAAGGCCCTTTGTTCGTTATCCAACTTTACGAGAGTTATTGGAGTCTCATACTATAACACCTCTACTCCTAATCTCGTAATAATCGAAAGCTCGTAGCATAATTAATACAGGTCACAACGGAAAATAAATGTAATTCCTTTAATTCGGGTGCTATACACCGTCACTCACCCTTGTGAGTAACAAGGCTTCCACTTACCAAATACTTCTAACTTATAACCGCTGTGATGATCCGAGATATTCAGCAACTAACATAAACATAACTAAATCCATAATCCAAATAGAAAGACCTGTGAGCATCTAAACCATCCCAGATATTTACAACCATAATACGTAATACAATCCGAGTCTAAAGTGCGGTATCAAAAACAAAAGTCCTCTACTCGAGGTCCCACACTCCAGCTTCATAGCTTGATCATGTCCCTGCAATAGTCTCAGCGAAAAACGCCAAATATGTTAAAAGTGTAATCCTAGACCCTGTAGGTCATTTAACCATCTTCATGTACATGAGATTAATTTCATGTTGTTTCGGATTACATATTATAATGAAAGTTGTAATTGTTGTAATCATTTACACATGTAGTCATTCACATAAACGAACAATAACGAGTAAAGCGATAATAACGCAAAGTCACTTTCTACGATCGGTACTAGTTCTACGGCCTTTGAGGTCGTGGTTTGTTAACCATGTTACAAGAGATATTGAAGTCTCGTACTACGGTATGTCGCATACTCGCAGTCTTAGTCATTTTACCTTTACTCTTATCATATAGTGGATGTCATGTTAGGACAATCCCATTTATAATTCATAATATTTATCTAATTGGACAGTCATCCTAAATGCACCATAGGGGTGCCCATATTGCCAAGTATCCGGAGATCCCGGACTTCCTCTCTGTGAAATACCCCGTAATTAAAAATAGTGATTAATTAGGCTAATAAATAATTTAGAGGCTTAATTAAGTGTAAATAATCATGAGGGAACAAATCACGGAGAAAGCGGATCCTTAAAACGGATTAAAATCACTAACGAACCTTAAAGCGCGTTTTTCGAGGTAACCAGGAAAACGTGTCTTTAAGCGGGTCAAATAGACTCGTAACAATTTTGGTCAACTAAATAATCATTAATAAATATTAGTGAGGCTTTAGAGCCAATAAAAATCAAGAAAACAAGGAATTAGTAAAAACTATCAAAAACGGGAAGTTGTGGGGTAGAAATATAAATAACACAAACTTATGTGTCCAATATTGTAAAATGAATTTTTAAAACCCATATGGGTCGTGTGTGTGTCCGATCCATGCCCCACTCACACCCTTAATTCCCCTCTTATGTGCAAAAGGACAAAAGAAATAAAAATCCAAAAAGTAAACACTCACCCTCACACTCTCTCTCCTCCTATCTCTAATCCTCTCTCTCACGTGAAAGCCCCCACCCAGCACTCTCTCTTTTCTTCTTCTTCTACCTCCAACCGATTTCCATGGTGATTGAGAAAACACCCACAAACTCCATCTTCTCTCCTTTGTAACTCCTTCAAAACTCTTCCAAAAATTACAAAAATTACACCATTGTCTTCCTCTCCTCAAGAGCTACATTTTCCTCTTTCCAAAAATTGAAAAGGAGCATTTTCGTTTTTATGGGTATATCCCATTTGGAGTTTCAACACCACCATTAGAAGGCCCTCCTTCTCCTTGTTCTATTAAGGTAAAAACATCTTCAAAAACTCCATCTTTTTCTAGCCTCAAAGGCAAAACGAAATTCATGAACTAAACCCTTGTTCTTCCTCTTGTTCTAGCCGATTGTGGCTTGTTGGTGGAGTTGGAAACCTTATTCTTGAACCAATCCAAACAGCACTTGCACCCTTGGAAGGTAATGAAAATTCTAAACCCTAAAATCCATATTAGAACCTACATAATGATTAGGGTTAGTTCTAGTATTAAAATGGTGTATTGAAATGTGTATATGTAAATGGTTGTAGTGTTAGAGGAATTGAGATTACAAAACCGGTAGAGAGAGAAGGAAGGAAGAAGCAAGAAGAAGAAGAGAAACAAGGTAAATTACATTCCCTTATGTAGCCTTGTGTATACATGTATGTAACAGATTTTTAGGAAGCTAAAATGAGTATTGTAATTAGTAGTGTAGTAATGGTGTAATGGGTAAGAGAACATAAGTATTTTGAACCTTTAAAAGACATTTAAAAACTTGTCAAAACAGATTGGGAATGAGAAGTAGTGTGCAGGAATTTTTAGGAGTAGTGTTTTAATGTTGTTGATTGTGTATGGGAGATTGTATATTGATGCCTATTGAAACAGGTGAAATGAGTGTTGAAATGTGAACTAGAATATGTGGTGAGAGTGTAAAAATATAGGGGAGACTATGGCAAAATTTATCTAGAATTAGAACACTTAGTGAATTTTAAACTAGGTGAATGATGTAAGTTGTAACAGATTTTGAGATAGATAGATAGAGGGAAGATGGGGAGAGATAGTTAATGTAGTTGTAATGCATTAGGAGTGTTAGAAATGACATTAGAAGAGGGAGTTGTAGTTGGGGAGAGTTAGAAGAGAAATCTGTAGCAAAGTGTAACTAGAGGAGAAACTAGTGTGAGTGTTGTATGAAACTTGGAAAATTAGGTGAGTGAATTAGTATAGAATTGTGTAAGGAGTTTGTAACATCCCCAAAACCACCCTGGTTGAGAGACCGTTACACGCCGCGCGCTTATTACCTAAGACACGCAAGGCTACACTAACGAATTCCCAAAACAGAACTGAAACTCATATATTGATCAAATAAACGATTACAACATGTCTTTACAATACACAGGCGGAAGCCAAACTGAAATACAAAGCATAATCTAAACACAACTGGCACCAAGGCCAAACAAACTAAATACAAAACTCAAATGCCAAAACGAAAAGTAAGAGCTGAATCTCCAAGCACGAACTAAAACCTGCAAATCAGACAGAGATAGGGGTGAGCAAAACTATTGCTCAGCAGGTGATAAACTTCATCAGCTGAGCACGCTCAAAACAGATACTGAACATACATATATATACGTATACCAAAGCGCTTATCCAGAGCGAAATCAGAGACAAAGCAGAAGCCTTTCAAATAGACAGAAGTCTAAAGCAGAAGGAGCTAAGCGGTGGTCAAAACATACTCAAAAGTAGAAGGTAAGCTGAAGCTGAAAGCTCGACGAAATCAGAAGCTTAACAAACTCAAAAAGCTTAAACGAAATCAGAAGCTTAGCAAAATCAGAAGCTTAGGAAAATCCAGAACTTAGCAGAAGACAGTAAGCACACAGCAGACCGTGAACAGAAGGATCCTACATAGCGCACTACGAGACAGCGAGACCAGCCATCCAAAGGTTCAGATACAGAGAAGACTAGGTCCCAAAACAGAAGCTTTCAGAACAGACCAAAGCTTTATACAGAACAGGACAGAAGTCCTGTCAGATCATAACAGAAAGCAGAAGCTTAACAAAATCAGAGTAGAAGCTTACCAACGGAAAGCCTTAGCAAGACAGAAGTCGTAACCCGACTAGTAAATACGAAAGCAAACTGAAATCAGAGGTTGAATCACATTTTCAGAGCAAAACAGAGTTCAAAAGATTAACAGAGACCTTAAAATCAGAAAACACTTAAACACATGCCAAAACACATGAAAACAGATATTACTCGGAAAGAGGAATCCAACGCCACAAACAGCACTCAAAACGGAGCTCAGACGAAGAAGTTATGGTCAAAACAGTGAGCAGTCCGAACTTGTGTCCGGACGTCGAAGTTCGGACGCAAGTCGAACTCAAATCCGCAGAAAATTTCAAGGTGTCCGAACATCCAAGTTCGGACGGATGTTCGGACGTCTTCGGAAAACAACTCGAGGGAAGTCCGAACATGTGTCCGAGCTTCAAAGTTCGGACACATGTCGAAGAGAAAATCAGAGGGCGCAAAACGGGGTGTGTCCGAACTTCCAAGTTCGGACGGAAGTTCGGACACAGTGAAACCTCAGAAAATCCAGACGCAACAAAGCGTGTCCGAACTTCCAAGTTCGGACGGAAGTTCGGACGCGCCGAAAAGTTCGATTTCCAGAACGAAATCAGATGCGAACAGAGTCCTCAAAACAATGTCAAAAATGCAGTGCGAAACCAAAGTCTTTAAACCATAACCATGGCAGTTTTAGAAGGTCAAAACCAAGACAAATCAGACAGAGATCGATCACCAAACATAGGGCAATTAAACAATCCGAACTCTCAAATCAGAAGCACACAGAGTTCACAAAACAGAAGGGAACTATAAAGGTAGATTCACCTTTGTCAAAGCAATACTTACATAACAAAATACGCAAAACAAAACCAATCCCACGGGGTTGTAACGCATCTAAACGCAAATCCGGAACTCACACAAAATTACCACAGATCAGAAACCACACAAACATATACGGAAAACAACGGAACCAAAAACCCCGTGGGTGAATGCACACAACTGAATCCATCTACCACCAACCTCACATCCGTAGCTAAGCCATCTCTGCGGACTCTACGAATCGCCTTCCCGAATCTCCAGTCAAATGATAATCCTTCGAATTGAACCGCTCCCAAAATACAAAATCAGAATGAGAAAAGAGAAGAGGAAGCCTTAATGGAGAAGAGAACCAATCTACAAACCAAACCTGATAGACGACTGACGGACGCACACAATTCCATCTACAGACCTCCAGCGATTATTAATCAAAAGGAATTGAAGAAGAAGATGAGCAAAGGGAGGAGAAGTTGAGAGCGATGAGAACGTCGAGAGAACCGTCAGGGTAGTGGAAGGAGGAATAATTGAACGTGAGTTAGAATGAGTGAGAGGGAGGAAATAAATAGTTTTAATAAGTCTCTCTCTTATGGAATTAATAAATAACAACAAGGAAGAAGACATTGTAACCCTCCTTCCTCAAGCTAACATAACATAAGGAGAATGTCATAGACAATCTAACATAAGATTACAAAATCACAAACTCCCTTTGCGAATCAGAAAGAAAATAAAAAAAAATCTGGGGCATAACAATATACCCCCTTAAAAAAATTTCGTCCTCGAAATTCGACGAAACCTAGAATGCTAGCAGATGCACTTCCAGTGCAGGAACACTACAAACACGAACAAGGAGTTAACACTCAGAACAGAATGCACTGTTGATTGACTGACAGAAGGACCAGAAGAAGACCACTAATACATAGCTCCAAGGCACAGAAGGGAACACTCACAAGGCTAACACTCAGAATGCACTAGCTGATTGACTGACAGAAGGACAGACAGAAGAGTACTAACTCCTAGCTTTGTGGCACAGAAGGGAATGGTCACAAAGCTAACTCTCAGAATACACACGCTGACTCACTGACAGAGGAAGCAAAGCAGATGATCACCAAAGCTCAGCACAAAGGCACAGAAGAACACTCACTCATTTCAGAAGCTCTAACCTCGAAGAGCTAACACTCCAGTGTACTGGTTGACTTACTGACAGAAGAGGCGGAACAAAAGATCGATAACTCTCAGCCCAAAAGCACAGGAACTCTCTTAGAATTCGTCCTTACCCAAATGACCAAGCACACTCAAAAGCTCACACCAGAATAACAATATAGAACACACAAGCCAAGCACATAATCCAAGCACATCACTGGCAAACCAGAACTCACATTCGGTCATCCTTTCCCAAAGGACCCGACTCCCTCAGATCCAGACTCAGACCCGAACACAGCAAATACACAGACAAACACTACGCTTCCGTTGCGCTACTCTGATAGTGGACAACCACAGAGCATACACACTCTACAGACTCCAGGCATCAATCAAATCAAGTAGTAGACAGCAGACAATTCACGCAGCAGAAAACACATAGCACATCACAAGCAATGACACGGAAGCGTAGCCATGCAGACACCCAACAAATCCCAATGAAAGCTAAACCGAGCTCTGATACCACTAAATGTAACACCCCCAAAACCACCCTGGTTGAGAGACCGTTACACGCCGCGCGCTTATTACCTAAGACACGCAAGGCTACACTAACGAATTCCCAAAACAGAACTGAAACTCATATATTTATCAAATAAACGATTACAACATGTCTTTACAATACACAAGCGGAAGCCAAACTGAAATACAAAGCATAATCTAAACACAACTGGCACCAAGGCCAAACAAACTAAATACAAAACTCAAATGCCAAAACGAAAAGTAAGAGCTGAATCTCCAAGCATGAACTAAAACCTGCAAATCAGACGGAGATAGGGGTCAGCAAAACTATTGCTCAGCAGGTGATAAACTTCATCAGCTGTAACACCCCAACCGCTAATCCTATGCTTACCGTCTAATCGTCCTATTAATCCTACGAGTTCGCAGCGGAATTATTACATACTTACTACGGCAGGTGAAACAATGCCGCTAACCGCCCATACGGCTAGCTAGGCTACTAATACTTACAGTCACGGTCTGATGAACATAACGTACCGAGCTACTAAATTACTTACCAAAATACCATATACCGAATACTTACATCAATGGATCACCGAGTATTAAAGTGCATTCGATTACATCATTTCTAAGTTCCAAAAGAATGAGTTCCTAAGGCTACTCATCTATACCAATGCTCCTTTCCCAATATCCAAAAAGGTGTACCCCATGGTACACCGGCTATTCAAAAACTACAGCCATGTACTACTCAGTACACCCATCATAAATTCATTGTTACATTCCAAAAAGAAGATAAAAGAAATGAAACTCAATCTTCACATCTTCATCCCTCGCGGGTACCTGCGTGTAGTAAAAATGGTGCCCCAAGGGGCTCAGCAAACGCTGCATATGGACTCCGCATATACCGCGTGCTAGCTAGGGCACGCCGACTATTTGACGTCCACTAAACATGCAGTTCATTTACTTCATACATACATGCTTTTCACACAAATTACATGCTCATACAACTCATTACATAGTTCAAGGCAACAATGTAGTAGCACACAACTTACTTACCTTCACAAGGTTAGCCAAATTATGCATCCGGGTTAATCGGAATGCTTTACTCTTTTACTCATTACTTACTTTTTCATACTTACAATTACTTACTTTCATTTACTTTACTTACTCATTCTTACTTACTTACTTATACTCAAGTTAAGTCGTCGGGACCTCCGGCCTTGGGGACTACACCGTCCCACATCCGGGATTTACTTGACTCACCAATCCGGGATGCTACCCACTTAAGGGATTTGGGCCGCGGACCAGTTTAAGAGTCAGGAATTGGAGCCAACCTCTCGTGACTCCGCATCCTCACGCGTGGCCGAAACTATATCGGACTTCTACTCATTCCAATTTAATTACCATTTTAAGTTAGGATGGTTAGCTTGTTAGGAATAAGTTAGAAGTCCACACACAGTAAATAACGGTCACAATATAATACATCATACATACACACATTCATATTCATCCAAACGTTTCATGAATTATACAAACTAAAATTTAAGAAAATATTCACAACATACAGCACTACATATCCACAAGTATGCATATTAACTCCGATTCGTGCATTTATCTTATTTGGTGATCAATTAGCACACAACACACAAATCAGAGTAACCAAGATAGCATACGGGGCATGAGGAATCCATACCGTTCACCGTTGTACGTGATTCCAAACGTCCTTCGGTGTCACAAATCAAGTCCTATTATATACATACAACCGAATGATTAATACACCTATCATCAACTTAACTCCTACTTACTATGTCCCTTTACTTCTTACACTTACACTTTACTTACTTATCTTTCATTACTTAAGTTTTACTTTCTTACTTAGCTTTGGCATGTTTTCATACATGTACATATATATATATATATATATATATATATATATATATATATATATATATTATTTAAATTAATTTTTTTTTTTTGACCGGACCGGACTTGCGACCGACCTTGCAAGTCCGGTCCATTCCAGTAGCTCAGATTACCGAAATCCTTCTGGCCGACCGAACTTGCAAGTCCGGTCGCAAGTTCGGTCGATTCCAGTAGCTATCCTCGGGAAATTTTTCTGGGCCGACCGAACTTGCATGTCCGGTCGCAAGTCCGGTCGATTCCAGTAGGTATCCTCGGAAAATTTTCTGGACCGACCGAACTTGCATGTCCGGTCGCAAGTCCGGTCGATTCCAGTAGGTTACAGGATGGAAATTTTTTCTGGCCGACCGAACTTGCAAGTCCGGTCGCAAGTTCGGTCGATTCCAGTAGGTTACAGACGGGGAAAATTTCTGGTCCGACCGAACTTGCAAGTCCGGTCGCAAGTTCGGTCGATTCCAGTAGCTCACCCGTCTTTGTAAGTCTGGGCTCGACCGAACTTGCAAGTCCGGTCGCAAGTTCGGTCCGGCCCAGTATTTGCATTTTACTTTCTGTTTTCAGTCCTCTCTTTTACCCAATACTTCCCCATTGTTCCTACACTTAATCCCCCATGTTTTAACACTATTTAAACCTCCTAACACACCTTAGTTCATTTCCTAACTCCTTACACCATTTTATACTCATTCACTCACCTAATCTTCTAAGTTTCAACTCACACTCTCACTAGTTGTTTCCTAGTTGTGCTTTGCTACAGATTTTATTCTAACCCTCTCCCAACAATAGCTCTCTCTTCTAATGTCATTTCTAGCACTCTCAATGCCTTAGAATACATTATCTAGCTCTCTCAACTTACCCTCTATTTTCCTTCATCAAAATCTGTTACACACTCACATTAGTCACCTAGTTTTAATTCTCTAAGTGTTCTAATCCTAGGCAAATTTTGACATAACCTCCCCTATATTTTTACACTCTCACCACATTGTTTTGCTCACTTATTATCAACATCTCACCTGTTTATACACAACAACAATATGCTAGCTCCCAACACAACTACCAAACTAAAACAACACTTAAAATTTCCTGCACTCAACAACTCAATCCCAATCTGTTTTCAATAAGTTTTACACCTCTTTTAAAGCTTCAAAATGCTTATATTCTCCTACACATTACACTACTAATACATTACCATTTCCATTACTCATTTCAAACTTCCAAAAACTGTTACATACATATATATACAAGTTATACAAAAGAGTATCCTTACCTTGTTTCTCTTCTAGTTTTTCTTTCTTCTCTCTTTCTCCTTCTTTCCTTCTTCTCTACCGGTTTGTAAATCCCAATTCCTCTAACACTACCAACATTTATATATATGCTTCAATACTAAGACAACACTAATTCTCATTTACGCTTTTAATGTACATTCTAGGGTTTAGGAGTTTCCTTACCTTGCAAGGGCTTAAGTGCTGTTTGGAATAGCTCAAGAATGATGTTTCCCACCTTTCAAAAGTGCCAAAATCGGCTGGGCACAAGAGGAACCAAAACAAGGTTTAGCTAAATTTTCGTTTTGCCTTTGAGGCTAGAAAAAGATGGAGTTTTTGAGAATGTTTTTACCTTAAAAGAACAAGGAGAAGGAGGGCCTTCTAATGGTGGTGTTGGAACTCCAAATGGGATATACCCATAAAATCGAAAGTGCTCTTTTCCAGATTTTGAAAAGAGGAAAATGTTGCTCTTGAGGAGAGGAAGACAATGGTGTAATTTTTGTAATTTTTGGAAGAGGTTTGCTAGAGTAACAAGAGGAGAGAAGTGGTAGCTTTTGTGGGGGTTGCTAAATCTCCATGGAATCGCTGGAGGTTGAAGAAGGAAGAAAAGAGAGGGTGCTGGGTGAGGCTTCACGTGAGAGAGGGGGTGAATGGAGGAGAGAGGGAAAATATTTGCTTTTTGCTCTCTTTATGGTTTTGTCCTCTAGTGTATTAGACACAATAAAAGAAAACAAGAGAGTGTGAGGGTGAGGGCCTAAAATCGGACAGCACCAGACCCATATGGGTTTTGAAAAATTCTTTTTACATTATTGGACACATAGGTTTGTGTTATTTATTATTTCTACCCCACATCTTCTCGTTTTTGACAGTTTTTTCTAATCTCTCGTTTTATTGATTTTATTGGTTCTAAAGCCTCACTAATATTTATTAATGATTATTTAGTTGACTAAAATTGTTACGAGTCTATTTGACCCGCTTAAAGACACGTTTTCCCGGTTACCTCGAAACACGTGCTTTAAGATTCGGTAATGCTTTTAATCCATTTTAAGGATCCGTTTTCTTCGGGATTTGTTCCCTCATGATTATTTACACTTAATTAAGCCTCTAAATTACTTATTAGCCTAATTAATCACTATTTTTAATTACAGGGTATTTCAATCTACCCCCCTTAAGAAACTTTGCCCTCAAAGTTGCTCAAGGTTAATGGTTTATTGCAAATCTACTCATTATGCACACCAATTGTCATAATGTGTCTTACTACACCTATGAGGTGTTTACTTCATTCCACATTGCAAGCATACACATTTCAACACCATACACAATTCACATACACAATACATCATTTCCATTCATACCATACCATAATACACAATACACTATTACCATCCACAATACACATTACACCAATACACCATACATTGCACATACACATCATTCATTACACATTACACATACATCCATACTAAATTCGCTTGCACTACATGTGCCATACAAAATGCAATGCTTGCCCCGAAGCAATGCAAAAGCAAAAGGGCTCTACCCCCCTTAAAAGGGGTACGACCCGTACCCGTATATCTAAATACTAGACTCTCTAGTCTATGAACAGCTGTGGTATTAGCCTTCATGGCATCTTCCAACTCCCATGTCGCTTCTTCGACATCATGGTTAGACCATAGGACCTTCACCATTCGTATAGACTTATGGCGAGTGTCTCTGGTCTTCCTATCAAGGATTCTCACTGGGGTTTCCACATATCTCATGTTTGGCTCAATGGATAGATGCTGGGGCTCCAACACATGAGAAGGATCAGCAATATACTTCTTGAGTTGTGACACATGAAATACATCATGGACACGCCCCAAGTCCTCAGGTAGTGCTAACCTGTAGGCTACGGATCCAACTCTTTCAGTGATAGTGTACGACCCTACAAACTTTGGGCTTAGCTTGCCCTTCTGACCAAAGCGGAAGACACCCTTCATAGGTGAAACTCGCAAGAACACTTGGTCGCCCACGGCGAACTCAAGGTCACGTCGTCTCACATCCGCATAGGATTTCTGTCTATCTTGGGCTGCCTTCATGTTAGCTCGGATTTGTTGCACTTCGGCTTGTACTTGCTCAAGGTACTCCGGTCCTATTATGACCGCTTCACTTGACTCATCCCAACACAAGGGTGTACAGCAAGGTCTACCGTATAGATCTTGGAAAGGCGACATCTTAATCGAGGCGTGATAACTATTATTATACGAGAACTCGATAAGATGAAGCTTATCTAACCAACTCCCCTGAAAGTCCAAGGCACATGCCCGAAGCATGTCCTCCAGTGTCTGGATGGTCCTTTCTGTCTGACCGTCAGTCTGAGGATGGAAGGCGGTACTCAACTTCAATTCTGTACCCAGCGCTTCCCTTGTAGCTCTCCAGTATCTCGAAAGAAATCTGGTGTCGCGGTCAGATACTATGGTTTTAGGGACTCCGTGGTGTCTGATAATCTCCTTATCAAAAAGCTCAGCTAGCTGTACTACCTTCCAGGTGTCCTTCATCGGTATGAATCTGGCAACCTTGGTAAGGCGATCTACTACAACCCAGATCATGTTGAGTCCTCCCCTAGCAGGTGGGAGTCCTACAACAAAATCCATGGAGATATCATGAAATTTCCACTCCGGAATTGGCATTGATTGTACCATTCCGCCCGGTCTACGGTGTTCAAATTTTACCTTCTGGCATGTTAAGCATCTCAATACGAATTCTATCACATCTAACTTCATTCCAGACCACCAGAAGTACCTCTTCATGTCTTTGTACATCTTTGAGGGTCCCGGATGGACTGATAATGTAGAACTATGTGACTCTCGCAGGATGCGATCCCTTAGCTCAGCATTGCTTCGGGGGACGCATAGCCTGCCATTCAACCGAATCAAACCATCTTCGTGTAGCTTAAAATCATACTTTTTCTTCTCAAATGTACCATTCTCGATCTTGTGTCTGATATCGGTTAGGTAAGGGTCGCTCAACTGAGCGTCTCGCACCTCGTCAACCAAGCTAGAAGAAGCGAGTAGCGAATGGAGCGAGTGTGCTCGACGGCTTAGGGTGTCGGCTACAATGTTTGTCTTCCCTTCCTTATACTGCAGGTTGATGTCGTAGTCTGAGAGAAACTCCATCCACCTTCTCTGTCTCAAGTTGAGTTCTTTCTGAGTGAATACATACTGTAAGCTCTTATGGTCGGAGTAGATGGTGATGCTTACCCCATAGAGATAGTGTCGCCATATCTTCAAGGCAAAGACAATGGCTCCTAACTCTAAATCGTGAGTCGGGTAATTCTCCTCATGCTTTTTCAGCTGGCGGGAGGCATAAGCAACAACCTTGCCATGCTGCATGAGTACGCATCCCATTCCTTTGCCTGATGCATCACAGTACACCTCAAATCCCTCTGTGCCCTCTGGAAGAGTAAGGACGGGCGCTGAGGTCAATGAGTCTTTCAGTTTCTGAAATGATAACTCGCACTCGTCTGTCCATACAAACGGTGCATCTTTCTTCATCAATGCAGTCATGGGCTTGGCGACTTTCGAGAAGTCCCTTACAAATCTCCGGTAGTAACCGGCTAGACCAAGAAAGCTCCTAATGTCGGTAACAGTCTTGGGTCTAGGCCATGATCGTACAGCTTCTACCTTAGAAGGGTCAACCGAGATACCTGCGCTCGAGATGACATGTCCAAGGAATGATACCTGATCAAGCCAAAACCCGCATTTGGAGAACTTCGCATAAAGCTGGTTCTCGCGCAGTGTCTCAAGCACTTTCCTCAAGTGGATTTCATGTTCCTCTGGTGATTTGGAATATACAAGGATGTCGTCGATGAAGACCACAACCGAAGTGTCCAACTGATCACTGAATAGTCGATTCATGAGGTCCATGAATTTTTCCGGTGCGTTTGACAAACCGAATGGCATCACTGTGAATTCGTAGTGGCCATATCTGGTACGGAATGCCGTTTTCTCAATGTCTTGCTCTTTGATTGCAATCTGATGATACCCTGAACGGAGGTCGATCTTGGAGAAGACTGAGGCTCCTTTCAACTGGTCGAATAGGTCGTCGATACGTGGTAGTGGGTATTTATTTTGACTGTGACCGCATTCAGCTCGCGGTAGTCAATGCATAGTCGGAGACTACCGTCCTTCTTCTTCACGAAGAGGACCGGTGCTCCCCAGGGTGATACGCTCCGGCGTATAAACCCTTTGTCTAGAAGGTCTCTCAACTGTTCTTTCAATTCGGTCATCTCTGCTGGTGCCATGCGGTACGGTGCCCTAGCAATGGGACCGGTACCTGGCAATAGATCAATTTCGAATTCCACTGCTCTCGGTGGTGGCATGCCGGGTAGCTCCTTAGGGAATACATCGGGATACTCGGATACAATGGGTACTTCATCACTGAACTCTGGATCTCGTTCCAGGTCTTGTACATAACAAAGATACACCTCTTGGCCCTTTTTGAGCTCCCGGTACATGGCCATGGCAGATATAAGGGTGGTCGAAGGCCCTCTCGGTCTCTGGCGGTAGGATACGGTAACCCCAGAAGGACTCTTGAGCAGCAAACGATGCTCGGCGCAGAGGATTCTACCCTTGTGCCGCTCCAACCAATTCATTCCAATGATTACGTCGAATCCCAATCCATTGAATTCGATGAAGGAAATGGGAAACGATTCACCTTTGATTTGGATTGTGGCTGAATGATAATACTTAGTGCACTTTACTCGCTCCTTCGATGGGAGAGTAACCATGAAGTTCGGTAGCTCATCCGCATCTAGCTTCAACCTCTTCACAAAGGATGGTGATACGAAAGTGTGAGAGGCGCCGGAGTCGAATAACACATTGGCATCAATGCCATTTACTGGGAAGGTTCCCGTTAGAATGGTGCCGCTTCTGCCGGCTTGTGCTTCGGTGAGGATGCTCAGGTTACCTTCGGTACCGAGTCCACAACCTATTGGATTCACAATTGGATAAGTATTGATGGTGGACACAAGTGGAATTAAATCAACACTGCTCTTTATTGATAAACCAACCATCATACATACCGTGTCTCTAATACACGTTACTAATAGATTACATGATACTAGGAACTTAATACTTTCTAAAGGTAAGGTTCAGGCGTCCTGGTTTCATGTGTGTGGCATTGATTATTGCCGGCGGTGCCGTATTCAACTTGATCTTGTTGATCCCATGATACAGCATCCGAGAGTTTCCACCCATGATTAGGACATCTCCTGATCTCAATACCAGTTTCTCTGCGAGGTCCACACGCTTCTGCTCGCTATACAGGAATACGGCGTCATCACCAATGGACCAAGACACTATGGGCACTCCTTGTTCAAGAGATTCCGCTGTCTCATCCTTGTCTTGGTGTAACCCAAGTCGTCCTCCTTTCTCATAGAAGTTGACGATACAGAGATCCGCTTCAAGTGCGGGGATCGGTTCAGGTTCACATTGTTGTGCAAGTTCTACTGCTTGTGTGATGAGTGTCTGAAACTCTGGTGGTATTGTCGGTGGCGTCGCTCCATCTTGCGTTCGTGTCTCCTGGTATGTCTTGGTATAAGGATTCCAGTCCTTTCCCAAGCACATCATCTTCAGCTTCATCTTCGCTCCACCGGGGAATTCGGGTGTGTAAAATCCACCTTGACCCGTTCCTAGCTCGTTGCATCGTCGAATGATTGAGATTTGCGCTTCGGGTGTCAGGTATCCCTTTAATAAGATCATACCTGGTCGGATGACCTGACACTGTTTGTTGGTGTAGTCGTGGTTGGTGATGTCGATCTCTTCTTGATTCAAGGTTACCGGTATCGGGTAACAGATACTAAAGTTCCCTATGGTTACAATTTTCATCTACGGTGAGTACTAGTTTCAATTACTCCATTTCATGCTCAATATACACTTCATTTATTTACCCATGCATGCACTCATACAGTTACTCTACTACTAGGCATGCTACTTCAAGGATTAAAGGTTTAGATGATTACCTTGGCCGAATTTCGAACCGGGCCCATCACGGTCAATAACATGGAGAACAGGCTGCCTCTGAGGTGCGCCCCTCTGAGGGCCTCGGGATCCCTGTCCCTGAGGTGCCTGCTGGGCCGGTGCATCGCCAGATGCCACCTCCTTGCCCTCTCTCTGCTTGTAGTTCTGAAAGCTTCCCTTTGGCTTCGCATTCTCTGGGCATCTATTAGCTGTGTGTCCCAGCTTCTGACGTTGTAGCATTTGATGTCTCCCAGAGCAGTCTTTACCAGGATGGTCCTGGTTGCACTTTCTGCACACATAGGTGCGGCCGTCGGAGAAGGTTTTGGCGGCACCGGAGCTAGAACCTGAGGTTAGAGGGTTAGCACATGTGTGCGCGGATATACTAGATATGATACTTATACAAATACATTGGATTAGGAATTTACCCTTTGGTGGTGTGATCTCAGTGGCTTGGCTGCCACCGGTGCAGAATAACCAAGCTGAAGAAGCTCAGTTGGTTTGCCCTGCTCTGCATGGCACTGCTCTCACCTGAGATTTCTGTGGGATTGCTGAAAGAAATTCCCTTTCTTCTTTTTCCAGCTCTTCCCCTGGTTCTGCTCCTCAGTGATGGTGTTCTTGTTATTAGCTTTGCGCTTCAGCGCGGTCTCTTCATCCCTTAGTTGGCAAGTGATCTCAACGCGAGAAGCCTGATAACACTCCTGAAATTTCAGGTATTAGCCGGATTCTCATTTAGGAAAGGATAAGGGAAGAGATTCAAAGAATTCGAGGAATTTAAGGAATTGAAATGATACTAAGGGTTAACCGTTTATTTACCTGAAGGGAGGTAAATCTGGTATAGCCCATACCGTACCGTAGGCGATGGCTCAGACCGCCATAGAAGCGATCGACCAACACCTGGCCGGTGTATCCTAGATCAGGGAGAAGACGGAGAATGGAGGTGAAGGTGCGGTAGTACTCATCGACAGTCATCTTGTCGGTCATCTTTAAGGCGTCTAGCTCTAGCCTTTTCTTTGTTTTTACATGCTCCGGGTAGTATTTCGAACGGAGGAGTGATGCGAAAGAATCCCAATCAAATGTGGGGTCGCTGACATGCTCGTGCTTCACCAGCTTCTACCAGTCCATGGCTGCATCCTTCAGATAGTAGGCTGCAACTCTGACTCGAACGCCAGCAGGAGCTTCGAGTGTTTCGAAGGCCGTCTCCATCTTGGAGATGTAGGCCTCGAGCTTAGCCGGATCACTCTCGCCCCTAAAGCAGGGAGGGCGGAGTTCTGCTACAGCTTTTACACCCAGTTTCTTCTCTGGGTGGCGGGGGAGGGATTGGCCCCGCTTGGGTTTGTTGGTTTTGCTGGGATTGTTGTACCGCTTGGATTACTTGAGGTAGCATCTGCGCTACCGTGGCGGCGACGATCTCAGCTAGCGTCTGCGCGCCGGGTCCGTCATTGCCCCCTCCTCTGGGGCGACCTGGACCTCTGCCTGACATCTGAATATTTAACAGTTACGTTAGGCTTTGCAAGATATGACTCAAGGGTCTTGGAATTTAAGCAAGGTATCGTTCATAAGAACGTTAAGGGTATCCATTGTTAACAACGGTAGTTCTTAGTTAGGTTTCTAAGTATCCGTCTTAATACGGTTGAAATCCTAACTCGGTAATCCCCTATGCTCGGTACTATGGACATCAGAGCGTAACTACGCTATGATACCACTTTTTGTAACACCCCAACCGCTAATCCTATGCTTACCGTCTAATCGTCCAATTAATCCTACGAGTTCGCAGCGGAATTATTACATACTTACTACGGCGGGTGAAACAATGCCGCTAACCGCCCATACGGCTAGCTAGGCTACTAATACTTACAGTCACGGTCTGATGAACATAACGTACCGAGCTACTAAATTACTTACCAAAATACCATATACGAATACTTACATCAATGGATCACGAGTATTAAAGTGCATTCGCTTACATCATTCTAAGTTCCAAAAAATGAGTTCCTAAGGCTACTCATCTATACCAATGCTCCTTTCCCATATCCAAAAAGGTTACCCCATGGTACACGGCTATTCAAAAACTACAGCCATGTACTACTCAGTACACCCATCATAAATTCATTGTTTCATTCCAAAAGAAGATAAAAAAATGAAACTCAATCTTCACATCTTCATCCCTCGCGGGTACCTGCGTGTAGTAAAATGGTGCCCCAGGGGCTCAGCAAACGCTGGCATATGGACTCCGCATATACCGCGTGCTAGCTAGGGCACGCCGACGATTGACGTCCACTAAACTGCAGTTCATTTACTTCATACATACATGCTTTTCACAACAATACATGCTCATACAACTCATTACATAGTTCAAGGCAACAATGTAGTAGCACACAACTTACTTACCTTCACAAGGTTAGCCAATTATGCTCCGGGTTAATCGGAATGCTTTACTCTTTTACTCATTACTTACTTTTTCTTACTTACAATACTTACTTTCATTTACTTTACTTACTCATTCTTACTTTACTTATACTCAAGTTAAGTCGTCGGGACCTCCGGCCTTGGGGACTACACCGTCCCACATCCGGGATTTACTTGACTCACCAATCCGGGAGCTACCCACTTAAGGGATTGGGCGCGGACCAGTTTAAGAGTCAGGAATTGGAGCCAACCTCTCGTGACTCCGCATCCTCACGTGGCCGAAACTATATCGGACTTCTACTCATTCCAATTTAATTACCATTTTAAGTTAGGATGGTTAGCTTGTTAGGAATAAGTTAGAAGTCCACACACAGTAAATAACGGTCACAATATTATATACATCATTCACAAACATAACATACACACATTCATATTCATCCAAACGTTCATGAATTACAAACTAAAATTTAAGAAAATATTCACAACATACAGCACTACATATCCACAAGTATGCATATTAACTCCGATTCGTGCATTTATCTTATTTGGTGATCAATTAGCACACAACACACAAATCAGAGTAACCAAGATAGCATACGGGGCATGAGGAATCCATACCGTTCACCGTTGTACGTGATTCCAAACGTCCTTCGGTGTCACAAATCAAGTCCTATTATATACATACAACCGAATGATTAATACACCTATCATCAACTTAACTCCTACTTACTATGTCCCTTTACTTCTTACTTACACTTTACTTACTTATCTTTCATTACTTAAGTTTTACTTTCTTACTTAGCTTTGGCATGTTTTCATACATGTACATATATGTATGTAGGTACATACATATATATATATATATATATATATATATATATAATATATATATAATATATATTATTTAAATTAATTTTTTTTTGACCGGACCGGACTTGCGACCGACCTTGCAAGTCCGGTCCATTCCAGTAGCTCAGATTACCGAAATCCTTCTGGCCGACCGAACTTGCAAGTCCGGTCGCAAGTTCGGTCGATTCCAGTAGCTATCCTCGGGAAATTTTTCTGGGCCGACCGAACTTGCATGTCCGGTCGCAAGTCCGGTCGATTCCAGTAGGTATCCTCGGAAAATTTTCTGGACCGACCTAACTTGCATGTCCGGTCGCAAGTCCGGTCGATTCCAGTAGGTTACAGGATGGAAATTTTTCTGGCCGACCGAACTTGCAAGTCCGGTCGCAAGTTCGGTCGATTCCAGTAGGTTACAGACGGGGAAAATTTCTGGTCCGACCGAACTTGCAAGTCCGGTCGCAAGTTTGGTCGATTCCAGTAGCTCACCCGTCTTTGTAAGTCTGGGCTCGACCGAACTTGCAAGTCCGGTCGCAAGTTCGGTCCGGCCCAGTATTTGCATTTTACTTTCTGTTTTCAGTCCTCTCTTTTACCCAATACTTCCCCATTGTTCCTACACTTAATCCCCCATGTTTTAACACTATTTAAACCTCCTAACACACCTTAGTTCATTTCCTAACTCCTTACACCATTTTATACTCATTCACTCACCTAATCTTCTAAGTTTCAACTCACACTCTCACTAGTTGTTTCCTAGTTGTGCTTTGCTACAGATTTTATTCTAACCCTCTCCCAACAATAGCTCTCTCTTCTAATGTCATTTCTAGCACTCTCAATGCCTTAGAATACATTATCTAGCTCTCTCAACTTACCCTCTATTTTCCTTCATCAAAATCTGTTACACACTCACATTAGTCACCTAGTTTTAATTCTCTAAGTGTTCTAATCCTAGGCAAATTTTGACATAACCTCCCCTATATTTTTACACTCTCACCACATTGTTTTGCTCACTTATTATCAACATCTCACCTGTTTATACACAACAACAATATGCTAGCTCCCAACACAACTACCAAACTAAAACAACACTTAAAATTTCCTGCACTCAACAACTCAATCCCAATCTGTTTTCAATAAGTTTTACACCTCTTTTAAAGCTTCAAAATGCTTATATTCTCCTACACATTACACTACTAATACATTACCATTTCCATTACTCATTTCAAACTTCCAAAAACTGTTACATACTATATATACAAGTTATACAAAAGTATCCTTACCTTGTTTCTCTTCTAGTTTTTCTTTCTTCTCTCTTTCTCCTTCTTTCCTTCTTCTCTACCGGTTTGTAAATCCCAATTCCTCTAACACTACCAACATTTATATATATGCTTCAATCTAAGACAACACTAATTCTCATTTACGCTTTTAATGTACATTCTAGGGTTTAGGAGTTTCCTTACCTTGCAAGGGCTTAAGTGCTGTTTGGAATAGCTCAAGAATGATGTTTCCCACCTTTCAAAAGTGCCAAAATCGGCTGGGCACAAGAGGAACCAAAACAAGGTTTAGCTAAATTTTCGTTTTGCCTTTGAGGCTAGAAAAAGATGGAGTTTTTGAGAATGTTTTTACCTTAAAAGAACAAGGAGAAGGAGGGCCTTCTAATGGTGGTGTTGGAACTCCAAATGGGATATACCCATAAAATCGAAAGTGCTCTTTTCCAGATTTTGAAAAGAGGAAAATGTTGCTCTTGAGGAGAGGAAGACAATGGTGTAATTTTTGTAATTTTTGGAAGAGGTTTGCTAGAGTAACAAGAGGAGAGAAGTGGTAGCTTTTGTGGGGGTTGCTAAATCTCCATGGAATCGCTGGAGGTTGAAGAAGGAAGAAAAGAGAGGGTGTTGGGTGAGGCTTCACGAGAGAGAGGGGGTGAATGGAGGAGAGAGGGAAAATATTTGCTTTTTGCTCTCTTTATGGTTTTGTCCTCTAGTGTATTAGACACAATAAAAGAAAACAAGAGAGTGTGAGGGTGAGGGCCTAAAATCGGACAGCACCAGACCCATATGGGTTTTGAAAAATTCTTTTTACATTATTGGACACATAGGTTTGTGTTATTTATTATTTCTACCCCACATCTTCCCGTTTTTGACAGTTTTTACTAATCTCTCGTTTTATTGATTTTATTGGTTCTAAAGCCTCACTAATATTTATTAATGATTATTTAGTTGACTAAAATTGTTACGAGTCTATTTGACCCGCTTAAAGACACGTTTTCCCGGTTACCTCGAAACACGTGCTTTAAGATTCGGTAATGCTTTTAATCCATTTTAAGGATCCGTTTTCTTCGGGATTTGTTCCCTCATGATTATTTACACTTAATTAAGCCTCTAAATTACTTATTAGCCTAATTAATCACTATTTTTAATTACAGGGTATTTCATCAGCTGAGCACGCTCAAAACAGATACTGAACATACATATATATACGTATACCAAAGCGCTTATCCAGAGCGAAATCAGAGACAAAGCAGAAGCCTTTCAAATAGACAGAAGTCTAAAGCAGAAGGAGCTAAGCGGTGGTCAAAACATACTCAAAAGTAGAAGGTAAGCTGAAGCTGAAAGCTCGACGAAATCAGAAGCTTAACAAACTCAAAAAGCTTAAACGAAATCAGAAGCTTAGCAAAATCAGAAGCTTAGCAAAATCCAGAACTTAGCAGAAGACAGTAAGCACACAGCAGACCGTCTCAAATCAAATACAGATAGAGAGCAGACGAAGTAGAGCACTTTACAAATTAGAAATCCTCAACAGACAGGAAGCACACTACAGCCTATCTGAGTTTGTAAACAGACAGAGCAGGCGGAAGCAGTACAAAACAAACAGAGGCGTTCAAAGGACAGAAAGCACACAGCAGTCTGTCAAATACCAGAGCAGCGAAAACAGACAGAAGCTGAACAGAACACAAACGGAAGTGGGACACTAGCAATCAGAGCATACAGACAGAACGAGCAACCAGCTCGTGAACAGAACGAGGAAACCTCACTCGTAAACAGAACAGGTGTAAACACCCGTGAACAGAACGGAGAACATCACCCGTGAACAGAAGGATCCTACATAGCGCGCTACGAGACAGCGAGACCAGCCATCCAAAGGTTCAGATACAGAGAAGACTAGGTCCCAAAACAGAAGCTTTCAGAACAGACCAAAGCTTTATAGAGAACAGGACAGAAGTCCTGTCAGATCATAACAGAAAGCAGAAGCTTAACGAAATCAGAGTAGAAGCTTACCAACGGAAAGCCTTAGCAAGACAGAAGTCGTAACCCGACTAGTAAATACGAAAGCAAACTGAAATCAGAGGTTGAATCACATTTTCAGAGCAAAACAGAGTTCAAAATATTAACAGAGACCTTAAAATCAGAAAACACTTAAACACATTTCAAAACACATGAAAACAGATAGTACTCGGAAAGAGGAATCCAACACCACAAACGGCACTCAAAACGAAGCTCAGACGAAGAAGTTATGGTCAAAACAGTGAGCAGTCCGAACTTGTGTCCGAACGTCGAAGTTCGGACGCAAGTCGAACTCAAATCCGCAGAAAATTTCAAGGTGTCCGAACATCCAAGTTCGGACGGATGTTCGGACGTCTTCGGAAAACAACTCGAGGGAAGTCCGAACATGTGTCCGAGCTTCAAAGTTCGGACACATGTCGAAGAGAAAATCAGAGGGCGCAAAACGGGGTGTGTCCGAACTTCCAAGTTCGGACGGAAGTTCGGACACAGTGAAACTCTCAGAAAATCCAGACGCAACAGAGCGTATCCGAACTTCCAAGTTCGGACGGAAGTTCGGACGCGCCGAAAAGTTCGATTTCTAGAATGAAATCAGATGCGAACAGAGTCCTCAAAACAATGTCAAAAATGCAGTGCGAAACCAAAGTCTTTAAACCATAACCATGGCAGTTTTAGAAGGTCAAAACCAAGACAAATCAGACAGAGATCGATCACCAAACATAGGGCAATTAAACAATCCGAACTCTCAAATCAGAAGCACACAGAGTTCACAAAACAGAAGGGAACTATAAAGGTAGATTCACCTTTGTCAAAGCAATACTTACATAACAAAATACGCAAAACAAAACCAATCCCACGGGGTTGTAACGCATCAAAACGCAAATCCGGAACTCACACAAAATTACCATAGATCAGAAACCACACAAACATATACGGAAAACAACGGAACCAAAACCCCCGTGGGTGAACGCACACAACCGAATCCATCTACCACCTACCTCACATCCGTAGCTAAGCCATCTCTGCAGACTCTACGAATCGCCTTCCCGAATCTCCAGTCAAATGATAATCCTTCGAATTGAACCGCTCCCAAAATACAAAATCAGAATGAGAAAAGAGAAGAGGAAGCCTTAATGGAGAAGAGAACCAATCTACAAACCAAACCTGATAGACGACTGACGGACGCACACAATTCCATCTACAGACCTCCAGCGATTATTAATCAAAAGGAATTGAAGAAGAAGATGAGCAAAGGGAGGAGAAGTTGAGAGCGATGAGAATGTCGAGAGAACCGTCAGGGTAGTGGAAGGAGGAATAATTGAACGTGAGTTAGAATGAGTGAGAGGGAGGAAATAAAATAGTTTTAATAAGTCTATCTCTTATGGAATTAATAAATAACAACAAGGAAGAAGACAATTGTAACCCTCCTTCCTCAAGCTAACATAATGACATAAGGAGAATGTCATAGACAATCTAACATAAGATTACAAAATAGCACAAACTCCCTTTGCGAATCAGAAAGAAAATAAAAAAAAAATCTGGGGCATAACAGAGTTAATGAATGAACTAGGGTGTAATAGGAGGTTTAAATAGTGTTAAAACATGTGGGATTAAGTGTAGGAACAATGGGGAAGTAATGGGTAAAAGGGAGGACTGAAAATAGAAATTAAAATGCAAATACTGGGTCGGACCGAACTTGCGACCGGACTTGCAAGTTCGGTCGAGCCCAGATTTACAAAGACGGGAAAGCTTTTGGAATCGACCGGACTTGCGACCGGACTTGCAAGTTCGGTCGGAGTAGAAAATTTTCCTGTCAGAAAGCTACTGGAATCGACCAGACTTGCGACCGGACTTGCAAGTTCGGTCGGACCAGAGAATTTTCCCCGATGTGACCTACTGGAATCGACCGGACTTGCGACCGGACATGCAAGTTCGGTCGAGCCAGAAAAATTCGCAGATGGAACCTACTGGAATCGACCGGACTTGCGACCGGACATGCAAGTTCGGTCGAGCCAGAAAAATTCACCGACGAAACCTTCTGGAATGGACCGAACTTGCGACCGGACTTGCAAGTTCGGTCGGCCAGAAGGATTTCGGTAATCTGAGCTACTGGAATGGACCGGACTTGCAAGGTCGGTCGCAAGTCCGGTCTGGTCAAAAAATAAATAAATAAATAAATATTATTTAAATTAAATAATATATATATATATATGTATATACCTACATATATATATATGTACATGTATGAAAGCATGCCAAAGTTACGTAAGAAAGTGAACTTAAGTAATGAAAAATAAGTAAGTAAAGTGTAGTGTAAGAAGTGTAAGGACATAGTAAGTAGGAGTTAAGTTGATGATAGGTAAATTAATCATTCAATTGTATGTACATAATAGGACTTGATTTGTGACACCGAAGGACGTTTGGAATCACGTGCAACGGTGAACGGTATGGATTCCTCATGCCCCGTATGCTATCTTGGTTACTCTGATTTGTGTGTTGTGTGCTAATTGATCACCAAATAAGATAAATGCACGAATCGGAGTTAATATGCATACTTGTGAATATGTAGTGTTGTATGTTGTGAATATTTTCTTAAATCTTAGTTTGTATATCCATGAAATGTATGGATGTATGTGAATGCTTGTATGAATGTTGTAGTGTATTGTGACCGTTTATTATTGTGTTTGGACTTCTAACTTATTCCTAACAAGCTAACCAATCTAACTTAAATTGGTAATTAAATTGGAATGTGTAGAAGTCCGATATAGTTTCGGCCACGCGTGAGGATGCAGAGTCACGAGAGGTTGGCTCCAATTCCTGACTCTTAAACTGGTCCGCGGCCCAAATCCCTTAAGTGGGTAGCATCCCGGATTGGTGAGTCAAGTAAATTCCGGAGGTGGGACGGTGTAGTCCCCAGGGCCGGAGGTCCCGACGACTTAACTTGAGTATAAGTAAGTAAGTAAGAATGAGTAAGTAAAGTAAATGAAAGTAAGTAATTGTAAGTAAGAAAAAGTAAGTAATGAGTAAAAGAGTAAAGCATTCCGATTAACCCGGATGCATAATTTGGCTAACCTTGTGAAGGTAAGTGAGATGTACGCTATGATATTGTTGCCTTGAATTGTGTAATGAATTGTATAGCATGTATGATGTATGAAAAGCATGTATGTATGAAATAAATGAACAGCATGTTTAGTGGACGTCAAATAGTCAGCGTGCCCTAGCTAGCACACGGTATATGCGGAGTTTATACGCAGCGTTTGCTGAGCCCCTTGGGGCACCATTTTTACTACACGCAGGTACCCGTGAAGGATGAAGACTAGGAGAGTTGAAGTTTAATTTTCCTGTCTTTCTTTTGGTTTGTAAACAATGAATTTATGATGGGTGTACTAAGTAGTACATGGCTACAGTTTTTGAATAACCGGTGTACCATGGGGTACACCTTTTTGGATTTTGGATAGAATGGGACTCGGTATAGATGAGTAGTCTTAGAAACTCATTCTTTTGGAAGTTAGAAATGATGTAATCGAATATACTTTAATACTCGGTGATCCAGGATGTAAGTATTTGGCATATGTTCTTTTGGTAAGTAATTTAGTAGCTCGGTACATTATGTTCATCAGACCGTGACTGTAAGTAAGGTAAGCCTAGCTAGCCGTATGGGCGGTTAGCGGCGTTGTACCACCCGCCGTAGTAAGTATGTAACATTTCCGCTGCGAACTCGTAAGATTAGTAGGACGATTAGACGGTAAACACAGGATTAGCGGTTGGGGTGTTACACTCTGCCTAATAAGGCAAACTTAAGCGGCCGGAGCCATGTACCAATAGCAGGTACCATCTGTTAAGTCAAGGACCTTAGTTTTGATGATAGCAAACCTATGGTGTTTATCTAACATGTTTGTCAAGCTTATCATTCAGATAAACAGGTGAATAAGTGGCTTAGCACGCAATGTTTCAAGCCCACTTAAGTCATGAGTGGCTTAGCATGCAAGGTTGCAAGCGCACTCACCCTACGACATGTGCCCAACCAGTCGGGCACCTGTCTGCGAGAGCTCCATAGAAATTCTGGCACATACAAACAATCCAGACACAGCACGAAGATATCTCTCATGCTTAAGAAGAAAATCAAAGACAAAAGACTAAAAAAGGATCGACATATTCAGACAGACTCATATACTCACATAATCAACTAGCTCACGACAAAAGGAGTAGTTCATTAATGCACAAGATAACAAAGGTTATTAATGAACATCATTACTAGCTGCAATAAATCCAAAAGACGACATTTATGAGCATTTAATGAACCAAACAGAATCAGGCAAGTAGGGCACACAAGTGGTGCTCGACCAATCAAGAAGATTGCCGCCAACGTGACCAACCATGAGGCGACACATAGTTCAAATGCCTCCAAATCAAGTTGAAGACTCTCTGCAAGTCTAGTGTGGTTGTTATGTGAATAATTGAAGTTGTAGTCAACTCCTAGAAGTCTAGGAACTTATAGGACTGCAGTTACATCCTAACTAAACCGTATATATACTTGCATCTATTTCATATGTAAGTAAGCCTAAACGAGAGGAAAAAGAAAGAGATTATCTGGGCAAGTGTGGATCAGACTTAGGAGTGTGTGTGAGTGCTAGAGAGTTGGTGAGCTAGTGAGGACTGGGTTAGAGTATCAATACATTGGGTATTTGATAGACCCACAGGCCAGGGAACGGTCGGTGAACCGTAGGCCGATAGTCAGGTAAGGGTTAAGGACTTTAAAGGTAAAGTCAAAATTGTCCCGGGAGTCTGTGTGTGGGGCGAGGGAGATTGAGTGAATTTCGTGTGTGTAAATTCTCAATCGAAATGGAGTTTCCAGTTTAAATTTACCTCGTGTCTTTCTCTAAACTATCAAAGTTTATTTGCGTCAACGATACGTCCACGACCGGTCGGGGACGCATCAGGAGCTCCAGCCTGTTTCACCATTTGACCAACAATCCTATCGGGCTTGTCTTGTTGGATTTTTCCAAGAGCGGACCCGATCCGGGTATCCTCTCTAGTGATCGATCACTATGTGCAACCAGCCAGTCCGGAGACTACACTGGATTTCTCCACTCATCATATACCAATTCTCTCATATGATTAAATACATTAATCAATTTCCTAAGATATACTCTTAGGTTATGAAGAATATAATTTCATATAGCCGTCATCGAGGTCATACGTAGTTTCCTAGAAGTCGTCTAGGTCATATTCATGTTTGAGAACAAAGCTCTAGAGATCGGTTGTTAATGTTGATGTTTAAGGTTTCTAAGAACTTAGGGATTTTATAATCCTTAGTGTTTAATGTGATTATTTAGAATTATATGATCATTAAGGTGTTGGAATTTAATTGTGGGATAAGTATGCTTAGGGGAGAAAACCTCAGTCACTAGTATAATGGTTTTAAGGGTATACTTACACCATTACATAAATGGTTAAGGTTTTGTTTAAGGAGATTAAGTAACTAGGAGTATTTCTAAGGTCATCGTAAACATGTTGACTATATCAACTTTGACCTAGTGAAAGCGTTGACCAGATTAGTTTTGACCTCCTTGACAAACCAACTAAGTAGACTAAGGGGTCAAGCTGACCAATTCATTTAAGTATATAAGAATTACAAGGCCTAAGACCATCTATACCGAGGGTCAAATCAAAGTCCATGTCATGTAGTAAACAAAATCAATGTAAGTGTATACATATGATTGAAAGGAGATAAGTATGATAAGGACTTAATCCTAAAGGTTGTATAAAACTATACAACCATGTTATCTACAAACAACGAGAAAATAAATTAGTAATTAGTAATACGCTTGCCTCTTTCTTCGGTGTAAGGTATGTTTTTATGTGATCCGATTGTTCATGAGGATCACCTTGGGTTCATATGTGTGATTAATTTTGATAAGATGATATGTATGGATGCATGTTTATTGTACCTTATGTATTATGGGCTCGAATACATTGCACTATTAACTTTACAATTTTCCACCATTTCAAGCTATCTTCCAATTTCAAATTTTCACCAATCATCTCAAAGTTTCAAATTCAATTCTCCAAAATTCTAAATAGACCCCAATTTGACATTTTCGATTTCCACCCTAACCTTTCTCAAATTTTCGGATCCCCCCTCAAATTTTCCTAAATTTTCAAATCTACCACTAACTCTTCCCAAATTCAAATTCCAACATCTCTTTTACTTTTGGTCAAAACTCTTAGTCCACCTAGGTTTGACCGTATTTCTTCTGTCCCCACATAACTTTTCTAATATTACGTTTTGGCCCACAACTATTCTAAGGTTTACATTTTACACCTAAACCTTACTAAACCTATATCTTTCACTTTTACCCCTTTAAACTTAAACTTTCGGTCCTATTTTTATCTTCCACTCTAGCCCAAATCTTTTAGTAATCTACAACTTAACCATTTAGTCTTGTAATTACCAATACCTCCTTAAAACTCCTAATTACACTCGAGATGGTGACAGAAACACGACAACGAAAAGCGCGGAGTGAGGCATGACGGGTAGACCAGGGGTGGAGCGTAGAATATTGAGTATAATAAACTCCCAATGTATATTCCCACTTCACCCTCAAGTACACTTGAGTATAACAAAACATAAATATGAATTATTAATATTTGAAAAAATTAACAAATACTATATATAATACATTTAAATATTATTTATAATTTTACTACTATAAAATTCTGAAATAATATCATATATTATTAATGAATTTGAATAAATATTAATATATATATATATAATCATCTATCCATATTAGTTATATTTTGAATAAATATTATATATATTAATACTATATAAATTAGTTTACTTTAAAAAATAAAAAATATATATATTTATATATATATAATTCATTAATTTAAATAAATATTTATATATATAATATATAACAAAATTATACATATTATTTACAATTTAATTAAATATTTTTGAATAAATAATAAAATATGAGTACCACAAAATATAAAAATATTATTATATTATATAAATATTTATTTAAATTGTTTGCAAGTTTAATCAATATTATTAGTGAATTATATACACTTAAGTCATTATATATATCCGTGTCTTAATCATAAAAGTTTCTCTAAAAGTTTATAAGTGGGAAACTAAAATTAGAGCAGTAATTGGGCGCAACTTGAAAGCGCCAAAACTCAATTTCTTCTTCCTTTATTTCTTTCTATATATTTGCTTCCACCGCCTTTCAAATCTTGGAAAGTCTAGCCCGCCTTTCTCATCTCCAAATCGGCAACAGTCATCCGCATTTCCGAATTGTCTCCAACAATCAGTTATTCTGTCCAACAAACAGTCATCGGCGTCTTTCTCATCTCCAGCAAACCGTCATCGTCTACCATCTGTCTCCGGCGGTTGCAGAGAACACAAAGAGGTACGCTTCAGTCTTCTCCTTCAATATGTCGTTTGAATCAGTTTAGGGTTCTTAGTTTTTCCCCAATTTTAAGAATCTCGGCAAACAGCTTTCCCAATTCGTCTGACCTAAAATGTCAATCATGGCCAGCGGGGTCAGCAACACCTAGTACCGAAGAAGGGAGAGGAAAAGTAGCAGGTAATGTTTACTTTTCCACCATTATAGAACTATAATCCTTTGTTTTGTGACATTAATGGTGTGTCTATATCCACCAGGCGCCAAAGGTGTGGCAAAAGGTGCCCCTGTGAATGAGGAAGTCCCACCATTGCTTGAAGCTGGTAGAAAACTTGATGTATATTAGTCTATCATTCTACTTATTATGTTTTTCTAACCAGTAACCTTTATTTGTTTGTTTTTCTTTATTTTCTTCGATTATGGCAGGTTGCTTCGTCACCCTACAAAGTGCCTTGACCCTACATCAGTCGTATGGAAGGTTGCTTCGTTACTCTTCATTCGGTACAGACACTCACTTGTTCGCTCTTGCTGTTTTGTTCAATTACCCGAGTTTAGTTTTGTGAATATTATCGCAGATTGGTTCGGATTAATTTAAGTTCTTGTTTCTTTACTACGTCATCGATTTCATCAGATCAGACGTGAGACCAACTAGAGTGGTTTTTAGCTTGTCTTACTTGGTTGATTCCATAATGATTGATAAGTTGTTATTTCTGAACCTACAGCCCGGATTTAGCTTCTACTCCCATTTTGAATCATCTGAAACATACCAAATATGAGCATCTAGTCCCTCATTTTTCAATCTTGCAAATCTCACATCTTTTGCACAAAATGATTTTTCAACTCGAGCTAATATGCTTTTCAGCTAAATTTAAGTTGCCTTGTCATGAGTAAATTGTTTATTACATTTTGAATTCCATGATCAAGTTCTTGGTAAATTGATCTTGTTAATTATCACCACTACAGGTAAATTGAAGCATCTTCTAGCTCTGACTTACCATTCTTAACTGCATCACTCGACATTGTTTAAATGTGAAAAATTCCCTCTTAAGATCTCAGCACCCTGCTCTCTACATTTGTGTTGAAATAGATAGGTTATCTGTCTCTTAATTGCTGAAATCTGTTACACGGCTATTATTAATCTTATAGTAGTTAAATCTCGGTTCATACTCAAATCTCACACACTTATCTGCTTTACTATGCTACTACGTCAGCTGCTCATTTTTACTTTTGATAGCTTAAATAGTCATTATAATCCCTGAAATTTGACCCTACCTGTTCTAGTTCATTACTCTCAATTATTGGAATGTGTCAAGCCTCATGAGAGGGGGTTGCTGAGGGTGATTTGTCTCTATATCTATCAACAGGCTTCAAGCCTTGGTGCACTTGTAGATCTTTTTCTAACTGGTAAAGTTGGTTTCTGAAGAAATCCTCAATAACCCAAGTGCCAAACAAATACCCCGGTGTTACAGATACTTTGGCAATAACATATATCCACAATCCACATAACCTTGAATGAAAATGCTATCTACATGTACCAATACACTTTATACTTTTATTAACATGGAAATGCATGCTTAATATCACTAGGTCATGAGCTCCACAACCAGAAGCAATTACACAATTAAATATAAACTTACTAGAAGAAAAATTACTATGAAAACAGGAAATAAAAGATAGTCACCGCATCAAACAACTTTGGATCTTTGTTGAAATACTTCAGTGCTTCAATTCCACTACATATAGGTTGAAATGATTTTAGTCACACTGGATTAGCGGAAAATGCATACGCCAAGAGAGATAGGAATAGTTTAGTGTCAACCATAAGCTGATTTCTCCTGCTGCAGAGTAGCACTTAATGCAGATATATAAATAAATAATGATCAGCCTAGAGAACAATGTTCAATGGCATGATATAACCTCCTTAATACTAAGTTTGATAAGTTGCACTGTTCTGTTGTAAAAGATGAAAAGCTAGTTATTGTAGTTGATGTTTGTTACATACGGAGTGGATAAGCTAGCTAATTAATGAGACACCGGCCTTAGTATATAATGAAATAGAAAAGTACTGCTCACATGACTAGCTGAAGGCAACAATAACAACAACATCGCTAGCTTCTGCAACTTCAGCTGGTGTTTCCTTCACTGCAATTCCAATTTGTGAGAACTTCTTAGTTGCATCTAAATTGCTGAACCAAAGTTTCCCAACTTCATCGGTAGAATAATAATTAATAATGAATAATTAATCTAAACCTAGCTGCGTTGGCAGAGAACAAAAAGAAAAGTTTGAAATATAAAATTCAACTTGACATGAGATGTCATGAACGGTGACTACTAATGGTAGCTGAAATACCCCGAAATTAAACATAAGGATTAAAATTAATCTAATACGTATTTAAGGGCCTAATGGTACCTAATTAATATTGGTAAGGAAAAATAAATCCAGAAGAAATAAAGAAACGCTTAAAAAGCGGAAAACGCTAAATAAGCGTTAAATAACCATAGGAGGTATGAGACCTCGGTTAGAATATTATATGGATTCTTAAGGCTTAATAAGGCCAAAATAAGATATGGGAACAACTCCCGAAGAAAACGGATCCAAATAATGAATTAAAACGCTAATAGAGCTTTAGAGCACGTTTTTCGAGAAAACCAGGGAAACATGACTTTAAGCGGGTCAAATAGACTCGTAACGATTTTGGTCAACTAAATAGTCATTAATAAATATTAGTGAAGCTTTAGAACCAATAAAATCAATAAAACGAGAAAATAGTAAAAACTGTCAAAACGGGAAGTTGTGGGGTAGAGACATAAATAACCAAAACTTATGTGTCCAATATTGCAATTAAAATTTCAAAACCCACAAGTGGGCTGTGTGTGGTCCAATTTTTAAGGCCCCTCACACTCTCTCACACACTCTATTAATTCCTCTTATTTACAAAACAACAAAAAAAACATAAAGCAACCCCACCCTCACTTTATCACTCTCTCCCCATTCTCCTCTCTCACGTGTACACCCATCCTCCCTCTCTATATTTCTCCTCCTCCAGCGATTTCCATGGAGAAATGAAAACACCCACACAAAACTCTACTTCTCTCCTCTTGTAACCCCCTTGAATCTCTTCCAAAAATTAAAAACTACACCATTGGAATCCTCTCATCAAGAGCTACATTCTATCTTTTCAAAAATCAAAAAAACAACTTTCATCTCCATGGGTATGGAGCATTTGGAGTTTCAAGACCACCATTAGAACCACCTCTTCCTCCTTGTCATTTTAATGTAAAAATCTTCTTGAAACTCCTTTGTTTTTCTAGCCTCATGGGCAAAACGAAAATGAAGCTAAAACCTTGTTTGGTTTCTTTGCACTCTAGCCGATTTTGGCTTGTTGAAGGAGTTGGAAATCTTGTTCTTGAACCACTCCAAGCTTCATTTGCACCCTTGCAAGGTAATGAGACTCCTAAACCCTAGAATGTGCATTAGAACTCAAATGATGTTTAAAATTAGTATGGTGTATTGAAGTATGTATATGTATGGGTGTAGTGTTAGAATTGGTTTATAAACCGGTGAGAAGATGAGAGGAAGAGGAAAAGAAGAAGCGAGAGGAAGAAAAGAAATTAGAAGAGAAACAAGGTAAGGATACTCACCTTTGCTAGCCTTGTATATATATGTATGTAATAGATTTTTAGAAGTTTGAAATGAGTAATGAAAATGGTATTGTGTAGTAATATATTGTGTAGGAGAATCTAAGTGCTTAAAACCGTTGAAAGACATGTAAAATGTATTGAAACTTAGTTGGGTATTGGGTTGTTGAGTGCAGGAATTTTAGTAGTGTTTTAGTATTGGTATTTGTGTATGGGAGCTTGTATATTGATGTTGTGTATAAACAGGTGAGATGATGTTAATGTGTGAGGAAACATTGTGGTGAGAGTGTATAAAAATATAGGGGAGATTATGGCAAAATTTGCCTAGGATTAGAACACTTAGTAAACTAGAAACTAGGTGGCTAATAGGTGTTGTAACAGATTTTGATAGAGAAAGATAAAGGGGGTAGATTGGGAGAGATAGATAATGTATTGTGATGTACTAGGAACTCTAGAAATGACATTATAAGAGGTAGTTAGAGAAGGGGAGAGTAAGTGTCAAAATCTGTAGCAAAGAGGTATTAAATTGCATTGTAGAAATAGGAAGAATTAGTGTGCAAGGTTTGGTAAGAGGAGAGTTGGACTTGGGTATAGGTAAGGTAATGGCTTGGAAATGTATTTGGGATGCTAGTAATGGTATTGGTAGTAGAAGTATTGGATGTGGGAATTGAGTTTCAAAATCTGTAGCATAAGTGTAACAAAAAAAAACTGTTACATGTGTTGGAAAGGAAGTGAGGAAAATTGTGTGAGTGATTGATGGATTTAGTAATGAATTTGATGGATGAACTAAGGTGAATTAGAGGATTTAATTGGTGTTTAAACATGTAGGAAACATGTGGCAATGAGTAGGAAAAGATTGGGTGTGAATTGAAGTAAATGTGGAGTTCAAAATAAGTAATTAAAATAGGTACTGGGCTGGACCGACCCTAGAACCGACCCTAGCAGGGTCGGTCGACCCGAAAATCTGCAATCTCGGAAATGCTTCCGCATCCGACCGACCCAGGGGACCGACCCTGCCTGGGTCGGTCGAGTGGAAATTGTTAGTTGGATTGCTTCTGTAACGGACCGACCCAATGGACCGACCCTGGCTGGGTCGGTCAGGCCGGAATTTTCTGTAATCGAAGTCTCTACACTCGACCGACCCATGGGTCCGACCCAGGGTGGGTCGGTCGAGTCAAAACTTACAAAAAAAAACAACTATAAAAATATGATTAGTATATATATATATGTATATGTATACCCACCTATATATATATATGTGCATATATATGTAAGTATACCATTGTTAAGCAATGGAAAGTAAGTAAATAAAATGTAAGTATAGGAATGTATAGACTTAGTAAGTATGAGTTAGGAAGCGTAAGGGTAATCGAATTAAATCAATGATAGTTAGATTAATTATCCGATTGTATGTACATCATAGGATTTGATTTGTGAACACCGGAGGAACGTTGGGATACAAGTACAACGGTGAAAGGTATGATTTCTTCATGCCCTGTATCCTAATCTGGTTACCCCGATTTGTGTGCTTATTTGACCACCTAATAAGATAAATGCATGAATCGGATTATATTGCACTTACTTGTGTTTACATTGTTCTCGATATTTGTCTTGAACAATAGTTTGTATAATTCATGAAATATGAATGATGATGATGTGTAATTGTACCTTGCAGTGTACTTGTATATTGTACTGTATTTGTATGGATGTATATGAATAATGTATTGTGTATGTGGTTGGATGTTGACTTCTACTAATTCCTAACTACCTAACTCCTAACTTAAGTGAGTAAATTGGAATGAGTAGAAGTCCGATATAGCTTCGGCCACGCGTGAGGATGTGGAGTCACAAGAGGTTGGCTGCAATTCCTGACTCTTAAACTGGTCCGCGCCCAAATCCCTTAAGTGGGTAGCATCCCGGATTGGTGAGTCAAGTAAATCCCGGAGGTGGGACGGAGTAGTCCCCAGGGCCGGAGGTCTCGACGACTTAACATGAGTAAGAGTAAGAGTAAGTAAGTATGTATGGGTATGAGTAAGAGTATGTATGCGTATGTATGAAGTAACGAGTAAAAGAGTAATCTCCTCCCGATTAACCCGGGTGGACCAATAAAGCTAACAAGAACTGTACTTGTGTATGTAATGAGTATGTGTATTTCGGAAGAAGGTAAGTATGTATTGGATGGTATATTGTATCCCTTGTATGTAATGAAGTGTATGAATGTATGTATGCTTGCGTAAGTATTATTGTACTGTGTATAAGAGCATGTATGCATGTATGTTTGAATGAAAATGAACTGCATGTATTCGACCAAGTGGTCGGCGTACCCTCACTAGTACGCGGGGTATGCGGTTATCATGCGCAGCGAAAGCTGACCCCCTAGGGGGAACGTTTTTAGTGTGCAGGTACCCGAAGCGGATACGGTCAAGATAAGGGACCGGTGGCAAGCCTTCATATTTAGAAGTAGGTAGTTTGTGAGGCAGGGGTAATAGATAGACTCTTAGTGAGTATGTATAAATTTGGGAGAAGTATTGTATTTGATTTGGAACCTAGTAAACTCGGTATGTGGATTATTTTGTATTGAACATGGAGTATTGTATTGAATGAGGATTGTAGTAATTACTTGGTAAATGGAGTATGTGTTACAGGTATGTAGTACTCGGGATTCCGGTCCATCAGACCGATGCTGTATATAGAAGTAGTAGCCTTGTTAGCCACGTGGGTGACTAACGGCCTTGTATCACCCATTGTATGTAAGTATGTATCCGCTGCATGACTCTGAAAGCACGAGGAGATTGGACGGTAATGTTTGTATTAATAGTAGGGGTGTTACAAAAAGTGGTATCAGAGCGAAGTATCGCTCTGATGACTGGAAATACCGAGTTTAGGAAATACCTAGTTAGGATTTAGAAGCTTAGGGCTATGGGCTGAGTGATAGCATTAGAGAGATGCTAGTTAGGAACTCCCGGTGAGTACCGGATACCTACAACACTAGTCCCGCCCACCGCATCCCCAATGTATAACTTGGGAAAGGACGCTAGAGAGAGGAAAAGCCCTCTCATACTCGGGAAACTCGATCTGGCAGTAATGAGATATTCCTACAAGAGGAATGAACCTGACATATAATAGATACCAAGAAATGGAAGGCCCGGAGATGGATCCCGGTTGGACTACAATACCCGCACTTAATAGCGGTGGAATAAGCACTCCAACCACAAGGAGGCTACAACTTACAACAGCATGGGGCGACATGCTTAGCAGTCGCAGAACCTAGCTGAACAACCAGCAGCAGGAAAAGAAGCACTAACCGTACAACAAAATGGAAAAAGGAGCAGTAATGGAACCCGAGACACAAGTCTGCGGGACAACAGTAATAGCCAAGCAACACCACCAACGGTATGCTAGCTGGCTAAGGACATAGTCGGGAGTGATTGACTCCAAAACTACAACGCCAAAAAGGTTGCAATACCTGGCCAATATAGCTCAGACAGCTACAAGAACATCCACGGGATATAATCCGATAGGACTACAAGAGTAGTGCCTAAACAAGCTAAGGCTCAATAACCACAATAAATGTGTGGGAACGAGCAACAAGGAATAACACTAAACCAAATCAAAGGGAATCTCCAAGGATTGAAGGAATACCCGGATCTACGACAGCCATGTCCAGATCACTAAGAAGCCACCTAAAGAATCGTGTATCCCAATCATAAATCAATAAGATCAAAGGAAGAGTCAGCAAGACTGACAAATACAAGAGGAAACCATACCAAGACTGGTATAGGTTTACCCAAAAACCACCAGTACCACGCACTTGTCACGGCAAGTGCAGTAAGGACAGAAACATGTAAAGGAACTCTAACACACCACAGGTACATAGTAATGTACCGTGACTACGATGAGGCAACTACAGGATCACAATCCTGAAATTGAAGGAAAGGAACCTTGGAAAGGCTTAACGACCCAACCACTGTACTTAGTACATACCAGTCAGCGAAAAGCTAGACTTGGTCAAGACCTAAAGCATGGCTATGCCATGAGAGATTTCTTTTAACACTGAACCATTGTTTTCAAAACCAAACTCTTCTTTCAAACCACAACTTTCTTTAAAACCTTGGATGTTAAAACCAGACCAACAGAATTACGGTGAGTATCATAAAGTGATACAAGAGGAGTTGGCAATAGAATACTTCACCTAGGCGTGTGACGAACACTACGAGTGTACCCAATTACGGGATGTGGGACAACTGCACTCCGAAGGAGCCTGCGGGCCTGACATATAGTTAGGTAATTGGTAACGTATCAACATGGTACCCCACGTATGTACATATGTAGTGTACGACACACGGGAAGTAGTCAACTCCGTTCTACGGATCATGAGTGAATTCAAACCAGAACAGCTGGACACCTCAGACAATCAAGCATAAGGAACTCAGAGAATCCATCTGAAGATAAGGAATAAGAACTAGAAAGTGCAAAGAGCACAGGCTAATAAGTATAGACATTGGATATGTCTCAAAGACATCAAGCCAATATATGACAGCTGGAAAGTATACCCAGCCTAACACAGTAAGGCAACTGCCTAAATGTGAACACCACAATGCTCGACAAATGGGACAGAACTCCCAAGAGCAATCACAAGAATACCATAAAGTAAAATCCATCATTGATGGGAATATTAAACCTAGTCTCAAGCGCTAGGAGCAAGTAAAAATGGTCTACCCAACGACGGGAGACGTTATAAACCAAAAGGGAATAGCTTAATACAATACCATAAGACAGTATAGAGGACAACATATATTATAAACATTAGCCGGATGTAACGGCATAACCTAACAACACCCAGGAGCAATCCATGAAGGGTGTCTGAGTTAACAACAGTCGAACAACAGCGACATGATAAAAGCACGGAAGCTAGAACGAACACTCGGTTAAGACACCGAAGGGATTTCGCTTAACAGTGAATGCCCTAAATTACTGAAAGGCACTGATTAACATCAGAATGCCCAAAGGACCACCTATGAACGGAAGTGTGATGTCATGACTTACCATGGAGCCCAGCAACACCTCCATCTTGTGATGGTATACAAGGAGTGGAAACAGGATAAGCAGCTTGCAAGAGCATAGCTCGCAGCAATATGGCTTAAAAGCCATCAACCAACTATATTATGTAAACCTTAATGGTTGCATAACCCACACCATTTGATAACAAGACTTGCAAGAGATATCGTCTCATACGACAAGAAATCAACAACTGGACCATCAGTTCAAACCCAACATCCTGAGGGGCTTGGAGTAATGGCCACCTCAGTGTCACTGTCACTAGAGCACCAGTCTAGTATACAGTTGAAAAGCTTTAATTACCCTTCATGCCTACTGTAGCAATAATAACACAGAGGCATAAAAATCAGGATAATGCCAACATTGGCCTAGTCCACATTTGGACACTACGAGAAACCCAAGGGAAGGTACCCTCGTTAACCGAAGACCGCCAATGCGGTGATGATGTGAACCCTTAGAAAAGGCTTCCATCTACTATAACAATAAAGCCCACGCAATAGAGATTGCCAAGGGGCGATGGAATAAGGAAATGAGATTTCCAAACCATTACGACGTAAAGGAGTAAGCATACACCATATGCACTTAAGCAGGTGTGAACCATTGTATAAACACCAACATGGTGAACCTCGTCATGAGATCTATGAGTGGAAACAAGCCTCTCAACAAGAGCTTCATCTATCAATGATAGAACGGGACCAGAAAACCCTTGAAGTTTTGGGGATGTCCCGGCGATGTACATACAAAAGTAAAACTACACAGCGGGAGCCTATAACCGATGCTCGGCACTGGGAAGATAATAGTTGTCAAGAGCAATCAATGTATGTGCACATTGCACACCATGAATGACCAACGCTCAAGAGAGCTTGTAACCCGATAAACCACTTCATCCTCGGTCAACCAAGATACTTGGTGAGTTGTATCATAAATGATGATGGAATGTGAGGTAAGCTAACCTACACACGAAACCTAAAATGGAAGAACATCTCCACATTGGGAAGATATTAATATTGTGGTATGCTACGACAACCGCCATACACACGAACATTGGAAACCCCAGGGTATTCATACCATAGGGGAATGGTGCCAATGACAATGGCAATGAGTAAAGAGAAACTATCATAGTAACAGAAACAGTAAAAACGATGTTGTATAATGAGTAAGAATACGGTGCGCAACAAGCGACCGATATGAGGAAGTAGCAGATAATGACACAGAGTATAAGTATGAGATGACAGGCAGAAATATTCCTTCCTATCACATAAGTGACTTACTGTCAAGCATTTACGCCTCTGCACTCTGTATGACTGAGTGTTTTGGTATTGCACTTGTGCAGCTAATGATCTAATGGGATGGCTAGGGATATGGAAAATGTAAACCGTAGTAAACCCTTCTTTTCACCAACGAATATGGCATAAGCCAGTTAAGCACCCTTAGCAACAAGCTGTGCGGCCTAAGGCCAAAGAAGCACGAAGAGTGTAAAACACACTAGCAATCACAAGATGTGAATTCTAATGGAATAAAGGTGAAAGGAGACTAAAGGAAGTCACTAGGACCGACGCATATTAATGCAAGGTCATACAAGTAAAGAACACTTGTACTGAACCAGAAGAACTGGTGTAATCCAGAAGCTACTGACAACAGAGGAAGCACTATAACTAAATAGTGGCTTAGCCTCGCCAACAATAAGTTGGAAGAACATAGCGAATAATCGTGAGAGTACGGATAGTATGTATAATAGATTACCAGGAAGCTGGTTATAATCTAAACTCGTTGAGTTCAAAGGCGGTAAAAGAATACCACACTTGTTTGTAAACCTTATTCCCACAATAAAGGGATAGAAAGGCGATGAGTAACACATCTATAATAACCAAAGAGTGGATTAAACACTAAGGTTATCAGGGTCGTGCAACAGAAGCTAGTGGGCCCTAGCTAAGGAATGTAATACACCCAGTAAGTATGCGAGATTGGCTATTAATGCCTTAAAGCCTAATAGGCTAGAACCAAATTGATTGTGAGTTAAATAAACTCATATAGGAATTATTGGTACAAGGACTGAACCATTGGTATGGTTAAGACCCTTGGACCAAAATACATTAGATAATGAACCGTAATGAAGCTAAAATGCTTCAAAACACCCAAACTTAGTAAACCGATGTGCAATATTAACATATGGGAGATTACGTGGGCGTAATCCCTTTTAAGGGGGGTAGAGCGAAAACTGCTTAATGTAAGTTTTATAAATAAAACACATAAAACTATAATGTGCATAGCCCAAACGAGAATTTATTCGATGAGTGTACTTACGTATATAAACATACGTATTCATTCATAGTGAAATTGTGGTAACTAAGCATTAGACATGCAAATACCATAGGGCGAATATACCCATCTTGTAACCCAGTGTAAGAGTATTAGTAAAGAAGTGTAATGAGTAGTGGTCGGAGCTCCACAAGTATTGTAACCCTTAAAGAAGTAGTACGAATGGATTAAGAGTAGTAGAGGAATGTAGCCATGAGTAGTGTATTCGTAAGTATGTTATTGGAAGTAAATCGAGGACAACCGAATTTCCTAAGTACTGTAGTCCTTAGCTAGAATATTTGAGATGAAGGAGAGTAGTGAATGGAAGTAGTAACAGAAGATGAAATGAGTATTTAGGTATTGAATCTTAAAGCAAGTATTTGGAAGTAGAGTGAGGATGATTGATGGACTGAATTCCATCCTTTGGAGATTGTGAAATGTAATCACGACTAGGAAGAGAAAAAGATAGAAAATTGAAATAATCAAACTATCTGTTTGTTTGAAACTGATGTGGGAAGTCGAACTTGATCCTGATCAGATCGAGGGAAACCGAACACAAATTGGGGTGGAAAGATAGTTCAACACTGATGCTGATCACATCAGGGTTGAACGATTCTTGAAGCTCCCCTTAAGTGGTCACAAGAATCACATAGGATAGAAGTAATGAATATAAATTGGAATTTGAAGTTGTGTGTTTTAGAAAATTTTTAATTGGTAGTAGTGAAAGAATTTCCTTTAGTATGGAGAATGAGGATCTGCTAGAAGTGTGTACCGAAGAAGTGTAAGGTAGTATGTTGTATTATTCCAAGGGCAGCGGGACATGAGGAGTCCTGTCTAGATGACCGTGTGCCTGTGGGATTTTATGTGTAAGCATTGCTTTGGGGATAGCTTTGCACCGTATGTAGGTATGAACTTTGTAATGAGGAACCGGATAATTAGTAATAGTGCGGATTGGAGTAACTATTGTATATTGGATGTTATGGTGTAGGAACCTTGAGGGATGGATTTGGGAATTGTAAGGAGGAGGAACGTATAACCTTTGGCATAGACGGGTATGAATGAGTAAGTATAGTAATCCCATAACCTCGAACAACTTTGAGGACAAAGTTCTTAAGGGGGTAGATTGAAATACCCCGAACTTAACATAAGGATTAAAATTAATCTAATACGTATTTAAGGGCCTAATGGTACCTAATTAATATTGGTAAGGAAAAATAAATCCAGAAGAAATAAAGAAACGCTTAAAAAGCGGAAAACGCTAAATAAGCGTTAAATAACCATAGGAGGTATGAGACCTTGGTTAGAATATTATATGGATTCTTAAGGCTTAATAAGGCCTAATAAGATATGGGAACAACTCCCGAAGAAAACGGATCAAATAATGAATTAAAAACGCTAATAGAGCTTTAGAGCACGTTTTTCGAGAAAACCCGGGAAACATGACTTTAAGCGGGTCAAATAGACTCGTAACGATTTTGGTCAACTAAATAGTCATTAATAAATATTAGTTAAGCTTTAGAACCAATAAAATCATTAAAACGAGAAAATAGTAAAAATTGTCAAAAACGGGAAGTTGTGGGTAGAGACATAAATAACCAAAACTTATGTGTCCAATATTGCAAATAAATTTCAAAACAAAACCACAAGTGGGCTGTGTGGTCCGATTTTTAAGGCCCCTCACACTCTCTCACACACTCTATTAATTCCTCTTATTTACAAAACAACAAAAAAAACATAAAGCAACCCCACCCTCACTTTATCACTCTCTCTCCTCCATTTCATTCTCCTCTCTCACGTGTACACCCATCTCCTCCTCCTCTCTATTTCTTCCTCCTCCAATGATTTCCATGGAGAAATGAAAACACCCACACAAAACTCTACTTCTCTCCTCTTGTAACCCCCTTGAATCTCTTCCAAAAATTATAAAAACTACACCATTGGAATCCTCTCATCAAGAGCTACATTCCTATCTTTTCAAAAATCGAAAACAACAACTTTCATCTCCATGGGTATGGAGCATTTGGAGTTTCAAGACCACCATTAGAACCACCTCTTCCTCCTTGTCATTTTAAGGTAAAAATCTTCTAGAAACTCCTTTGTTTTTCTAGCCTCATGGGAAAAACGAAAATGAAGCTAAAACCTTGTTTGGTTTCTTTGCACTCTAGCCGATTTTGGCTTGTTGAAGGAGTTGGAAATCTTGTTCTTGAACCACTCCAAGCTTCATTTGCACCCTTGCAAGGTAATGAGACTCCTAAACCCTAGAATGTGCATTAGAACTCAAATGATGTTTAAAATTAGTATGGTGTATTGAAGTATGTATATGTATGGGTGTAGTGTTAGAATTGGTTTATAAACCGGTGAGAAGAGGAGAGGAAGAGGAAAAGAAGAAGCGAGAGGAAGAAAAGAAATTAGAAGAGAAACAAGGTAAGGATACTCACCTTTGTGTAGCCTTGTATATATATGTATGTAATAGATTTTTAGAAGTTTGAAATGAGTAATGAAAATGGTATTGTGTATTAATATTTGTAGGAGAATCTACGTGCTTAAAACCGTTGAAAGACATGTAAAAGTATTGAAACTTAGTTGGGTATTGGGTTGTTAAGTGCAGGAATTTTAGTAGTGTTTTAGTTTTGGTATTTGTGTATGGGATCTTGTATATTGATGTTGTGTATAAGCAGGTGAGATGATGTTAATGTGTGAGGAAACATTGTGGTGAGAGTGTATAAAAATATAGGGGAGATTATGGCAAAATTTGCCTAGGATTAGAACACTTAGTGAACTAGAAACTAGGTGGCTAATAGTGTTGTAACAGATTTTGATAGAGAAAGATAAAGGGGGTAGATTGGGAGAGATAGATAATGTATTGTGATGTACTAGGAACTCTAGAAATGACATTAGAAGAGGTAGTTAGAGAAGGGGAGAGTAAGTGTCAAAATCTGTAGCAAAGAGATATTAAATTGCATTGTAGAACCATGAAGAATTAGTGTGCAAGGTTTGGTAAGAGGAGAGTTGGACTTGGGTATAGGTAAGGTAATGGCTTGGAAATGTATTTGGGATGCTAGTAATGGTATTGGTAGTAGAAGTATTGGATGTGGGAATTGAGTTTCAAAATCTGTAGCATAAGTGTAACAAAAAAAAACTGTTACATGTGTTGGAAAAGAAGTGAGGAAAATTGTGTGAGTGATTGATGGATTTAGTAATGAATTTGATGGATGAACTAAGGTGAATTAGAGGATTTAATTGGTGTTTAAACATGTAGGAAACATGTGGCAATGAGTAGGAAAAGATTGGGTGTGAATTGAAGTAAATGTGGAGTTCAAAATAAGTAATTAAAATAGGTACTGGGCTGGACCGACCCTAGGACAGACCCTAGCAGGGTCGGTCGATCTGAAAATCTGTAATCTCGGAAATGCTTTTGCATCCGACCGACCCAGGGGACCGACCCTGCCTGGGTCGGTCGAGTAGAAATTGTTAGTTGGATTGCTTCTGTAACGGACCGACCCAATGGACCGACCCTGGCTGGGTCGGTCGGGCCGGAATTTTCTGTAATCGAAGTCTCTGCACCCGACCGACCCATAGGTCCGACCCAGGGTGGGTCGGTCGAGTCAAAACTTACAAAAAAAAAACAACTATAAAAATATGATTAGTATATATATATATATGTATATGTATACCCACCTATATATATATATGTGCATATATATGTAAGTATACCATTGTTAAGCAATGGAAAGTAAGTAAATAAAATGTAAGTATAGGAATGTAAAGACTTAGTAAGTATGAGTTAGGAAGCGTAAGGGTAATCGAATTAAATCAATGATAGTTAGATTAATTATCCGATTGTATGTACATCATAGGATTTGATTTGTGAACACCGGAGGAACGTTGGGATACAAGTACAACGGTGAAAGGTATGATTTCTTCATGCCCTGTATCCTAATATGGTTACCCCGATTTGTGTGCTTATTTGACCACCTAATAAGATAAATGCATGAATCGGATTATATTGCACTTACTTGTGCTTGTTTACATTGTTCTCGATATTTGTCTTGAACAATAGTTTGTATAATTCATGAAATATATGAATGATGATGATGTGTAATTGTACCTTGCAGTGTACTTGTATATTGTATTGTATTTGTATGGATGTGTATATGAATAATGTATTGTGTATGTGGTTGGATGTTGACTTCTACTAATTCCTAACTACCTAACTCCTAACTTAAGTGAGTAAATTGGAATGAGTAGAAGTCCGATATAGCTTCGGCCACGCGTGAGGATGCGGAGTCAAAAGAGGTTGGCTGCAATTCCTGACTCTTAAACTGGTCCGCGGCCCAAATCCCTTAAGTGGGTAGCATCCCGGATTGGTGAGTCAAGTAAATCCCGGAGATGGGACGGAGTAGTCCCCAGGGCCGGAGGTCTCGACGACTTAACATGAGTAAGAGTAAGAGTAAGTAAGTATGTATGGGTATGAGTATGAGTATGTATGCGTATGTATGAAGTAACGTGTAAAAGAGTAATCTCCTCCCGATTAACCCGGGTGGACCAATAAAGCTAACAAGAACTGTACTTGTGTATGTAATGAGTATGTGTATTTCGGAAGAAGGTAAGTATGTATTGGATGGTATATTGTATCCCTTGTATGTAATGAAGTGTATGAATGTATGTATGCTTGCGTAAGTATTATTGTACTGTGTATAAGAGCATGTATACATGTATGTTTGAATGAAAATGAATTGCATGTATTCGACCAAGTGGTCGGCGTACCCTCACTAGTACGCGGGGTATACGGTTATCATGCGCAGCGAAAGCTGACCCCTAGGGGGAACGTGTTTAGTGTGCAGGTACCCTAAGCGGATACGGTTAAGATAAGAGACCGGTGGCAAGCCTTCATATTTAGAAGTAGGTAGTTTGTGAGGAAGGGGTAATAGATAGACTCTTAGTGAGTACGTATAAATTTGTGAGAAGTATTGTATTTGATTTGGAACCTAGTAAACTCGGTATGTGGATTATTTTGTATTGAACCTGAAGTATTGTATTGAATGAGGATTGTAGTAATTACTTGGTAAATGGAGTATGTGTTACAGGTATGTAGTTCTCGGGATTCCGGTCCATCAGACCGATGTTGTATATAGAAGTAGTAGCCTTGTTAGCCACGTGGGTGACTAACGGCATTGTATCACCCATTGTATGTAAGTATGTATCCGCTGCATGACTCTGAAAGCACGAGGAGATTGGACGGTAATGTTTGTATTAATAGTAGGGGTGTTACAGTAGCAGTCTTGTCCGACGATAGCGATTTGGCTACTGTTTAAAAAATCTAGCTACCATTGTCGTTGTTGTAGCAAAATAGACACCATTATGTTAGTACCATTAAAAATCAGTAGCAATTTTTGAAAGTAGCTACCAATATATGTGTGGTAGCAAATCATTGGTAGCTAAATCTATTTTTTCTTGTAGTGGATCAACTAAGGGTTAGCTATGAGATGGAAGTACGATTTTGATCTAAGTCGATTAAGTAAGTTCGAGATATGTATATATAAATATATGTATATTGATATTAGAACAGCATATGTACCAGAGGTAGGAGTTGGTAGACACGAGCGTTGTCAACACTAGAGACTACGCGGGAGTTACCACGAGAGCAGTCGACGGTGTACGATATGTTGGATTCTGTGGTCTGAACCCCTGAGGGAAGCCTCGGGTTTTGTTTGGTTATGTGATAAGAGTGATATGTGTGTTATGCATGTTGTGTGGGTTAATTCCCTGATTTGTTAAATGATTATTATTGTGTGAGACGTCTTCGGACAATATTACTATGATTTCTCATGTGATGGGAATACTAATATTCGAGAACTTTATTCCTAATTAACCTAAGTAAAACACTTAGGAACAAGACTCGGGATCTCCAGTCTCTAGAGCTTTACACTCGATCAAGAATATAACCTAGATCATTTCTAGGGAAGTATATAAGACTTCAAAGGTAATTGTAACGGTAATGACTTCTCCATGACCTAAGACTTTACTTAGGGTAGTTGGTTAAGAATTAATCGCATATTGGAGAGTGTTGGTTTATGGTATATAGTATGGAAATCCCAATTAGTTTTTGACTAGTTGGTTGCGCATTGGTGATCACCGGAGTATAACGTCTGTATCGAACTTACTCCCTCTATATTCCAATGGGCCTAGATAGAATGTTGGACAAAGGGTGCCGCTTTTGGCACACGGCTTAGGCCATTCATGGACACCTTTATTAGGCAAGTGGAAGCCTCAGGATCGAATGATCCTGGGCAATGAGCACCTTGTGTGTACGGGAGGACTACTATCCAGTAAGGTTATTTACTGGTTGTCCTAACATGATGGAGAGTAAAACTTAATGGCGACTAACATAATTTAAAGGAAATACTACGATTATCCTGGTGGAAATAATTACGCGTTCGAATAATGTTTGTTGTATAATGTATATTGTGTATTGTATTTTGTTCGTTGAGTATTGTATGTGGTGTATGTACTGTTTCGTGGATGGAATGTGAAATACCCCGAACTTAAATATGGTGATTATATTATTATAATATAGTATTTAAGGGCCTAATGGTGCCTAAGTAATTTTTGGTAAAGAAAGTAAATCCAAAAGAAATGAGAAAAACGCTTAGAAAGCGGAAAACGCTAAGATAAGCGTTAAATAACCATAGGAGGTACGAGACCTCGTTTATAGTATCGTAAGGATTCCTAAGGCTTAATCGTGCCTAATTAATATATGGGAACAACTCCCGAAGAAAACGGAACCAAATAATGTATTAAAACGCTAATGTAGCTTTAGCGCGTGTTTTTCGAGAAACGCGAAAACGTAATTTTAAGTGGTCAAACGAACCCGTAAAAATTATAAATCAATAATATATTAAGCATTACGGAAGCTTAATAACCAATAAAAATAAAGAAACGAGAAAATTCCGGAAAACGGGTCCGGTTAGTAAAACTGTCAAAAACGGGAAGTTGTGGGGTGTAAGTGTAAATAAACTAAACAAATGTGTCCCACTTAGAAATAAAATCAGAAAAGTGAGGAGGGTGTGTGAGGCTGTCGATTATTTCCCCCCCCCCCCCCTCTCACTCTCTTTCTTTTCTAATTCACTAAATGACAAACTACTAAAGTAACACAAGTACAAAAGTAAAAAGAAGAAAAAAAAACTAGTCTCTCTCCTATCCCCTCTTCTCTCTCTCACGATGGAACCCCTCTCTGCAGCTCTCCTTCCTTCCCTCCCTTCTTGCTGGCGATTTCAAAGCCCCAAAGGAAGCTCCCATGGCTTCCTCACTTCTACCTCATGCTCTAGTTTCATTTGAGCCCCAAATGTAAAATAAATACATATTTGAACTCCCCTCTTCAAGCTCTACATTTCTATCTTTTCAAAATCCGAAAATGAGCAACTTCATCTCCATGGGTTTTGCCCATTTGAAGAGGAAATGGTACCAAATCGAAGCTTGGAGTCTCCTCTTCCTCCTAAGGTAAAAAGATTCAAGAGAAAAACTCATTTTCTCCATTCCCATGCTGATAAGTGCGAAATATATAGACTTTTAAGGGTTTAATTACCTTATAATTTGCAGTATTTTAAGTAATATTTCTCACTTATCTGACGATTTTCCTAGGTTTATGTTTTGATATGAATTGATATATTTTATGTGTTAAATGTAGGAAAAAGTGTTGGAATCAAGTAGTTTACTTCACAAGCTTTCCAACGCAACAAACGGCGAGTCAAACGGACTTATAACGAAGAATCTGGACCAGCTTAAACATTGCGTGAAAAATAGAGAACATTATGTCCGCTTGGTTTTCGGGCGGTCACAAAGGCGGACCACAGCCGCGTCCGCTTGGTTTTCGGGCGGTCAGAGAGGCGGACTGGAGCATCACTGCAGGCGGACAGGAGACGCGGACAGAAGAAGACACGCAGGCGGACAGGAAACAAAACAGCAGCGTCCGCATGAATTAGACGCGGACGCCTGGGCGGACGCGCGCGCGGACAGTGCTGCAGCGCACCAAAAATTGTGCCGGATCCAGATTTCGACGCGAATTCTCTTCTTCCTTCTTCCTTCGCGGCGCCGCAATCGAACTACCTTCATTAATTGCAGACGGTCGCCCACCTTAATTTGTGCACGCGTGATCAGCTCTGCAATCAATTGCTCTGCCCGATGAAATCTCTGACTGCAATCTTCACGGATCTGCACCAACTCCACTGCCATCTACTCACTAGCTCACCGTCCCTGTCACTTCTCCGTTGTCTGCTTCTGAATCCCTCAGCCTATATAAACCCACACTCTGCTTGCTAAAAATCATCCATTCACCCACGCATTCATCTATCATCGATCATCCCAATCATCAGCCACACTCCCTCACTCACAATCGTACTCCATTCACTTCATTTCCCTCCATCAAAAATAATCACCCATCCACTCCATTAAATTTCCACGTAAACACACATATCCCACTTTTATTTTATTTCACTATTACGCACCAGCTCTACAGAAATAAATTCAGACGGGGCAACGCAAGACAAGTTGAAGCGAGGAACCGGAGTGAACTTCTAAACTGGAGTTATCTCTTACCCTTACTTTAATTTATTTAATGCATTCCTTTTCTGTTATCGTTGTTTCTGTAACGATGAGCGAGTAAGTATTTTAGCTTCCCGGGTTGGGAAGCGAACCTATTTCCTAAATTCTGTTATGTATTTCTTTAAATAAATTTAGTTAACTGCAACAGTTCAATTCCTGTCCTTCAAGTGTTTTAATTATTTGGCCGGTAGTTAAAACAACCCTTGTAGTTATTTTATTAAAATGCGAGAGCTGAGATAAATAACTAGACAAGGAAGTTGAACCTAATTAACAGCTAGAAGCCTGATCCGGCCTATAGGTTAATTAGACTCCAATAGAAACTGCTCTTTATGCGATTAATTGTGTCCGGTCTAGAGCATTAGCCTGCTGCTAGGTCTAACAATTGGTTAGGATTCATTATACTTAGTCGTTAATGAATTAATTAAAGTTTCTGAGTTATTGCAGTAAAATTAAAGGAAGAATTTAGTAACAGATATAAAAGGAATAGGTAAGCAAACAACCCGGGGTGCGTTTTCTATTTATCACATTCATCACTCTTTAAATCCCTCTGTGTTTATTTAAGTTGTTTATTTTTCCTTGTAGTTTAGTTTCTTTTTAATCAAAACCGAAAAAGTGATATTTCCTGTTTTCTTTAGTTTAACTTAATTTCCCAGTTAATCAAATATTTGTCAATTAATTATACGAGGTCCCTGAGATCGACAACCCCATTTAATCACTATACCCGCAAAACGATAGGTACACTGCCTATGTGGTAGAAGTAGTCACATATTTCTCCATCAAGTTTTTGGCGCCGTTGCCGGGGACCTCCGGCACGGTTAATTGACAATTATTATTTAATTGGGATAAGTTAAATTTTTCATTCTTTTATTTTTATTTTCTGTTTGATATTTTCTCTTTATTTTTGCCACGTATATAGTTAATCTAGTTTTTCCATATTCATACCAACTCGTCTCTTATGCGTCGGACCGATCTGCAGGAGAACCTATAGCTGAATTTCAGCCAGAGATCGAAAGAGTTCTCCACAGCAGGCGACAACTACAGTTTGCCATGACGACCAGACAAACTCTGGGGGAGTACCAGCAACCATCAGTAGAAGGACGATCCTCTGCTATCGTCCTCCCTCAAGTGACGCAAACTGAGCTCGACGCCTGGCAATTCAAGACGAGCTTCATCACCACGTTGTACCACCAGGGACAATTCAGCGGACTTGACTCAGATGATGCCCCACACCACATCTCTGCATTCCTGGACTTCTGCAATACATTCAACAAGACGGGGAACCTGAACGAGCGCATTCGTCTACAGCTGTTCCCCTATTCTCTGAAAGACGGAGCGTCCAGGTGGCTAAGGAGTCTGCAACCGGGTAGCATCCACACTTGGGCTGACTTGGCAAACAAGTTCCTGGCGAAGTACTATCCACCGTCAAAGACAAGGGAAAGATCGCTGAAATCACAAACTTTTGTCAAGAACCAGGTGAGTCCCTGTATGATTCTTGGGATAGATTCAAGGAGCTGCAGATTCAATGCCCACACCATGGTATGAGTAGCGAAGAACTAGTACTGTCATTCTTTAAGGGATTAAATGATTCAAACAAATGGTACTAAGTTCCTCATCTGGAGGAAACTTTATGGCAAGAACTGGGGATGAAGCGATGGAGCTTTTGGACACCATGACCGCTAGTACCAGACAGTGGTGCAAGAACAAGGGGAGAGGTGAGCCAAAAGCAGGTATGTATAATATTCCCCCACAGGATCATTTATCCGCTCAACTAACAGCTCTTACTAAAGTTGTGGAAAAGTTAGCTGTAAACCAGACGCAACAGCAAACCGCGAAGGCAGCTACTTCTTCGCCTTTCCTGAATCCTTGCTGTGAGAATTGTGGAGGAGCCCACGAAACGTTCAACTGTGAAGGTCCTAGCTTTGCAGGTAACCCCGAAGAGCTAAAATCGATCAACAACAGACCAGGTAACCCCTATCCTAACAATTTCAATCAGAATAATTGGAGGAACAATCAACAACCTCCATGGAGGGGTAATGATCAGTCTATAGGTAATTTTGGGTTCAATCAAAATAGACCACCTTACTTTAGACAGCAGGAGCAATCCCAAAATTCTCAAGGAGGCAGTGGTAAAATTGAGAATATGCTGGCAGAAATCCTTAAACAAGGCCAAACTACAAACTCCAGGATTGCCGAAATAGAAGCTAAACTTTCTGAACAAGCCGCTAAAAACGCTGATCAAGCTTCTATCAACCTGAGCCTAGAGAGGCAAATGAGTCAAATTTCACAACAGCTGGCACAGCGACCGACGGGGTCACTTCCCAGTCAGCCTGACCCTAACCCAAGGGAGCATGCAAAAGCAGTAACTCTGAGAAGCGGCAAGGAACTAGTTTCTGATGTTCCAGAAGTTGAAGAAGATTTTAATAAGCCAGCTGAATCTCAACCTGAAGTGGAGGAAACAACAAATCCCAAGGAGAAGGAGTCTCCTGAATCTCTCACTATTAAACCTTCTCAACTCTCTTATAATCCTCCTATTCCATTCCCTAACAGACTAAAGAAAAAGAACATGGACGAGCAATATGGGAAATTTCTTAATATCTTTAAGAAATTAACTATTAATATCCCTTTTTCTGATGCTTTGTCTCAAATGCCTATGTATGCTAAATTTATGAAGGATATTTTGTCTAACAGGCGTTCTTTGCTAGAGTCTGACACAGTCAAGTTGACAGAAAGAGTATCTGCAGTTCTCCTGAAGAAGCTGCCACCCAAGTTAGGAGATCCGGGTCTTCCCATCATTCCATGCGCTATCGAGAAGGTGGATTGTGGTAACGGTTTATGTGATTTAGGAGCAAGTATTAATTTGATGCCTTTATCTATTTTCAAGAAATTAGGTGTAGGTCAATGTGCTCCCATCTGTTCAGTTACAACTAGCAGACCGTTCCATAATTTATCCTAAAGGAAAAGTTGAGGACTGGTAGTTTCTATTGATAAATTTATTTCCCTGCTGATTTTATCATCATTGATATGGAGGAAGATACAGATGTACCACTAATTTTGGGCAGACCGTTTATGAGAACTGCCCGCACTCTCATTGATGTGGAAGGAGGGAAGATTATTCTAAGATTTCATGATGAGCAGGTTGTTTTCGACATGACACGCAACATGAAGCGTCCTGCCACTGTTCAATCCTGCTTTGCATAGATATTATTGACTCTTTAGTGCAGGAAACTATTTTAAGCAAAGAAGAAGAGGAAATCCTGGAAAGATGTCTTATGGCATCTTGCGAAGCTGATGATGAGGATCCAGATATGGCCCTCATGGCTGAGGAGTTAAATAAAAGGCGGCCACACTTCCACAAGTACCAGCAGCAATTTGAGAAAGTCGAGCGAAGTGCTGACCGGCCAAGACCATCTATTGAAAAACCTCCTACAGTGGAGATGAAACCTCTTCCCTCTCATTTGAAATATTCTTTTCTTAATGAACCATCGGAATTACCTGTTATAATCTCTTCTGACTTGACAGGAACTCAAGAGAAGCAACTACTGGAGGTGTTGCGCAATCACACATCAGCTATTGGTTGGTCTATAGCAGATATTAAGGAATCAGCCCTCAGTTGTGTTCTCACCGAATCTATATGGAAGATAACTACCGACCATTGGCTCAGCCTCAGCGACGTCTTAACCCAGTCCTAAAAGAGGTAGTTAAGAAAGAGGTAATCAAACTACTCGATGCAGGCATTATTTACCCTATTTCAGACAGTAAATGGGTAAGTCCAGTTCAGGTAGTACCAAAGAAAGGAGGAATCACTGTGGTCCCTAATGAAAAGGGTGAGCTGATTACCCAGCGTCCCACTACAGGATGGCGGGTTTGTATTGATTATAGAAAATTAAATGACGCCACTCGTAAGGACCATTTTCCATTACCTTTCATTGATCAAATGTTGGAAAGACTAGCTGGACATGACTACTACTGCTTTCTGGATGGCTTTTCAGGTTATTTTCAGATCCCTATAGCTCCTGAGGATCAGGATAAGACAACTTTTACCTGTCCGTATGGAACCTATAGTTATAAAAGAATGCCATTTGGATTATGTAATGCGCCTGCCACGTTTCAACGTTGTATGATGGCCATCTTTGCTGAATATATTGAGAAATGCATTGAGGTTTTTATGGACGATTTTTCTGTTTATGGTCTAACATTTGAATCCTGTCTAGAAAACCTTGATCTTGTGCTGTCCAGGTGTGAAGAAACCAATCTGGTGTTAAATTGGGAAAAATGCCACTTCATGGTTCGAGAAGGAATCGTCCTGGGCCACAAAATTTCTTCAAAAGGTATTGAGGTAGACCGGGCTAAAGTCGAGGTAATTGAAAAGCTCCCACCACCATCTTCTGTTAGAGATATTCGTAGTTTTCTTGGACACGCAGGTTTTTATAGAAGATTCATCAAAGATTTTTCCAAAATCTCTAAACCTCTGTGTGATCTACTTGGCGAAGGATGTCAAGTTCCATTTTTCTAAAGAATGTCTGAAAACTTTTAATTTATTAAAAGAAAAGCTAATTTCTGCACCTGTCGTTGTGTCTCCTGATTGGTCACTCCCTTTTGAGATAATGTGTGACGCTAGTGATTACGCTGTGGGAGCCGTGTTATGTCAGAAGATTGATAAAATTCTTCGGGTAGTATATTATGCCAGTCGAACTTTAAATGATGCCCAGAAAAATTATGCGACCACAGAAAAAGAATTACTAGCTGTAGTTTTTGCTCTAGATAAGTTTCGATCTTATTTACTGGGTGGTAAAATTATTGTGCATACTGACCACTCTGCTCTTAAGTATTTGTTTGCTAAGGCAGAGTCAAAACCCAGGTTGATTAGGTGGATTCTCCTATTGCAAGAATTTGATATTGAGATCAGGGACAAAAAGGGGACACAAAATGTGGTAGCTGATCATCTGTCCAGAATGGAGGCATCTGATGATGGGACTCCCATCAACGAGTCCTTCCCTGATGAGTCAGCATTTGCGGCAGAAGATGTTGAGGATCCATGGTTTGCTGATATCGCTAACTACCTTGTTAGAAAGATTGTTCCAGCTGATATGACTTATCAGCAGAGAAAGAGGTTCTTTTCCATTGTCAAACATTATTTTTGGGATGACCCTTATCTGTTTAAAGTCTGTGCAGATGGTATCATTAGGAGATGTGTCCAGAAGTCAGAGGTCAGAAACATCTCCTCCATTGCCATTCCAGAGAAGCCGGTGGACATCATGGTGCCACTCGAACCGCCGCAAAAATACTAGAATCAGGTTTTTTCTGGAACACCCTTCACAAGGATTGTCATGCGTTTGTTTCGACATGTGATCGGTGTCAAAGGCAAGGTAATCTATCTCGTCGAATGAGCTACCACTGAATAACATGTTAGAAGTTGAGCTATTTGACATCTGGGGTATTGATTTTATGGGTCCCTTCCCAAACTCTTTCGGTAATCTTTACATCTTAGTAGCTGTTGATTATGTTTCAAAATGGGCGGAAGCCCTGCCTGTTCTACTAATGATGCTAAAATTGTTGTGAAGTTCCTGAAGAAAAATATTTTCACTCGATTCGGCGTTCCTCGAGCCATAATCAGTGACGGTGGCTCCCATTTCTGTAACCGCCAGTTTGAAGCACTATTAAAGAAATATGGGGTTCGACATAAGGTTTCCTTACCCTACCATCCTCAGACAAACGGGCATGCCGAAGTGACGAACCGAGAGCTCAAGTGGATCTTGCAAAAGACGGTGAACTCTTCTCGAAAGGATTGGTCACTTCGATTAGATGAAGCGCTCTGGGCCTACCGCACTGCCTTCAAGACACCAATTGGCATGTCTCCCTACAAGTTGGTTTTTGGGAAGGCATGCCACTTGCCTGTGGAATTAGAATACAAGTCATATTGGGCTTTGAAAGCTCTTAATTTTGACCTACAGCAAGCCGGTGGTAAACGCAAGTTCCAGTTGACAGAGTTGGAGGAACTCAGGAACGAATCTTACGAGAATGCTGTAATATATAAGGAACGTACCAAGCGCTGGCATGACAAGATGATTGCCAATCGAGAACTCAAGGTGGGGGACCAAGTCCTACTTTTCAACTCCAGGCTCAGATTCTTCCCAGGTAAGCTGAAATCCTACTGGTCAGGGCCTTACCCTATTATTAGCATTTCCCCATTCGGTGCGATTGAACTCGCCAATGCAAAGGGAGAAACATTTAAAGTCAATGGGTCAAGAGTCAAGAAATTTCTGGGTACTACACTGGATCAAGCTGCTACATATGAAATATCTCTTAAAGATCCAACTGCAGGTTAGCTACTTCACAAAGTCGAGCCAATGACTATAAAGAGGGCAGCTGACTGGGAGGCAACCCAGGGGTAATTTTCAAATTCATGTTTTATAAGCTACGCATCTATTTCTCTCTAATATATTGTGATATATATATATATAAAAAAAAAGGCGAGGAAGAAAGAAGAGGAAGGAGATAATTAGACCTGTGCTATTAACACAACGCTTCCTAGCGTTATTTTGGTATTTGACAGTGTGTGTAGGTAAACCGTTTGTTGCAATCACTCCAAGCTGAACCCTTGCTTAGACTCAAGTGTGAGGAACATTGACCCCACCGCCAATGCTTTAAGTGTGAGGAAGGGCACCTTCCTCAATCTCACGATATCAGGGGAGTCTCAGTTCCTTTATTTTTAATATTTATGTTCAGCCACTCGAGCTTTAACTGTTGATTCATGAGTCTGGCATATTTTGAAAGGTCTTTTCTTGATTATTTTATGAACAATGAGGACATTGCTCCTCTTAAGTGTGAGGAAGTTTAGACCTTTCCCTGAAAATATGCCAGTAGTACCTAATGCCACACTTGATTTTTATTGTTCTCTAATTATGATAGTAAGCTTCTCTAAAGGCCAATACATGTTGAATTTTCGGGCTAAAATTTTTTGTGGAAGTTTTTGAAATCGAGCCTGATGACAACCTCAAGAATCGTTCTGCTTGACGTTGTTTGTATGTATCAAATTCTTCTTACAAAATTAAATCTATTTTCACTGAAATCTGGTGGATAAGCTGATTGTGGAAATTGAGCTACCTTAGCTTGGAAATCATGGGACTAAGTGAAAGTTTGGTATGGAAAGGATAAGGCAAGGTACTCCTCTGATCATATAATAAAGTTTTCTAAACCAAAACAGGCCTCGTTCATTCGGTTATTAAGTCCTTGGGGTGCCTTATCACCCATCTACCTAAGGTCTTGTGATCTGGGATAGAAGGCCCAAAGCCGCTACATGGGTGAAGAGAAAAGTCTGGGGATGAAAACAAATTGTGCGAACAATGAAAAAACAAAGAGAAGAGAAAAACAAAGAAAAAACATGCAAAACTCTGAATGATTGTCGCAATTTTTCATATTTTGATCATGAGTATGTGGTGTTGAAAGGTATCACGGAATAAGGTGTTACTTCACACCCTTGTCATCCAAAGGTCAGAGAAAAGAAATTGGTGGAAGGTTCCAAGCTAATCTATGTTCAATTTTTACAATCTGACTTACCCATGCTCTTATTAAAAATTTTCTGTTTCACTGTTTACAAAAACCTACATCTAAAAGCAGGATTATTCTTTTGATTGCCATTTAGCTTGATTTCCATCCACGATTGTTGAATCCCGGAGTTTGATACTGTAACCTTAGAGAAAGTTGTTCTTTATTTGCTTGAGGACAAGCAAAAGATAAGTGTGAGGAAGTTTGATAAGTGCGAAATATATAGACTTTTAAGGGTTTAATTACCTTATAATTTGCAGTATTTTAAGTAATATTTCTCACTTATCTGACGATTTTCCTAGGTTTATGTTTTGATATGAATTGATATATTTTATGTGTTAAATGTAGGAAAAAGTGTTGGAATCAAGTAGTTTACTTCACAAGCTTTCCAACGCAACAAACGGCGAGTCAAACGGACTTATAACGAAGAATCTGGACCAGCTTAAACATTGCGTGAAAAATAGAGAACATTATGTCCGCTTGGTTTTCGGGCGGTCACAAAGGCGGACCACAGCCGCGTCCGCTTGGTTTTCGGGCGGTCAGAGAGGCGGACTGGAGCATCACTGCAGGCGGACAGGAGACGCGAACAGAAGAAGACACGCAGGCGGGCAGGAAACAAAACAGCAGCGTCCGCATGAATTAGACGCGGACGCCTGGGCGGACGCGCGCGCGGATAGGTGCTGCAGCGCACCAAAAATTGTGCCGGATCCAGATTTCGACGCGAATTCTCTTCTTCCTTCTTCCTTCGCGGCGCCGCAATCGAACTACCTTCATTAATTGCAGACGGTCGCCCACCTTAATTTGTGCACGCGTGATCAGCTCTACAATCAATTGCTCTGCCCGATGAAATCTCTGACTGCAATCTTCACGGATCTGCACCAACTTCACTGCCATCTACTCACTAGCTCACCGTCCCTGTCACTTCTCCGTTGTCTGCTTCTGAATCCCTCAGCCTATATAAACCCACACTCTGCTTGCTAAAAAATCATCCATTCACCCACGCATTCATCTATCAATCGATCATCCCAATCATTAGCCACACTCCCTCACTCACAATCGTACTCCATTCACTTCATTTCCCTCCATCAAAAATAATCACCCATCCACTCCATTAAATTTCCACGTAAACACACATATCCCACTTTTATTTTATTTTCACTATTACGCACCAGCTCTACAGAAATAAATTAGCAGACGGGGCAACGCAAGACAAAGTTGAAGCGAGGAACCGGAGTGAACTTCTAAACTGGAGTTATCTCTTACCCTTACTTTAATTTATTTAATGCATTCCTTTTCTGTTATCGTTGTTTCTGTACGATGAGCGAGTAAGTATTTTAGCTTCCCGGGGTTGGAAGCGAACCTATTTCCTAAATTCTGTTATGTATTTCTTTAAATAAATTTAGTTAACTGCAACAGTTCAATTCCTGTCCTTCCAGTGTTTTAATTATTTGGCCGGTAGTTAAAACAACCCTTGTAGTTATTTTATTAAAATGCGAGAGCTGAGATAAATAACTAGACAGAGGAAGTTGAACCTAATTAACAGCTAGAAACCTGATCCGGCCTATAGGTTAATTAGACTCCAATAGAAACTGCTCTTTATGCGATTAATTGTGTCCGGTCTAGAGCATTAGCCTGCTGCTAGGTCTAACAATTGGTTAGGATTCATTATACTTAGTCGTTAATGAATTAATTAAAGTTTCTGAGTTATTGCAGTAAAATTAAAGGAAGAATTTAGTAACAGATATAAAAGGAATAGGTAAGCAAACAACCCGGGATGCGTTTTTCTATTTATCACATTCATCACTCTTTAAATCCCTCTGTGTTTATTTAAGTTGTTTTATTTTTCCTTGTAGTTTAGTTTCTTTTTAATCAAAACCGAAAAAGTGATATTTCCTGTTTTCTTTAGTTTAACTTAATTTCCCAGTTAATCAAATATTTGTCAATTAATTATACGAGGTCCCTGAGATCGACAACCCCATTTAATCACTATACCCGCAAAACGATAGGTACACTGCCTATGTGGTAGAAGTAGTCACATATTTCTCCATCACATGCCTTGGCCGATTTTTGCCCTCCTTGTAATGCCTTGTTTCTTCTTTGTTTGAGCTTGGTTCAACTCTCCAATGGTGGAGGAGCTCTCCTTTGTACACAAGGCTTAAAAACCTCTCTTGAAACTCCAAGGTAAAACCCTAACTAATGGTGATTTAAACCCTTTATTGAATTAGTGGTGTTTTAAGAGATTAGAAGTCTAATTATATCCTCCTTATGTAATTTGGGTGTGGGGATGGAGTCACATGGCCGATTTTGCAAGAGAAAGAGAAGGAGAAGAAGTGGAAAAGAAATGAAGGAAATATAAGCTCAAGGTAAGAGCTCTTCCTTAATGCAAAATTTTAATGCATTAGGATAATGGGAATGGGTGAACCAATTTAAAGAAACCAAAATAATGTAGTAGAATTGTAATTATGAAAGTTTGGGTATTTGTGAGCAAGAATGCGGATTGTAGGCCTTAGAACCAATGAATTGTGTATGTGTATTGATATTGTGTTTTGAGGAATTAATGATGTATTAAGATTGCTTGTATTGCTGGTAGGACCCTTGTATGGGTGTGGCTAGAATAGGAATGATTTTGGTGATAATGGGTATGTGTGGATAAGTGAGAATTGTAGGTGAACTATGGCAAAATTTCGGTAGGAATATGCACATTTGTGGATGACTTGGTGAATGGGAGGACCAAGGTATGTATTGGGGAGAATGGAGATGTTTAATAACCATGGAGTAGTGGTTGTAATATAAGAACGATAGGATATAAAATCTGTAGCAAGAAGTGTAGTAAAACATTGTAGAAACTAGAGAAAAACTAGTGTGCAAGATTTTGTAAAAATAGAGTTGGACTTGGGTGTAGATATTGTAGTTGCTTGGGAATGAATTGGTATGGTAAAATGAAGTTAGGAAAAGATGCAAAGTGCAAAGAGGAGTGTAGGAATGCACAAGTGTGCAAAGTATGGAAATGTGAATGGAAATTTGTAGAATTTGAGCAAGAAGTTGAGTAGGTAATGGACCATGGATTTAAGGAGTTTTAGTGAGTGTTTAAGTGTGTTTAATTATGTACAAAACATGTGTAAAGATTATGGAATGATTGGAGGTGGATTAAGGGTTGATTTGGGGTTGAAAAATGACCTTAATAGCAGTTTTTAGCAGGGTCCGGGACTTAGGATATGTACCAAGTCCCGGACCGCTTCAAAAAAAGGCCCGAGAGTGGATGCAGGAATTGGTCCGGGACTTAAGTCCAGGACCAAGTCCAGGACCAGGTCTAAAAGTCAGCCGAAAGTACGCAGAAGCATTGGTCCGGGACTTAGGGTCCGGACCAAGTCCCGAACCACCCCCAAAATTGTGCAGGAAGTGTTTTTAAGGGTTCTAAACATGGGGAATTGATTGGTAATGGTTTTAGAAGTTGTTAAGGCCTTGTTTGGTGATGTTTAAAGGTCCTAAGAAGTGTAAACAAGTGTAGGAAATGAATGGGAAGTAAGGACATAGTTTGACATGAGCGAAACTAAGTATACCGGGATAACGGGGTAAGTACGGGAGTAGTAATTACTTGTGTATTGTATTAACCTAGTATTAATAACAATGTTGGAAACATTATCAGTGGATCAAGTGTGAACCAAGGAACAAGGGAACACACGGTAAACTAACCCCGGTGAAAGGTATGATTTTCTCATGCCCCGTATGCTAACCGAGTTACGTTGATTTGTGTGCTGTATGCCGGCTAATCAAGACTAAAGCATGAAAATGGTTTATTGCCTTCATTGTATGTCTTGATGTAAGTTGTGTGAGCTAACCCTTCTTGATTGATTGTGTGGCTTCATTTAGTACGTAGTACGACGCATAGATGAGTCTTGTTGTGTAGTGACTCGTAGTAAGAGTCACGGTGTGAACAAATGGAAACGTAGCAACGCACTAAACTATCGAATCAATAAACGATAACACAACCCAATGAACTCACTAGAATGTGAGAGAGTGTACGGGAGTAGTAACCTCCCGATAACGGTAGGAGAACCGAAATGAATAATCCACAAATAATAAGTAGTGGTAGTATTTAAGTAACCTATAGTAGAGGAATTAATCCTGGTGCAAGACATGATCCATGAGAGTAGTAAAGAATGAGGAGGGACCTCCAAACCCCTTAGCAATTAGTCGACCCACTGTGAGAGGACCCGACTGATGTAAGTAATGACCCGAACATGAGAGTATTCGATATGTTGGGGAAACCCTTAAACCTGAGAATACTAGACGGTAGTAATTCCCTAAGCTAGTGGAGGTTATCAAGAGAGATACTTCTAGGCTAATCCAAGAGATTGTAAGATACTCCATGAGAGGAGTGTTGGGAATTTGAGTAGTCCGGCAGAAATGGACAATTGTATATTTGAGGAGCTAAGTGCATAGCCTTCGGATTGTAGGCCCGGTGGCGAGTCTTGTGTATGACTCCGCCCAGAGACCAAGTAATGAGTATTGAGTATTGCGTAAGTACGAGTATGTAATGAGTACCGAGTATTGAGTATGTATGAGTAAGTACTGAGTATTGAGTATAGAGTACGTATGAGTAAGTATTGAGTAATGAGTGCGTATGAGTAAGTACAGAGTATTGAGCAGTGAGTAAGTACAAGTATAGTAACGAGTATGGAATAAGGAGTGTGTACGAGTAAGGGTATGAGCATGGAGTGAGAAGTATGTAAGAGTAAAGTAATGAGTAACAAGAACGGAGCAGGTACGAGTAGAGTAATGAATATCGAACAACCCCGAAGTAGTAACGAGTAAGTAACTAATACGAACGGTCAACTATCGAATTGTCTTCCTTAGTAGATATTGAACCTTGTATGTGAATGTAAATATTGATGATTGTATTGTGTAGTAATAGTATGTATGTATGCATGTAAAATGAACTCCATGTATATCCGACCCAAAGTAGTCGGCGTACCGCGGTTAGCACGCGGTATATGCGAATTTCATGCGCAGCGTAAGCTGACCCCCTCGGGGGACCGTTTTTAGTGTGCAGGTACCCGAAGCTGATCACCGTTCGAGAGAGTAGGACGGGGACTGCTACGTAAGCATGGGTAGTTGTATAGTAGGGATTGGTACTTGTAATGTAATGCGAATGTGGAAGCTTAAACTGTATCGGTAATTTAAGGATTGTAGTATACTCGGTATAGTAATGTATTGGAGTTGTAATTGGATTAAGGATGAGTATGCAATGGGAAGTATTGTATTGTGTAGAGTACTCGGTATGTTTATATTCATCAGACCGATAGTATGTAGTATTGTAACTCGCCTTGTTAGTCACGTGGGTGACTAACGGCGTTGTACACCCGCCGTTGTGTAAGGAGTATCCGCTGCGAAGGTAAGTATGTATACAGTAATGACGGTATTAGCGGTAGGGGTGTTACAAAAAGTGGTATCAGAGCGAAGTATCGCTCTGATGGATGAAATACCGAGTTTAGGAAAGTACCGAGTTAGGAAGTAGAGACTTAGGGCTATGGGTTGAGTGCTAGTGTGTGAGGACGCTAGATAGGAATTTCCAGTGTGACCTGGATACCTACAGTAACCATACCCGCCCTCCGCGTCCCCCGTTATAAGCTGGGACAAGAACGCCAGAGAGATGGCAAGACCTCTCACACTCGGGTAACACCCGATCTGGCAGTCACAAGTAAACATTATTAGAAGAAGAACCTGTCATACGGTAGAGTCCAAGAACTGGAAGTCCCGAAGACGGTTCTTGTTGGATGACGAAGACCGCCCTTAATGGCGGAGAAGTAAAGATCCTAGACACAAGGATAACGGAATTTATGGCACCATGGGGCGACATGCTTCGCAGTCGCGAGAACCATGGGTAGCCAGCAAGAAGAGAAGCACACGTGCAATGAAGCAAGGAAGATAGAGTAACAAGCCGAGACAAGAGAGTCTACGGACTGTAATCTTTGATGATGCCAACAACGATATACAAACCGACTAAGGAATTAGTCGAGGTTGGATTAATACCAAACCTACATGCCAAGAGGCTGTAATAACCGAACAACATAGTTCAGATAACTATGAAAGAAATCATAACACAGACACCTATAGGGCCACAACCTGGTTCCTAAGGATAAGTCAAGTCTCGTTAACCACACTGAAGGTGTGAGACACCCGGATGGACGACAATCATGTCAAGTATACTGAGGAGCGACTCAGGAGATCGATCACCAAGATCAAAAGATCAAAGGGAGATCTAAGAAAACCACCAAATTTGGATGGAAACGATACCGTAACCGGTATACGTTAACCGAAAAACAACCTACCCGCGCACTTGCCCAGGGCAAGTGCAACAACTACAAGACGGTTAGAAGACTTCTAATGACCAACAAGTACCTACTAAGGTACCACCATGAGGAATAAGGTAAAATATAGGATCCCTAATCCTAAGAGATTGAAACAATGAAGCCTTGGAAAGGCCTAATGGCCCGACCATTGTATTAAGAGTATACCGGTCAGCAAGAAGCTGAACTTGGTCAGGACCTCAATCATGGAAACGCCATGAGGAATTCTTTTTAACACCTAACTGTTATTTCAAAACCCAAATGTTTCTTCAAAATCACAAACCTTTCTTTTAAACCTTGGATTTTAAAAACCAAACATACGGGATTACGGTGAGTATCATAGAATGATACAAGAGGAGTTGACAACAGAATACTTCATTTAGGCGTGTGACGAACACTACGAGTGTACCCAAATACGGGATGTGGGACGACCGCACTCCGAAGGAGCTTGTGGGCCTGACAGATAGTTAGGTAAGTGGTAACGTGCCAACAAGGTACCCCACGTATGTATACATGTAGTGTACGAAACACGGGGAGTAGTCAACTCCGCTCTACGGACCATAAGTAAATTGGAAACAGAACAGTTGGATACCTCAAACGAGCAAAGGAAACTCAGATAAGCTACAAGCTAAGGAGTCAGAAACTCACTTCAGGAGAACCATTAAGAGTTGAAAGTGCAAGAAGCACTAACAACGGGATAAGACATTGGATATGTCTCAAAGATATTTAAGTGAAACATGATGACTGGAAGGAATACCCAGTCTAAGCACAGTAAGGGAAATGCCTAACATTAACTCATTAGTGTTCAATGAACGGGATGAGATTCCCAGAACAACTACCACAAACACACAGGGTGATGTTATAAGGTGCCGGGAATACCGTTCATCACCGGAAGGAATATCAAATCCGCTATAACATAAGGAAAAACACCAAAGGTCTACCCTAAGAATGGGAGACTTCATAACCCTCAACAGGATAACTCATATCTGGAACCGCAAGGTAAGATAACAAACTGGACATACTCATAAATGCCAGCCAGATGCTGCCATATAACCAGTACTACCCAGGAGCAATCCATAAAGGGTATCAAGTCAACACAGTTGAACGAAATATAGTGGTAAGAACACCACGATTGGAACGAACATACGGTTAGAACACCGAAGGGATCCCACTTGACAGGGGATATCCCAAATCAATAAATGGTATCGATCAATACCAGGATACAAAAGGATCTCCAACGAACGGAAGCGTGATGCGACGATCTTATCATGGAGCCCAGTATCACCTTCAACTCAGCAATACCTTACGGAGAAGTAACCACTGGGGAACAACCTATAATGAGCAGTGCTCTAGGCAACATGGCTAGTAGGCCATGAAACTGTTACCACACAACCCAACGGTTGCAAAACCAATGTGAACTATACGGAAAGTGGTCAAGGATGACACCGATAAAAGAGTAACAACCAATAATTGAGGATGCCCCTCATAATGTGAGACCACAAGAGTGGAAAACATATGGATCCCAAGAAGGGGATACCATCAATAACTGTCGGGAAATATATCCCTTTCAGAACTACTAATGTAGTCAAGCTTGAGCTTACAAATTATTGCCAAGCAATGTAAAATAAGCTTCAACAGCAACTGTCGACAACCAAGGAATAACCGGTTATAAAACCAATGATGCTCAGGGAGCTCAGAAAAATAAAGGAATACCATATTCGGTATTGCCAAATACAGGGAAAACCATTGTATAAATGCATGAGCTGAAGCTAGAAACAGTGGATGCCATGTAAACCAATACTATGGAATCTGTAAGAACATGGTGCACAACAGGTGACCAATGTATATGAGTAATCACTAATGCTATGGAAATTGTTAATTCGAGATAGTGGACAGACCGGGCAACAAGCCAGGAGTCCGCACGAAATGATGAAACACCACATGAAGGAGTAACAATAATTCCTATTGCGATCTCATAAGAGACTTACTGCCAAGAGTTTACGCCTCTGCACTCTGTATGACTGAGTGTTTTGGTATTGCACTTGTGCAGTTAATGATCGAGTGGGATAGCTAGGAATATGAGGAAATGTAAATTGTGGTAAACTATTCCTTTCACCAGTAGACATGGCATAAGCCAGTCAAGCAAAAGCTTAGAAACAAACCGTGCGGCCTAAGGCCAAAGAGGCACGAAGAGGGTGAAACACACCAACAATCACAAGATGTGAATTCCACTGGAATAAAGGCGAAAGGAGACTTAAGAAAGTCACAAGGACCGGCACATCGAAAATGCAAGGTCATACAAGTAAAGAACACTTGTACTGAACCAGAGAAACTGGTATAGTTCAGAAGCTGCTAACAATAGAGGAAGCACTACAACTAAGTAGTGACTTAACCTCAACCGACAATAAGTCGGAGGAACCAAGTGAAAGATCACTACAAACGCAACAGTATGTATATAGATGGCCAGGGATCTGGTTATAAATCTAAAACTCATTGAATTCACGCACGGTAAAAGAATACCACGCGAGATGTAACAGACCTTATTCCCACAATAAGAGGGATAAAAAGGTGTTGTATACCACATTTAAGGTAACAAGAAGGGTGAATAACCCAAGTTATCAGGGTCGCGCAGCGGAAGCTAGTGGGCCCAGAATCCTAAGTGAAATACACCTAGAACCGAACCCGGTTAAGAGTTAAATAACTCCGATGAAAATTCTTGATGCAGGGACTAACCGGTAATACCGTTAAGACCCATTGATCAAGGAACATTGTATAATAGACCGCATGGAAGCTGAACCACTCCATGACGGCTGAATGCCTTCGACCAATGTCCAATGTTGACACATGGCAGATTACGTGGGCGTAATCCCTTTTAAGGGGGGTAGAGCGAAAACCGCGAAATGTATGTTTTACGTGAGAGGTGCGTAAACTACAATGTGCATAGCGCAAAAGGGTTTGTTTTAATGATTGATACTTATGTTACATAAACATTGGTATTCACTCATTGTGTAATTGTGGTAATTTGGGAAGTAAGTATAGGAAAAGGAGTAGAGAAACTCCAAGGGAATGAGTACCCCGATTGGTAATAGTATGAGGAATGAGTATGTATGGGAGACTTGAGGAGTATAAATTGGTATGGAACCGATGTATGTAATGAGTATAAATCGGTATGAAGCCGATGTATTTTATGAGTATAAATTGAGTATAGTAAATTAATGGGATATTATACCCATGAATTTCCTAAGTATAGTAGTTGGAAGATGCAGTAAAAATTGATGAGATGGTTAGTAATTAAGTAAGTGAATCATATAAATGGGAAAATGTATGTGCGTGATTATGAGTAGCAAGATTAAAAAGATAGAAAACGAAATAATGTTTGACAATCTGTCTGTTTGTATTGAGGTGGGAAGTGGAACTTGATTTGCTAGCGATCAAGGGAAACCGAACACAAATTGGGGTGGAAGGATAATTCAACACCAATGCTGATCACATTGGGGTTGAAGGACTCTGGAAGCTCCCTTAAGTGGCCACAGTAATAACACTAGTAATAGGTATAATCTTCATAAATGGTATTTGGGAGATGTATGCAAGTTTTCAAAATGAATTTCCAAAACTAAATTGGTACAATGTTTCTTCAAACTTGAGAATAAGGATCGGTTTTGAAACCGCTTCCACGGGCTCTAGTGGATCTTCCATGCCTAGGCACGGGTATCCGGTCGAAACCATAGGAGGTGAAGCTAGTTTTGAGTCTGTGGAAGTGTAGAGTAGTTTAAAACCACTAAACCGGGTGTACGGTAACAGTGTGTGTTTTGTATTTTTCCAAAGGCACTGGGGCAATGTAGTCCCGAGTAAGTATGAGTAAGTATGAGTAAGTAAGTATGAGTAAGTGCCTGAGGATCTCTATATGTGCAAATGAATTTGATCAGAACCAAAGGACCGTAGAGCCAGAAAGCGTAAGTGCTCAAGTCATGACGGCCGTGAACCAGAAAGTGTAAGTGTTCAAACGTGACCGGTACCTGAGGGATCACTCTCCATTGGGGGAGGATTGTACCTAATTGTCTGCGGATGGACCCCCTTGGAGAGGAGTAAAACGGATATTTTTTATTGCTATGCATGCAGTGACATGCTGTTTGGATGCGTAGTATGCATCATGTCAAACATTTGGAGTTTGACAAGTCATATGTAGAGGTCATAACCTTAGCATAGAGTATTGGTACGAGTAACAGTATTAGATTCACCAACTTTGAGGGCAAAGTTCTTTAAGGGGGGTAGATTGAAATACCCCGAACTTAAATATGGTGATTATATTATTATAATATAGTATTTAAGGGCCTAATGGTGCCTAAGTAATTTTTGGTAAAGAAAGTAAATCCAAAAGAAATGAGAAAAACGCTTAGAAAGCGGAAAACGCTAAGATAAGCGTTAAATAACCATAGGAGGTACGAGACCTCGGTTATAGTATCGTAAGGATTCCTAAGGCTTAATCGTGCCTAATTAATATATGGGAACAACTCCCGAAGAAAACGGAACCAAATAATGTATTAAAACGCTAATGTAGCTTTAGCGCACGTTTTTCGAGAAAACGCGAAAACGTAATTTTAAGTGGTCAAATGAACCCGTAAAAATTATAAATCATTAAATAATAATTATTAAGCATTAACGGAAGCTTAATAACCAATAAAAATAAAGAAACGAGAAAATTCCGGAAAACGGGTTCCGGTTAGTAAAACTGTCAAAAACGGGAAGTTGTGGGGTGTAAGTGTAAATAAACTAAACAAATGTGTCCCACTTAGAAATAAAAATCAGAAAAGTGAGGAGGGTGTGTGAGGCTGTCGATTATTCCCCCCCCCCCCCCCTCTCACTCTCTTTTCTTTTCTAATTCACTAAATGACAAACTACTAAAGTAACACAAGTACAAAAGTAAAAAGAAGAAAAAAAAACTAGTCTCTCTCCTATCCCCTCTTCTCTCTCTCACGATGGAACCCCTCTCTGCAGCTCTCTTCTTCCTTCCTCCCTTCTTGCTGGCGATTTCAAAGCCCCAAAGGAAGCTCCCATGGCTTCCTCACTTCTACCTCATGCTCTAGTTTCATTTGAGCCCCAAATGTAAAATAAAATACATATTTGAACTCCCCTCTTCAAGCTCTACATTTCTATCTTTTCAAAATCCGAAAATGAGCAACTTCATCTCCATGGGTTTTGCCCATTTGAAGAGGAAATGGTACCAAATCGAAGCTTGGAGTCTCCTCTTCCTCCTAAGGTAAAAAGATTCAAGAGAAAAACTCATTTTCTCCATTCCCATGCCTTGGCCGATTTTTGCCCTCCTTGTAATGCCTTGTTTCTTCTTTGTTTGAGCTTGGTTCAACTCTCCAATGGTGGAGGAGCTCTCCTTTGTACACAAGGCTTAAAAACCTCTCTTGAAACTCCAAGGTAAAACCCTAACTAATGGTGATTTAAACCCTTTATTGAATTAGTGGTGTTTTAAGAGATTAGAAGTCTAATTATATCCTCCTTATGTAATTTGGGTGTGGGGATGGAGTTTGGAAACTCCATCCCCCACATGGCCGATTTTGCAAGAGAAAGAGAAGGAGAAGAAGTGGAAAAGAAATGAAGGAAATATAAGCTCAAGGTAAGAGCTCTTCCTTAATGCAAAATTTTAATGCATTAGGATAATGGGAATGGGTGAACCAATTTAAAGAAACCAAAATAATGTAGTAGAATTGTAATTATGAAAGTTTGGGTATTTGTGAGCAAGAATGCGGATTGTAGGCCTTAGAACCAATGAATTGTGTATGTGTATTGATATTGTGTTTTAGGAATTAATGATGTATTAAGATTGCTTGTATTGCTGGTAGGACCCTTGTATGGGTGTGGCTAGAATAGGAATGATTTTGGTGATAATGGGTATGTGTGGATAAGTGAGAATTGTAGGTGAACTATGGCAAAATTTCGGTAGGAATATGCACATTTGTGGATGACTTGGTGAATGGGAGGACCAAGGTATGTATTGGGGAGAATGGAGATGTTTAATAACCATGGAGTAGTGGTTGTAATATAAGAACGATAGGATATAAAATCTGTAGCAAGAAGTGTAGTAAAACATTGTAGAAACTAGAGAAAAACTAGTGTGCAAGATTTTGTAAAAATAGAGTTGGACTTGGGTGTAGATATTGTAGTTGCTTGGGAATGAATTGGTATGGTAAAATGAAGTTAGGAAAAGATGCAAAGTGCAAAGAGGAGTGTAGGAATGCACAAGTGTGCAAAGTATGGAAATGTGAATGGAAATTTGTAGAATTTGAGCAAGAAGTTGAGTAGGTAATGGACCATGGATTTAAGGAGTTTTAGTGAGTGTTTAAGTGTGTTTAATTATGTACAAAACATGTGTAAAGATTATGGAATGATTGGAGGTGGATTAAGGGTTGATTTGGGGTTGAAAAATGACCTTAATAGCAGTTTTTAGCAGGGTCCGGGACTTAGGATATGTACCAAGTCCCGGACCGCTTCAAAAAAAGGCCCGAGAGTGGATGCAGGAATTGGTCCGGGACTTAAGTCCAGGACCAGGTCTAAAAATCAGCCGAAAGTACGCAGAAGCATTGGTCCGGGACTTAGGGTCCGGACCAAGTCCCGGACCACCCCCAAAATTGTGCAAGAAGTGTTTTTAAGGGTTCTAAACATGGGGAATTGATTGGTAATGGTTTTAGAAGTTGTTAAGGCCTTGTTTGGTGATGTTTAAAGGTCCTAAGAAGTGTAAACAAGTGTAGGAAATGAATGGGAAGTAAGGACATAGTTTGACATGAGCGAAACTAAGTATACCGGGATAACGGGGTAAGTACGGGAGTAGTAATTACTTGTGTATTGTATGAACCTAGTATTAATAACAATGTTGGAAACATTATCAGTGGATCCAGTGTGAACCAAGGAACAAGGGAACACACGGTAAAGCTAACCCCGGTGAAAGGTATGATTTTCTCATGCCCCGTATGCTAACCGAGTTACGTTGATTTGTGTGCTGTATGCCGGCTAATCAAGACTAAAGCATGAAAATGGTGTATTGCCTTCATTGTATGTCTTGATGTAAGTTGTGTGAGCTAACCCTTCTTGATTGATTGTGTGGCTTCATTTAGTACGTAGTACGACGCATAGATGAGTCTTGTTGTGTAGTGACTCGTAGTAAGAGTCACGGTGTGAACAAATGGAAACGTAGCAACGCACTAAACTATTGAATCAATAAACGATAACACAACCCAATGAACTCACTAGAATGTGAGAGAGTGTACGGGAGTAGTAACCTCCCGATAACGGTAGGAGAACCGAAATGAATAATCCACAAATAATAAGTAGTGGTAGTATTTAAGTAACCTATAGTAGAGGAATTAATCCTGGTGCAAGACATGAACCATGAGAGTAGTAAAGAATGAGGAGGGACCTCCAAACCCCTTAGCAATTAGTCGACCCACTGTGAGAGGACCCGACTGATGTAAGTAATGACCCGAACATGAGAGTATTCGATATGTTGGGGAAACCCTTAAACCTGAGAATACTAGACGGTAGTAATTTCCTAAGCTAGTGGAGGTTATCAAGAGAGATACTTCTAGGCTAATCCAAGAGATTGTAAGATACTCCATGAGAGGAGTGTTGGGAATTTGAGTAGTCCGGCAGAAATGGACAATTGTATATTTGAGGAGCTAAGTGCATAGCCTTCGGATTGTAGGCCCGGTGGCGAGTCTTGTGTATGACTCCGCCCAGAGACCAAGTAATGAGTATTGAGTATTGCGTAAGTACGAGTATGTAATGAGTACCGAGTATTGAGTATGTATGAGTAAGTACTGAGTATTGAGTATAGAGTACGTATGAGTAAGTATTGAGTAATGAGTTCGTATGAGTAAGTACAGAGTATTGAGCAATGAGTATGTACAAGTATAGTAACGAGTATGGAATAAGGAGTGTGTACGAGTAAGGGTATGAGCATGGAGTGAGGAGTATGTAAGAGTAAAGTAATGAGTAACAAGAACGGAGCAGGTACGAGTAGAGTAATGAATATCGAACAACCCCGAAGTAGTAACGAGTAAGTAACTAATACAAACGGTCAACTATCGAATTGTCTTCCTTAGTAGATATTGAACCTTGTATGTGAATGTAAGTATTGATGATTGTATTGTGTAGTAATAGTATGTATGTATGCATGTAAAATGAACTCCATGTATATCCGACCCAAAGTAGTCGGCGTACCGCGGTTAGCACGCGGTATATGCGAATTTCATGCGCAGCGTAAGCTGACCCCCTCGGGGGACCGTTTTTAGTGTGCAGGTACCCGAAGCTGATCACCGTTCGAGAGAGTAGGACGGGGACTGCTACGTAAGCATGGGTAGTTGTATAGTAGGGATTGGTACTTGTAATGTAATGCGAATGTGGAAGCTTAAACTGTATCGGTAATTTAAGGATTGTAGTATACTCGGTATAGTAATGTATTGGAGTTGTAATTGGATTAAGGATGAGTATGCAATGGGAAGTATTGTATTGTGTAGAGTACTCGGTATGTTTATATTCATCAGACCGATAGTATGTAGTATTGTAACTCGCCTTGTTAGTCACGTGGGTGACTAACGGCGTTGTACACCCGCCGTTGTGTAAGGAGTATCCGCTGCGAAGGTAAGTATGTATACAGTAATGACGGTATTAGCGGTAGGGGTGTTACAGAATGCTAGATGTTTAATTATGTCATTCACCGCTGTCTATGCAAACTGTAAAATGAACTAGCATGTAATCAACCTCATGATCAGACGGCTAATTGACCTAAGTGACCTAAAGGGTCTAGGATAACATAATTTAACATACTCGGCCAAGTGCTGAGCCCTCCATGGGCGCCAATATTTTATTTTTCAGGTGATTGAGGACTGGCGCCGGAGTGCGGGATCGTGGATAGATGCCCTCGACCTTTATTTATCGCATGTTTAGAACTAATTCACTTAGTACGTTGTTAATCTTGGGAGTTATTTAAATGCTCACTTGTCATAGGTTTTGGTTTGTATGTAGGATGATGTAGTAAACATCTCGTTTATCACTGCGGTGGGTTGTGGTTGTTAATTGTTGTATCTCGGTTATGCTTCTTTACTCGCATGAGCGAGTAATGGCATGTGACGCCCAAGTGAGGATTAAAGTAGTTTAACTTCTGTTGTGAGACATCTCTAATTATGCTACGTGAGTGAATATACGAGAGTGATTATTACGAGATTATCGAGTGGGGTGTTACATTCGGAAGCTTGCACAAACTAAAGAAAGACTCCAAAATTTTATAACGTAAGTATCCTTTTGAGACGGTGAAAGAAATTGTTGACAAGATTGTAAGTCATCTCATCTTTTTAATTGTCTTCAAATTCACTTTCACAAGTTATTTATTGTAAGATTTTTATGTACATTTTACTTAGTAAGATGGGTTGAATGAGTAAGTCACGCAAGGGACTTGGACTCCTGAGAGACATGATGATCAACTGTCTCGTACCCTAGGAAAAAAAGATCATCCAAAGCAAGCGGTGGGGTTTGGGGGGTTAATTTTTCAATACAAATCTGGGTCAAGAAAAGGGAACAGTCAAAGACCCACATTCTCATATGAGGACCATATTCGTATGATGATTGAAATGTGAGAGTAGTTGAAGCATGAGGTCATCATAGAATTACGCCAATTAGTAGTGCAACTCAACCAAGCTATCATCCCGATCCTTCCCCAGCCAGTTATTAATGATCCTCCATCAATCCCAACCCGTGAGGGTACTACTTCAATCGGACCGATCATACGTGTCAAATCTGTCAACCCATACCCATACACAAATTTTTAGGTAATTCATGCTTTCTTCAATTGTTTTAATTTGTCATATATATAGGATCCGTTTGAATGTAACCTTCTGCTCTGACACGACAATAAAGAAATTGTTGTTGGATTTGGTATAGTATACTCCTTAAGCTCAAATGACCATACTCATGGGAAGCCGCTTGAGCCTTATCCCGAGTATATCCATCAACAAACCGGACTACTAGTGTTATTATCTCCCCCTTCATGTACCTCAGCTTGAATACACTTTGACTCGTTTAGAGAAAGGTGACTTTGTCAAATGGCAAGTTTGTTTGATTAAAAAATGTCTAGAGGTATGATAAATAATAACTAATAATATTCAGGTTAATATTCATTATTAGTAGGTGTTGAGGAGGACTAGTTTATGACTATTGAAACTTGATTTCATACTCTCACGGTTGGGGCCAAATATGAGATACTTGCATGACATACTGTGAGACTTCCCAGTCGGTCTGGTGTTACGTTCCATCGTGAGGGGAGTTTATAATCGGTTTACCGATTAACTGGATATTTGGTTAGTCAAATTTGATAACCGTAATTGGTTCATTTAGAAGCGATTAACCGGAGCCGGTTAACCGTCGGTTTCGGTGCGATTTTACCGGTTTAATGGTTAACCAATATGATATAAATTTATATGTTTTCTTATAATTAGTAAACATAATATGCAGTTTAACCGGTTTTGATGCGGTATTAAACCCGTCAATTCGGTAAAATTTTATTAGTTTTTGTGCTTGTTTGGATGGTTAGTCATATATATATATATATATATATATTTGGATTTGATCGGATCAGCAATAAAATCGAATCGATGGTGGACTTTCAAAAAAACAAAAAGTTGAAGTTGCATTACAGCGAATTTAATTAGATATATAAAGAACACATTCATCATTACTAGATACCGCAGCCGCGCTCGATAAAACATGTGCTATGATAATATTATTTCATGCATGGATCATTGCTTTATTCAAATGGTATAGATACAATGATTTCATGCTTGTATTGCACACGTACACGTAGGTAGATATATGATTTAACCACAACCCAAGGGAAGGTATTAGCTATATATTAATTAGGTATATATATATACACCTAATATCTCAGTAATTGACCTTCTTATTCTTATTATAAATAATACTATATTGGGTTATTATTATAAGTTGGTGGTTCAACAAAATAAGCATTGGCAGACTCTCCTGTGATGACGTACAACACATCTGTATCTACGGTGCCTACATCTTCTGCGGCAGCCTCTAGGAAAGATACATCTTCTAACAGTTTTCCAAAAGCAAGCTTCTGGTTCACTCTCTTCAACAGCAGCTACGTACACAAAGATTGTAATTAATTAGTTTGAGGCAAAGAGCATTAATATAAATGACAGAAACGTAAACAAATGTTCGAATTATGTATAACCTTGAGGATAATTGCTTTCAACCATAGCTTCCTCCTCAGTGTCAATTGCTGCATGCAACATATATAACTATATATTAAAAGTCTGAGTTAATTCAAAATTAAAAACACATCATTTAATTATGATAAATAGATAGATGTATAGATTCATTTAATATATTAAAAGCACATCACACACATGCATTCAGATTAACAAACAGTAGCTAGTAGGTGAATTTAAAAAAAATTCAAACTCAAGCGTCCATATACCAGTGGTTCGGTGGGCAAGGACGAGGAAGAGGAGGGTGACTCCCAGGAGATACACAAGCTTCCCACCCTTGGCCATTTTCAATACGCTAGCTCTTTTTTTCTCACTACTTGTAAACTCTATTTGTTTGTGCAATGAATTGTATGCGCGAGGCGGGTATTTATAGTGAAAACTTTTATCCCCAATAACGTACGTACGTACATTAGTTAGTATATCATTTTCAAGGTAAATTAAACTATATCCACTGACTGAGGGTTGAATTTTGAACACAAAATCAAGAGATAAAAAAAAGAGTACCGTCACAATTGAACATCTCGGAGAATTGCGTCACTATATTTTACTAGATCATACTGGGCATGGAGATAATATTGATAAGCAACAAGCCACCGTTTTCCAGATGCATGCATATCATAAATAAGAATATTATTGTTAATCAAGGTGTTCCTTTCAGTGATTAAGGCTCCATTAGTTTGAACTGTCGACATAAAAGAAAATCAGAGACGTCGGTTGAATAAAGCTAGCATATATATATATATGAAGAACTCCCTGCCTACAAGAAACCTTAAAATGCCGGAATTCATAAAATATGTTTATTTCGAATGTATTTTCATTGGGTCTTATACACTACAATAAAAACATGTTTTAGCTATCGATAAATTGCTACTATACATATATTGGTATCTAAATTGGAAAATTGCTACTGATTTTTGATGTTATTAACAAAGTGGTTGCTTTTATGCTATCACAACAACAATGGTAGCTAAACTTTTAGCTAGTAGCTAAATGTCTACCGCCTTACACGATTGCGACCATCAATAGTAGCTATTTTATCTTTCATTCCGATAGTTATAGTAAAACTAATTTTACTACCAATATCGGTAGCTAAATTAATGAATTGCTACTACTTGGTTAATGCTAATTCAATCATGGTAGCTATTATGCTACTATTTGAGCAACGGTAGCAAAAAGATTCTAATTAGTAGCTAACTAGCTACTATCTTAAAAGTTGCTACGACCATCTAAATAAGTGAAATTATGAAATTGCTACTAACACTTGATTATGGTTGCTATAGTGCTAGCTACTATTTTGGCTATGATAGCAAATATTTTTAACAAGTAGCTAAATTACTACTATCTTAAGTTTCAAAATTGCTACGACTAATAATGCTGATGAATTTTCAGTTGATATTTTGCTAAAATATAAGAAATGATAGCTAATATTTGTATGCATTGATAAAATTATTATTGTCTAATAACTTAAACGTGTGAATACTACATAATTCAGAATACTAACCTATATTGCTGCTGCCATAGTGGATATATTATCTTCTTATATAAATATTTTATTTTTTATAGTTTTTTTCAATATAGTACCTTTAGTATATTTTACTTCTTACCTTTTAGCTATCGAAATTTTAAATTGAACTTTAAGTAAACAAAAAATTTCTAATTCATGAAAATTAATTAAAACTACATACCACTACAAAAATTTATTTATCATACTCCCTCCTTCCTGAATTGACCGTTCTGTTTACTATTTGAACATATCGTTTGATTTTAATATTTAATATATAAGATAAAATAATTTTAAAATTTTAAGTTTTGTATATGATTCCTTACATGATAAACTATATATTATAAAATTTAGTTTTATAAAATTATTTATCTTATATGCATAATATTGAAGTGGAAAAACGTGCCATAAAGCAAATATGACGGTCAATTCAGGACGGAGGGAGTATAAGATATATGTAACATAATATATTTTTGATACTTATAATATTTTTAATTTTCAAAGTATCACACGTATTAATAAATTATAAAATAGAGTACAAGTAATAATAATTTAAACTAGTACATATGTTGGTTAAAATTTACAAAATTAATATAAATTAGTTGTCAAAAAATTTAAATTAGTAAATGTATATTTGTATATAAATTTTAAAATTTGTGTAGTTTTTATACATTTTACTATATAATTCTGTTCGTTTACAAAAATCACATAAATAGTAAAATATAAAAATACAATAAATAATAACAATTTAAATTAGTTGACATGTTGGTTAAAATTTGCAAAATAAATACAAACTATAAATATAATTTATAAATGTTTAAAGTTTTTGTAAATGTATATATATGTTTAGTTTTAAATTTTATACAATTTTAAGCCAACATATACTTTTATTTTTATTATTTTGACCGTACAAAATTAATGTTGTAATATTTTGTAAACTAAAATATCAACATCTATTTTATTAATTTTTACATATCCAAGGTTCGATCATATCTCGACTAAAATTTTGATTTATATTTAGAATACCAAACATTCAATATATACATGTAGTATGTATATATGTTGTGAATAACTATCATGACCCAATGGTTAAGGTAATAGCTATCCTGCTCACACGTCGTAGGATCGATTCCTAATGTGTGCACATTTAAAACGCACTAGTCTGAATTAATTATACCATTGGTATAGGGTTTGTTTACCCATACGTTCGATCAAGGTGGTCAGAGATGTTATATTATACGTTGCGGGTCGGGTTTGATCCTTGATGTGTGCCCCAAGAATCGTTAGTAAGAGAACCACACATAATCAGTAGTACAATTGCTACCATAAGAAAGAGCAGTGGTAAAATTGCTACCAACCAGAAAACGGTAGCGAAAAAACAGATTTAGCTACAAGAAAAAACAGATTTAGCTACCGATCATTTGCTACTGCACCTATATTGGTAGCTACTTTCAGAAATTGCTACTGATTTTTGATGGTACTAACATAGTGATGTCTATTTTGCTACAACAACGACAATGGTAGCTAGATTTTTTAAACAGTAGCCAGATCGCTATCGCCTGACAAGACTGCTACCATTAGTATCAGCTATTTTTTATTTCGTCTTGGTTCTTTTTGTAAATTGCTACCAACTAATGATATTAATGAGATTATGGTTAATATTGTGCTACATTATAAGAAATGATAGCTAATATTTTTAAGTGATAGCAAAATTATATTTTTCTTATAATTTAAATGTATGATACGTATAAACTTCAAAATACACAACTATTTATAATTATGAGAAAGATATATTTTTAAGAAATTACCCCAAACTAATGTATATAAAGATAAGTTGATGAAGTATATTATTATTTTGCAAAAATCCTCCATAACTTGGAAACTATGGATTGAGTAAATGGTTAACTACCCAATTAACAATTTTAATTACGTCATTATTATCCCGATAATAGTTTATCATCCAGGCCTAAAACCTAAACACACACATATCCCATCATATTAAAGTGTTGTCTTAAAGCAAAAACAAAAACTGAATTAGAGTTGAGCATTATGTTAAAGTGCTGATTTTAAATCGGGTCATTATTAAAGAAAATCTAGTACTTTCTTGTAATCTAAAAAAATAATCAAATTAAAATCAAGCTTTTAAGATATGAAATCGAGTAAACTCGGAAGAAAAGACATCTCAGATTCGAAGAAAAGTTTCTAAAAAATCTAAAGTTAAAAGGGGACGATGAATTGCTATTACACATATTGGTAGCTAAGTTATATTACTTGTTACCACCAATAGTAACTATTTTTTCTTGAATCTTGAATCTTTCAATAACACTAATTTTGCTACCAATATCGGTAGCTAAATTAAGAAAATGTTGTTACCGGTGGATGCTAATTCAAAAATGGTAGTTATTGTGCAACTATTTCGACAACAATAGCAAAAATATTATAACTAGTAGCTAACTTGCTACTATCTTAAAGTTTCTACGGCCAAGTAGATAAACAAAATTATGAATTGTTATTGACACTTGATTATAGTTGCTATTATGCTACTATTTAGCAAATGCTTTAAACAAGTAGCTAAATTGCTACTATATTTAATTTTGAAATTGCTACCGACTAATAATGTTAATACAACTTTAGTTTTTCTTGATATATGAATCGAACATTATTAATACAACTTTAGTTGATATATATTATGCTAGACTACAACAATTGAATGTGGTATCAAAATTATTATTGTCTTTTAATTTAAATGTGTGATTATTACATAATTCAAAATACTAACCTATACTGATACTGCCATAGTGAAAAATAATTAAACTATATACCACTACTAGAATTTATTTTATCACATAAGATATACCTAACATAATATGGTTGTGATATTATAATATTTTTAAGTCTCAAAGTATCACACATATTAATACATTATAAAATAGAGTAAAAGTATTAATTATTTAAATTAGTACATATGTTGATTAAAATTTTCAAAATTAATATAAAAATAGTAGTAATATTAATTTAAATTAGGTAAGTGTATACATATGTAATAAGTGTGTGTGTTTATATATATTTAATTTAATATATTTTTTATTACTATATGATGTTTTTATTGTATACAAAAGCCACATAACTAATAAAACATAAAAAAACTAAAACTAATAACAATTTAAATTAGTTGACGTATAGGTTAAAATTTGCAAAGTGGAATATATATAAATAAATATACAAAATTATAAAATGTTAAAAGTATACAAAATTTTAATAAAATGACAGAAACATACTATATATTAATGTTTTTAATTTACAAAATAACACACAAATTAATAGGATTTTGAAAAATAGTAAAGTTATAACAAATTAAATTAGTCAAGATTATACAATATTATACATCTATTAAAATTTATAAAAATATTATATTATACAAATTTACAAAAACAAAATATATTATTTAGAAGCTTTAATTTTCATATAATGATGTATACTATATTAGTATTTGTAACACTATATAATAAGACTTAATTAAATAAGTAACTTTACATAATATATTATCTTTTTGTATAATTTCTGACATTTCAAAGATTTTTAAAAGATATATTTGTATATTTTTTAATTTTTTATAATTTTAAGCCAACAATATACTTAAATTTTTATTAGATTACTTTTTTGGTCGCATTAAATTAATTTGTTATATTATATAAATTAAAATATCATGTAGCATAATCGGTCGTATACCTTTTTTTTAATTTTAATATATCCCTGGTTTGATCATGTCTCTGCAAAAACTTCCATTTATATTTACAGTATGAAACGTTTATATATACACATAGTTTCTATATATAATGTAATAACTATCATGACACAATGGTTAAGACATTCTATATTCATCCCAAACTTCGGGGGATCAATTCCTGCTCTATGCACATTTTAACACACACTAGTTTGAATTAAATATGTCATTGGTATGAAGGTCTATATTACGCGGGCACATGGCTCCCACTTCTTGTGGGATTGAATGGTGGTGGTGCCCATTGTTCACTAGTAGAGCTTATACCACTATTCTAGTAGCAACTTTGATACTGCTTTGGTAGTAGCCATTTTGCTATCATTATTCTAGTATCGATTTTGTTATTGCTATACTAGTAGCTTTTTTGCTACTGCTATAATCGTGTCGATTTTGCAACATTGAAGTAGTAGCGATTTTGTTACTGCTACACTAGTATCGATTTTGTTACTGATGTACTAGTAACGATTTTGCAACTGTTATACTCGAAGCCATTTTGTTACTGCTACACTAGTATTGATTTTGTTACTGCTACACTAGTATCGATTTTGTTACTAATGTACTAGTAACGATTTCGCAACTGTAATACTCGAAGTCATTTTGCTATTGTTACACTAGTAGGGAAATGACTACCACATTCCAAAACGGTAGCTATTTTTAATTTAGCCACTAGGACCTTTGCTACCACTATATATGATCACTAGCTAAATCATAAAATGTAATTATAAAAAAAAAGCTAAATCATAAAATGCGGTAGCCCATTGTGTTTAGCTTTCAAAACTGATGACTTAGCTACTGATATATAGTGGTAGCTAAATCTGATTTTTCTTGTAGGTAGACTTTGTTTAGCATGAGGGTGAATCATCGGCAAAGAAAAAGTGGACATACGGAGAGATTTGGATGATAGGTGGTAATGAAATTTTCTTTCTCACAATATTATATATGCTTTGTCTTGTATGATCCAGTAAACATAGTGACGCAATTCTTCGTGAAGTTCAATTATGACGGCACTTTTTTATTCTGATTTGCACTAACTCCCGTACACCGAGAAACTTGTAAACAATGAAACTCATGTACGTACATTATTGGTACTAAAAGTTTCACTATAAATACCTGCGCAGGTTCCATACAATTCACTGCACAAACAAATAGTGTTTAGTAAGCAATATAATTTACCAGGAAATTAAATTTAGTGTGAGAGAAAAGAGCTAGTGTACATTAAAATGGCTAAGGGTGGAAAGCTTGTGTATCTCCTGGGAATCACCCTCCTCTTCCTCGTCCTTGCCCACCGAACCACTGGTATATGTATAATTATATATGCTTGCAGTTGATAGCTTGCGTTTGTGCACTATGAATCTTTATCAATGTAATTTGAGCATGTGTTGATACGTGCAAGGGTTTTAGTTGATATGGTAATTTTTTAATGAATTTTTAGTCTTGAATCGATGCAAAAGTTTGATATTATATATGTTGCGCAGCTACTGACTCAGAGGAGGAGGCTATGGTGGAAAACTACGATCCCGAAGGTACATATTTAGTTATGTACACTAGCTAGCAGTGCATATTTAATTTGATCAAATGATCGTCCATAATGTTGGGAAGTAGATAGACGGCCAAACTTAATTCGAACTATATTTGTTTACCCTTCTTCTGGTTTAATTTATAGCTCTAACCCTCCAACTAAAAACTTAAGTATCTTTGTGTAGGTACTGTTGAAGAGAGCGAAGCAGAGGCCGCTAGATGCTTTTGGAGAACTATAGGGAGATGTAATGCAGGCTGTATCAGCATCTGCCGACACCGAGGTGCTATTAGAGGGAGATGCATTGGGTTCCATGGCAGGCGATTCTGCCAGTGCTATTTCTGTCGTCACTTTTAGGAAAACATACCACGTAGTAAATAACATATATACTATATGTATGATATCGGTCTTTGTAAAACAATCCAATAGGGTTATATGAAATAAGAATGTGGTCGAGTCATATATCTAGCATATACAGGATGGACCCCGATAATCTAAATAAGTCATCGGTCATGCATGAAATAATACTTTCTGATTATATATTGTGTTGTTCTATCCTTGGTGACGTGTTTTTTATATAATTAATTAGTAAAAAAGATAAATAATTACTTCTATGGGATGGGATGTCAAACCTCTATCTATTGTCACAGGGAATAATAGATGCTCATAACAGCATTATCGAAGAAGCTAAATTTGGATTCCTAATACTCTCTTTCCTTTTTCTTTCACCGTCATATCATTTTAAAAATCATATCTAATTTTTACCAACATACTCTTTCCATTTCTCATGACATTTTATTGTTTACTTATTAATTATTATAAGAATACAAACATTAATATTTAATTATTCTTACTACTATTTTTAATAATATACAAATAATCTTAACTAAAATATATTAAATTTTATTATATTCTTTAAAAAATTAAATATATTCATATATAGTATTAATATAAATTTTATTACTTTTCACTTGATATTTAGGATTAAAATATTCTAATGAATTTTGAAATGAATACAATGGTATATATTATATTTTTCAAGTATATTTTAATATTATATTTTATATCACTAAAATATAAATAATAAGTATTAATTTACCTAAAATAAATATATATATCAAAAATATGAAAAACATAGTCAATATAGATCTCATTTTGTAGAGAATGAGATTTTAAGAATTTTGATGTAGTATTTGTTTATTTATATCATTATTAGTTTTTGAAATATATAAGATTTAACTATGTATATTTGACATAGTGTAACACCCCTAAAACCGGCCTAAGAGTTAAGGGTGCTACACGCCGCGTATTACTACCTAATAACGCAAGGCTCTAAAACACTCAAACGAAATAAAGGCCCAAAACCAAGTTTACATAAACGTTGTAAATCAATGTATTCAAATACAGCGGAAGCAAATACCAAAATCCCATATACGAAACTGAGTCAGAAACAGAAGTCAAAAGTATAAGGCCCGAAGGCTACAACATCTCAAAGTATCAAACTGAATGAACATAAAAGCTAAATACTATAGCTCCAGAACTCAAGATGATCCTCGCTGATCAATCTGCAAAAATGTTAGAAGTAGGGGAATGAGCACACAACTATGCCCAGTAAGCAGCGACCGTCATCAGCAAGGTCGCTCAAAACAATTGAAAACAGAAGAAGGAGAAGATATGCATTTATCCACAATTCTCAATATCCAGAAGCTTTCAGAACAGAAACAGAGTGGAACTCAAGGGGTTCCCATATCAGAAACAGTCAGAGCGCTTAAACAGAAAGGGGACAAAACACAATGCACACACTCAGAAGGGTCGGAGACCCATAGACCATACCAGGTCTCTCGGCAACGCAGAAATGACTCGAAAGAGCCAAAGGGTTCGTCAACCCCACAGAACAGAAAGGGAATGACCCACACTCAGAACGACGTCTACATGGTATACCACGGAATAGCTCGACCCAGCCATTCACGGCTCAGAAACAAAGTGTAATGTCCCAAAACAGAAGGATTGCTTAAACAGAAGCAAAGTTACATTTAAATATGCCAAAACACTCATAAATCAGTAGTACAGATCATAAGGAAACCAATGCCACAGACGACACTCAAATCGGAGTTCAAACGAAGAAGTTATGCTGAAAACAGAGGGGTGTCCAAACTTATGTCCTAACGTCGAAGTTCGGACACAAGTCGAGACTCAGAAACCAGAGAATGCCAAATGTCCGAACTTGTGTCCGGACATCAATGTTCGGACACAAGTCGAGTTGAAATCAGATAGAGAAGTTCAGAATGTCCGAACATCCAAGTTCGGACGGATGTTCGGACAGGTTTTACGGAAGAACACGCGGAAGGTCCGACCTTGTGTCCGGACATCGAAGTTCGGACACAGGTCGAGCTTAAATCAGAAGAAAACCTGAGGGTGTGTCCGAACATCCAAGTTCGGACAGATGTTCGGACATACCTCGAACTTGAAAATCAGTAAGGCAAAAACGCACTGTCCGAACTTCAAAGCTCGGACAGAAGTTCGGACAGTGCGAAAACTGCAAATTTCAGAAGACGAACAGAGCAGAAAAACAACGCAATTCAACACCACGAATTGCCAATTAAGCACACACACCAAATCAGACCTTAAAACAGGAAACCATGGGGGTTTAGCCATTCTAAAACGCAACCAAACAGACATCACAAACAGAAATCACACACGAAACAGAACCGTTGCAATCCCCATGGCTGAACTTCCAAACTGAATCGAGTAACCACCTACCTCGTTTAGCAGCAGAAAACAACGATCTGAGGCAGCAGGCACAATCTACGCGGAGCAACAATCCGGACAGATCAACAGCCACTGATTAACCAAACCAATTGACACAAAAATCAGAAACTGAAATGAAGAACCCTAGATTATCCAAACCCCAAAATCTGCAACACCAACCTGATTCAAAAGTGAAAGATCTCCACAATCTGCAGCAGTTCCACAGCCCGCACAATCACAACTCAACAGCGACGAAGCCTTCTGATTTAATCAAGAACAACGGCTCAAAATCAGAAAACAGAGAGAGAAGAAAACCATCAACGCAGTCCCGAATTCTTGAATACAAACCTGAACCGATCAGAGAAACGCAGCAGCAACGAGAGTCCTTGATCTGAACACAGCAACAGCGGCGAAATTTCCACAGAACAGAGAGAAGTTGAGAGAAGGAGAGAGGGCAGAGAAACTGTCGATGCTCTGAACGCACGATGGACTCAATGGAGGAAACTGATCGTGGTGCCAAATAAATTAGATGGTGAATAATTAAATAAGGCTCCCACTCCTTATTAATTAAAGAAAACAATTACCTTAATTGTTTTAATAGATGGACCTCCTTGCCCTCTGCAATTAAAACAATACCGCCGGAGTCCCAACTGATAGCAAAGGAATAGATAATCCAACTTAGAACAACATTGCAACTGATATAATATAAGGTAGGAATTATACGGGTTATAACACATAGTATAATTAAAAGAAATATAGTGGGTCTCATTTATGGGTTCTTGAAAGGTTCTTTCCCAAGAACTCAAAATTAGAGTTCTTACCCCTCTCTCTTCCACCTCATATTTTTTATTTATCTTTTTACTTAAGAATCCATAAGAACCCTTGATAATCATTCTCTAAGTAGGCTATCTAACTTTTGACAAAAAATAATTATAGGAAATTTCACTATGTGAGGTTTTACAAATTTTACAAAATATCTAATTATGAAATACCTCTGAGATTTCAATTTTATTACGAGACATCGTTTCATTTAAACCTCTGATATATTATATATTTCACATTTCAATTTTATCCTCGTATGTGTAGTAACCTCATGGTTTTTTTTAAAAAAAAACTTAAATAAAATAGACAAAATATTAAACCACATGTAGGGCACTATAGAGATATAAAGAGTGAATGGCCACACCAACCAAAGACAAAAAAAAAAGAGTGAATCTTGATAACAAGCGGAATACAAGTAACTAGGAGAGAGATACACGGGACGGGGAGAAACAGAGGGAGGGACCGAAGCTTGGTCAGGAGCAGGGCAGGGAGGAGACGCCGGCAAGGGGGTGGCCCTGGTTGAGGGGCGACGCCTGCTCATCTGGATCCGGCTGGAGAGAACAAGCGGCGGTTGACGAAGGGGAGGGAAGCACCCCGGGTGGGGCCAGCTCAGCCAGGCGATAGCCCAACCGGCGGCGGGGCCACCAAGGGCTCGAGGGGGGGGATACAAGCGGCGCTGCAGAATTTGGAGGACGACGCCGGCGAGCACAGAGGGAGGTTGAAGAGGAAATCGCAGCGAGAAGGATGGGTTCTTTCGTGCGCGTGAGGCGCGTAGTCACAGTCCAACGGGCAGATTCTCTTTCAATCTTTAATTATGCTTGTGTCCTTCTTTGTTGATGGCATTGGAATTGGGATTGGGGTCTCCCTCCTCTCTGTAGGTGCTTCTCTGGGTGGTCCAGAGGTGGTGGTTGAGTCCGCCGATAGTGAGCCATCTCCTGGTGTCCCGGCTCTGGCTCCCCCTGTTTCCAATTGTGCGATGGAGGCTGAGGCTGACGCTGCCATGCGTGGACAAGGCGTCTCTGCCTCTGTGGTTGCTGTTGACGGTGTCGGCCTAGTGGGTGGGGGAGGAGGGTACCCTGTTGACTCTGATTTGGTGGACCAGAGGGCTAGCCCTGCTGACCCTGCCGTGAAGGTTGGACAACAATCGTTGGGAGCTGGTTTGGATCCCCCTGCTAGCCATGACCCAGCCCCTTCGTTAGGCCCCCTCCCCATGAGCCCCGCTGATCCCCTTGTGCCCGGTGGGGGCGCCGCCCCCTCTCAGGTTCCCGGCCCCCAAGTTTTATTCCATAGCAACGGTGCCGTCCAACCGGCTCCTGTTGGAGCCCTTTCTTCAGCTCCTGCCCTTGGCCTTTTTGTCGACCTCTCAGGGCCCCCGGCGGACTTGGCCCTCCAGGAGTATCTCGGCCGATCTGCTCCCCAGCCTGTAGATGTGGTGCCGATCTCCTCTTCGGTCCAGACCCCAAGTGCGGTAAAGCCCCCAATAGCGAAGAGATCGACTAAATTTCCGGGCTCAGGTAAGTCCACTAACCCCTCCTTTTTAGAAATGCTTCTAGCAAAGCAACGGTCTAGCTCTGGTTTGTCTTTGCAAATGAATGATCTGGATATGCCAAACCCTGAGTGCCCTTATGTTTCGATTGAGGAGGATGACATATCCTCAGAGATTGATTATTGGAAAAATTCGCTAGTGGGACACATTTGGGGGAAAAAATTTGGTTTCAACATAGTTAAGGAATTTGTGAAGAGGGCCTGGATTTTCGTGGCCACCCCTCAAATCCTTCTCCATGAGGAAGGCTGGTTTCTATTCCGGTTTGAGAATGAAGAGGACCTCCAATTAGTATTGAGTAAGGGCCCTTGGCTTCTAAACTCCTCTCCCCTGGTCCTTAAGAAATGGTCCCCTGACTTCGCTTTCAACCCTAAAGATCTCAATCGCATTCCTGTTTGGATCCAATTCCCTAGGCTCCCTATTAGCCTATGGTCTCAATCCAGTCTCCGGAAGATTTGCTCTAGAATCGGTCTTCCCTTGCACACAGATCAGTCTACCGCTATCAAGTCAAGAATTTCCTTCGCTAGAGCTCTCGTTGAGGTCGATTTCAGCAAGGAAATCCTGAGAGAGATTGAAATTCGCTCTCCCTCCGGTACCACTTTCCAACCAGTGGCCTATGAATGGGAGCCCGTCTCCTGTGCTTCGTGTGGCCTGCTAGGCCATTCCTCCGTGAGCTGTCCGAAAGCTGCTCCCTCAGGTGCGATGCCCCGCGCTCCTCCCAAAGCTCGTCGGCCTCCTCCTCCCTCCGCAGCCCCGCCTATCCTCCCTCCTCTACCCCTCCTATCATCCCCGCCCCTGCGCCTGCCCCCATCTCGCCTGCTCCTACCTCCCCTCATTGCCTCAATCCCATCTCTGCTGTTGTGTCTTCTCCCGCCCTTCCTGATCCTTCTTCTATCTCTTCCACGCCCGCCCTTGATCCTGCTATCTCCCTTAGCCAGTCCCCTGTTGACGCTGCGCTCATGTCCCCCCGCTCGCTTCAGATGGTGCTTCCCCCCCCCCCCCCCCTGCGGACCAGTGGAGCATTGTCCCCCGGAAGGCCTCTGGTAATTCTAAAACCAGTCTGCCCTTGGTAGAGGACTTCTCCCTCCAGCTCGTGAATTCTTTCTCTGCTTTTGCCCAGGGCGCTGCTCATATTGCCCCCCCGCCCCCCTCATTGCCTCACTCTTAATGAATATTGCAATCTGGAATATAAGGGGGTGCAATGACCACTCCAAAATCCATGAGATTCAAAAATTTGTCCAGCTTCACAAGCCTTGTGTCTTTTGCCTCCTTGAAACCCATGTCTTGGTCCTGAATCATCTCCCTATCTTGCGTCGCTTCTTCCCCTCCTGGTCGCTCATTCATAACTATGCGGCCCACCCCAATGGGCGCATTTGGATCCTCTTTAATCCCTCCCTCATCTCCCTCTCTCAACTCCATCAATCGTCCCAAATAATATCCTGTAAAGCCATCCTTGGCGCTACCTCGTTTACCCTTTCTGTGGTATATGGCAGTAACGACCCCGCTCTGAGAACCCACCTGTGGGATGATATCAACTCTCTGGGCAATATGACTGTTGGCCCTTGGGTGGTAGCTGGGGACTTTAACAGTATCCTCTACTCCCACGATAGACTTAGTGCCAGATCCCCCTCCCAAAGAGACCTTCGGGAGTTAGCTACCTGTGTTGCTAATAATGATCTGCAGGACCTCCGCTACTATGGTCAATTCTACACTTGGTCGAATAATCAATTTGACCATAGTAGGGTTATGGGGAAAATTGATCGGGTCCTTGTAAACGAGGGCTGGATTCTGGCACTCCCTACTAGCTTTGCCACCTTCCTGCCCCCGCTTATATCGGATCATAGCCCCATGATCATCACAATTCCCCCGGCCTCCCCCCCATAAAAGAAGCTTCAAATTCCTAAACATCTGGACTAAGGACCCCTCTTTTCTCCCCCTAGTCAGGGAAGCGTGGAATCACCCTGTTGAGGGTAGCCGCCTCTACACCCTGGTTAGCCGGCTGCGTCACCTAAAAAAGGGGCTCTCTGCCCTCCATAAATCTGAGTTCAGATCTCTCGGTGCTAAAGCCCATAACATTCGGAGTGAGCTAACCGACGTGCAGTGCGCGATTGACCGTGACCCCTGGAATCCGTATCTTATCACCAAGGAGAAAACTCTGAGGCACTCCCTGCTGAAAAGGAGCCACCAAGAAATCCTCTTCCTGAGACAACTTTCCAAAACCCGTTGGCTCAAATTTGCTGACTCTAATTCCGCTTTCTATCATAGAGCCATCAAGGCTAGAAAAAACCAAAACTGCATCTCCTCTATCACCAACGATCTTGGGGAGGTGGTGAATGACCCTGATCACATTAGAGAGATCCTGGTGCAACACTTCAAGAACAGATTGGGCACCACAAACTCCCTCAATAAAACTCTTCAAGACCTCAACCTGGACAACTCTAGAACCCTGGGCCAGGACAGATGGGCTCACTTAACGCGGCCTGTTGACAACAAAGATATCAAAGACGCCCTGCTATCCATAGGGGATGACAAGGCCCCTGGGCCTGACGGCTATACTTCCAAATTCTTTAAAGCTACCTGGGATGAGATTGGGGAGGACGTCTGTCGGGCTATTCAAGGCTTCTTTCATAGTGGTTGGCTCCTTAGAGAGGTCAATTCCACTCTTATTACTCTTATCCCCAAATCCGAGGCTGCCTCCTCCCCGGGCGACTACAGGCCCATCTCTTGCTGCAATACCCTCTACAAGATCATTAGCAAGATCCTGGCAGACAGGCTTAAGGACACTTTGCCCTCTCTTATTAGCCCGTGCCAAGGCGCCTTTATCAAAGGGCGCCTAATATCTGACAATATCCAGCTTTCTTCCTCCCTCATGAAACACTATCAAAGGGCCCATGTGTCTCCTCGATGCATGATGAAGATGGACATTAGCAAAGCTTTTGACTCAGTGGACTGGACCTTTCTCCATGACTCCCTTCACTTCATGAATTTTCCCCCGACCTTCATTGGCTGGATCATGCAGTGTGTAACCTCTGCCTCCTACTCCATAAATATTAATGGTTCCCCATCTGGCTTCTTCCCAGGGCAGCGGGGACTAAGACAAGGGGATCCCCTCTCCCCGTACCTTTTTGCGGTGGCTATGGACATGCTCTCCCGGCTGCTTGACCAACTCCACCTCTCTACCTCCTTTCATTTCCACCCCTCTTGTAGATCCCTGCGCCTCACCCACCTGTTCTTCGCAGATGATGCGCTACTCTTCTGTAGAGGAGACCAAACCTCTATTTCGCTGATGATCAGCAAGATTAATCTTTTCTCAGATGCCTCCGGTCTCAGGCTAAATCATTCAAAATCAGACATCTTCCTTGGGGGGGTGACTCAGGCCAATGCTGAGCCGATTGTCCGTTCCTCTGGTTTTAACTTAGACTCCTTTCCCTTCCGCTACCTTGGCATTCCTATCACCGCCAGAAAACCTAGAACTGCCGACTTCAACCCCCTGCTAGACAGCATCAATAAATCCATCTCCTCTTGGCATGGGAATTCTCTCTCGTTCGCTGGTCGGCTCTCCCTTATCCAAAGTACTCTTTATGGCATTGTTGGCTTCTGGGCTTCGTGTATCACCCTCCCCATAAATGTCATCTCGCATATCATTAAGAGGCTTCGTGCTTTCCTCTGGTCTGGGGATTCTAACTCAAACCCCACTCCGGCGGTCGCTTGGAGCGCCATCTCCATGAGTAAGCGCAATGGGGGTCTTGGTCTGAAAAACATTCATAATTGGAATTTGTGTTTCTTACTCAAAACCATCGCCTCCATTACTAGTGACCCTGAGCGGCTATGGATCCAGTGGATCCACAATCGCTACTTAGTCCGGGGTAATATCTGGACTACCAAGATCAAAGGGGATGACCCTTGGTCTTGGAAATCCATCATCCACGCTAGGGATTGGTGGATCTCGCAATGTGGCTCCATCGCCGACGCGGCCTCTCTCATGGACTCCTACCCTTCTCCTCCCCGGGTTAGCATGTTTTACAATGATGCCCTCAATCCCACCATCCCCTTTACCTGGTACAACATTTGCTGGAGGACCTGGTCCCCCCCCCTAAAGCTAAATTTATCTTATGGGTCGCCCTTAAAGGCAAATTGAAAACTTCTGATAAACTCCAATCCTGGGGTATTTGTCTTGCTAACCGTTGTTGGCTCTGTGAGCTTGCTCCAGAGACTAGTAGACATCTTTTCTTTGAATGCAGGTACTCTCACAGGATCTGGTTGAGCCTTTGCTGCTGGCTCGGGCTCCCTACTAATAGGACAAGCTTGCAAAGCTGCTCATCTTGGATCATCCGTTACTGCAAAGGGAAGCGCCCAAGACTTGGTTAGAAGAGCGGTCGTAGCCACCACGGTCTACTATATCTGGATTGAGAGATGCAAGCGTGCTATGGCGAACCAATCCAAGGATCCCGCTTACATCATCTCTGACATCAAGCGTGCTATTAAGGCTGTCATTGAAACGAAATTGAGAGATACTATTAGAGACTATGATTGGTTAGAGAGGGTCCTGAGCTCTTAGGTCCCCTGATCATGTAATTTTCCCTCTCCTTTTGACCCCATTTTGCAGGCTCTAAGCCTTTTTTGTGCTTGGCACCAAGGAAGTGTCTCTTCCTCCCGGTTGCCGCTTTTGTTGGTTTTTGTCGTTCGGTATATAGGAAACTATATATCACTCTGTACAGTTACTTTTTCTATTAAATATATTTACCCTTTACAAAAAAAAAACTAGGAGAGAGATATACAAATTCCTAAACAAAAGTTAAAGAACTAGATATATGATCTAGCCAAACACGCTAAACACGCTGCTTGACCAAGTGATATCATAGACAATCCAAAAATTTTGAAAATCTATCAAATGCTCTTATAAATTTTTTAAAAAATATAGTATAATATAAAATTTTAAAAAATGATAGTGTCAAAATAAAATTTATCCTCTAAACAAAATTCTGGGTCCGCTACTATTTATAGTTAAAAAAATCCTGAGTTAATAATTTACCACTATATTATTACGAGAAATATTCATTTAAAACTTCAATATCATTGTTACGCTAAACTTTCAGCCACTTAAAAAAAATTATCCAACCAAATACACTTGGATCAAGTCTATAGGCAGCTCCAATATAAATCTTCCAATGAATGTCGCCCATCGAGAGTTCACTACGTTTTATTTTGAGAAATTTGACGAGATTTCCTTTAGGTTTTAAGTGAATTTTACTAGATATACCTCCGAAGTTTTATTTTTATTATGAGATATCCCAGATGTTTCATTTTCTTTACGATATACCTCTGAGGTTTCATTTTCATTACAACACATCCCTTGAGATTTCAATTTTATCACAAGATGCCCCTTCATTCAGATTCTGATATATTATACTTTTCATATCCCCAATTTACCATCACCCCATATGACCGACAATAATTTCAGAGATTAATGGTCTATTTTTTAAAAAAATTAAAATATGAACAGAATGCAAATAAAAATTAAAATTTGAATTCAATTGAAAAAACACAAATAAAATTTAAAAGACAAATTAAAATAACTAGAATCATAAAAAATTCAAAAATAAATACAAATGACTAGACAACAAAAAATAATTTATTAAAAAACACATATATTATTACATAATATAAAAAATATTATAGCAGTGATTTAAAATCATAAAAATCTTATAACAATTACATTAAATATAAGAAATTATTAAATAATTTTACGACTTATAGTAAAATTTTATTTGCAAATATATTATTTGATATCAATAATCACAAGAAAAATATCATATTTTATTGTTTTTATACTTTATTTTTTCTAAATCAATATAATGATTTTTTTCTATGAAATTGTTACTTTTAATATTTTTCATATTATTGTTATAATTTTTTAACAATTTTAATTCATCTTTACCTAACATCTTAACAATTTATGTTTATTTTTCAAAATAATTTATTTTTTAGCCATTTCCATTTATGTAATTTTTTGTTTTTGTTTATTTAATTATATTCATTTTTAATATTGATTTCAAATTTATATTTATTTTAATATTTTGTGTATTTTATTTAAGTTTCAAATTCATACAAAATTTTAACGATATATTAGGGTAAATTGGGATATGAAAAATATAATATATCATAATCTGAACAAAGGGTATCATGTAATTTAGGGATATATTGTAATGAAAATAAAACTCGTGGTATCTCATAATTAAAATGAAATTGTAGAGATATCTCGTAAAATTCATTTAAACTACAGAGTATCTCGTAAAATTTCCCTTTTATTTTTCTCCATTCATAGTGTAAAAAAAACTTATTTTGTTTTCTTTGGCCGTGTGTTCAAATTTCAAACTTCTCGTCTATAATTTAATCATGAAAGCGAAATACCAACTCCTTTGCAAATAAAATACTTTATATATCACTTCCGTTATGTACATACGCGACTCGTGATACCAAATGTTTTCACTATAAATACTAGGGTGACAATTTTTACCCAACCAATAATCCGATCCAAACCCAATCTATAAATAGCATGTATGGGTTAAAATTATTGATCCATTTAATTTTTAGGTCGGGTATGAATTACCTATTAAATATATAGGTTGGGTATGGGTTAAGGGTCATAACCTGAACGATTGACCTGTTTACTTAAAAATATATTATATATATATATATTACTTGGATATATATTAATTCTATAACCTTTAGTATAATAGCAAACAAAAATACTATCAGTGCTTTAGGCCCAAACAAATAATTATTTTATAAATCTAAATACATTCTCTAGGCCATCTATATTCACCATTCACTGTTTTTTGAAAACCTAAATATTATATTAATCATTAGTCGTATAAACTCTGTCGTTCACACTATTTCATCGGCACAAATAACAACTATGAGTTAAAATTATTGACCTATTTAACAGAATGTTGACATTTGAAAAAACAACACACAATAATTCAAAATAAATGACCGTCATGTGCATGTTTTTATGAACGAATGATCATTTTACAGAAAAACAAGAATATTTGTATTTAAACGGGCTAAACAGGTCGAGTTTGGGTTCAATGATTTTATATAGGTTGGGTATGGGTTGAAAGTTGGTAACTTGATTATTTTTAGGTCAGGTATGAGTTAATACAATTTTAATCAGGTTGAATATGGGTGAGACCCGACCCATTAACCCGAATTACCACCCCTAATAAATACCTTCATGGGACCATTCGCTGAACAAAACGATACCGTATATACTAAACTAAGCAAAAGGTGAGAGGGGAGAGTTGTATCGAAAATGGCTAACAGTGGAAAGCTGGTGTATCTCTTGGCAGTTACCCTCCTCATCTTCAGACTCTAACTAGGATTTGTTCTTTTAGCTTATGAAAACAAGTTTAATTATTCTCAAATCTTCTCCCCATATAATATATATCAACTATCACACAATTTTTTTTCTTACATTTTTATCTCATTATTTTTTCTAAGTTCAGTTAACAAATAAGTGGGCTATTAGCTATAAGTTGTCAGCTTGTAAAAGAATGGGCCAGATCTAATGTTTAATTTGTGCAGGTACTGTTGGAGAGACGATTGGGGAGAGCGAACCAGAAGCCATTAAGATTAGGGGTGGTAATTTGGGTTAATGGGTCGGGTTGAGGCTCACCCATACCCAACCCGATTAAAGTTGTATTGACCCATACCCAACCCAATAATATTCGGGTTACAAATTATCAACTCATACATAACCCATATAAAATGAGTAAACCCATACTTGACCCGTTTAACCCAGCATAATTAGGCTATGCAAAATTTAAAAGACCTGGAATTAAATTTTTTTATATGATTACTGAGTTACAAATGAATGAAATCATACATTCAATATGGTAGATATTCCAGAGTTTTCATTAGACTCTGTCTTTTTTCTTTTTACACATACATGTCGTGCTTAGTGGCACTTAACAGAAGAAGGTGATGTGTACGTGTTTGGGCCAAATATAACTGCATTTTCTCCTTCAGAATATAGAATCAAAACATAGACAAAAATCTTCAGAGTACAGAAGAGATAGGACCACAGTGGGAGCTGTGGAGGAGAGAGCAGCACACTGTCTTTTGACAATCCGTATAACGAATACTCTTGTTTTTGCTTTATAAAGAAATACAACAAAGCAGTATTATCAAATAAACAACCTCTCATCAAAAAGATACTACATAATATGTATTATACTAATAGTAGGTTAGCACTTACTTAGTAATATATTTACATTTTTATCTAATTATTTATTTATTATTATTTTTAATAAAATAAAATAAACGGGTCGGGTTGACTACGGGTTAGGACTTTAAACCCATACCCAACCCACAAATTTAATAGGCAACCCATACCCGACCCAATAATTAAATGGGTCAATAATCGTGACCCAAACCCGCTATTTTCGGGTTGGGTATGGGTCGGGTTATCGGGTTGGGTAAAAATTGCCACCCCTAATTAAGATGTTCTTGGAGAACTATATCAAGATGTTTCACGGTTGCACGCTGCCGAAGCCTCTGTGGAGGCCGAGGTCTTCGATCAAGATGTATAGCGCGCCAACTAGGGCTGACAATGGGTTGGGTTTAGGTCAGGTGGACCATCATCCGCACCCGTCACCCGACTTCACCTGTTCCACCCGTATCTGACTCATCACCTGTTATATATCACCCATCACTCATTTCACCCGTCACCCGCGGATGAAGCGGGTGAACCCGTTTATCTGTTTGTTTTTCTTTTTCCTTGTTCGTCAGTTAAGTTTGCAAATTATTGTGAGTGGAGAGAAAATAGAGATGCAGAGCATGTATGTTCTATGTTCGCCAGTTAGGGTTGCGAAATTTACTTCAGAGAAAAGAATGAAATATTGCACAGAGCATGTATGTTCCATGTTCGCCAATTATGGTTACAAAATTACCATGAGTGAAGAGAGAAAATAGAGCCGTAGAGCATGTATGCTCAATGTTCGCCTGTTAGGATTGCTAAATTACCTTCAGTGAAGAGAATGAAAAACGTCGTAGAGCATGTAAGTTATTTTTTTTCAGTTACGGTTTCAAAATCACCGAGAGTGAAGAAAGAAAATAGAGGCACATAGCATCTTGTTCCATGTTTGCCAGTTAGGGTTGCAATTACCCTCAACGAAGAGAATTAAAGCCTGCATAGAGCAAGTATGTTAGGGCTGTAAAATTACCGAGAGTGGTGAGAATAAAGAATGGCGCAGTCACCCAGAGCATGAATTGTTCACTAGTTAGGGTTACAAAAATCGTGAGTGAAGGAGAATGAATAATAAGTAACAATTTAACATAATATATGGATAATCCATACGGGTGAGCGGGTTGGGTGATGGGTGAAAAATGTTCACCCGTCACTTGACCCGAACCCGCACCCATTCCACCCGTCACCTGTTTTTCACCCATTATATGTGGATTTTTCACCCAGTTTAACGGGTCAGATGACCGGGTGAAATAAGTACCCGTGAACCCATTATCATCCCTAGCGCGAACCCAGTCGACTTTGTCAGTGCTATTTCTGTCGACGCACCTAGGGAAACAACCCAGAAGGGGTTATATTATTAAGAACAAGGAGGTCACTGTGTTAGATCATACATACGGTACGGCTAACAACGTTAAACAAAATAAGCATGGAAATGCTGTACCATCTCTACCAAAATCTTGTTAAAAATAAAGTTATTGAGCCTACATCCGTGTGAAATAAATTCAACATATCGGTTATAATGTGCATGTGTTTACTCTTTTTAATTATTTATAAATTGTGGTCTTACCCGATCAAAACAACAATTTTCCCCGAAGCACTAGATTACAACGAAATATATTTGCCAAAATCCTTAACTCATTAAAAGTTAGGATTGTTAGTTGTTACTATGTTGTATTGTGATATGTTGCACCGAAATGTTTCTAAGTTTGGAGACAGGGAGTTTCGGGGACCGGGAACCCCAACTTTCAAAAGTACTAAAAAATAGAAAAGCAAAATTATATAAAAAAAGATAATATTATATATGACTTTAATGAAAATAATGTATAATAATGTGGAAATAACATACTAATCAAGTAAATTTTGTATTGATTAGTTAAAGTAAGTACTAATTGACTTAGCTTACACACTTACTTTATCTATGCAGTAATATATGAACTTGTATCAAATATATAATGTCAAAAATACTTTGATAAAGTTACGAAAGTGTTTCAAAAGTTTCTGAAACGGGGACGACAACCTCCTAGAAGTTTCGGTGCAACATAGCTATATGTAACACCCCAACTATAAACTCCATACTTAACGACTAATTGCAGCGGAAAATATGACATTAACATTAACTAAAAAGGGGAGGTATTACACGTCGTTAGCCACCCACGTGGCTAACAAGGCTAGTACATACACCACGTACCGGTCTGATGGACAAGATTACTGAGCATAAGTTATAATTTACCCACATACTTCTCAAATCATACTATACCAAGTTTAAATGTACAAAGGTCACAGTCCCAACTCCCAATCTAATTCCATCAAAATATACAACCACGAGTGCACGGGCGCAACTCGGGTTCACTATCCAAAATTAACAAAAGAATTTCTCTTTACTCCAAAGCTAACGCGACTCTGCTTCTTCATTTTCATCCTGAAATAAAATATGGTGCCTCGAAGGACTCAGCAACCTATGGTTGGTATGATTAACGTGCAACCTGTTGGCTAACGGGCCGCACATTGCTAATTCTCATAATGAACATGGGATTCGTTTTTAACAAACAACATACATTAATATAGCAGTGTTCATTGCATAATCATAACATTTCTCAACACATACGACATTACAATCCACATAATCAACATACACTATGGAAACACAACCAAGACATGCAACACATCCATATTGTTAGATTACGTTACTGTGTACCCTTGGGATTTTTCCCTTAATGAAGTTTCATTATTATTAGTCAACATTATCCGTTTCGTCGGACTACACCCAATTACTTCCTACAATGAAAACAGGGGGTTAATTTCTTTGATTAACTTACCCGAACATAATAACATACATTACCCGTTATCATACACATAACATAACTTAGGAGTGAGTCACGTGAGGACTCGGTCCGAAATAAGAGTTAGTCACTTAATAGAGCCTAGAGAATATCATCGTTCTCATGACGGGCCCATTACATAACACATCACCATTCTTCTAAGAGAGCATATACTTTACTTAAGATGCGTTGGATATAATATAGACCCGAACGCACCGTACATAATACCTCACTTAGATGTGTCGGATATAATATAGATCCGAACACACCGTACACACTATCCCCCTAACCTCGATCATAAGTCAAGGTAGGAGAGCCATTTATGAGGCTCGTGAGAAGTTGAATTCCAAGAAGGAAAAACAACCGAACAGGGAGGGAGTTGAATTAAATATAGATATCAACTCCCAAACACACACGCGCGACCGGGACTCCCGGATTCCTCACCCCACAATTATATATATTAGTTAGAAGTTCCGTTATGGAACTTATCACATTACGACACCATATGGTGTTACAAACTTAGTTAAACACACAAGGGAGGTAACATTGATATACACACACATAACAATCCACACATCGCACATGAATAGCCGTTGTTAGAATGTTCCCGTAAGTTGTGACGTTAAAACCGAATACCGTTCTCTTACGTGATCCTAACGTTAGTTTACTACCGGGGTTAACACGTATTCGAGGTTAGACGGTATCGGAACAATCGCGCCACATAAAACAATAAATGTAAACTCATTTCATGCTTTAATCTTATAAGGCTATAAACACTCAGAAAAACACACAACACACAAGCCGGTGTAAACCGGTAGTAAACGGGTGGCAAGAAAATCATACCTGTCACCGAGGATTTACTCTAACGCGTCACTTCACGCTCCTCAGGTAATTCCTGAACAACTGGTATTATTTCAAATGTTTCTATTAACATCAAGATCTTACGGTAGGTAAACTTCTATTACTCCCGTACTTAACCTCGTTGTCCCGTTGTCTTATCTTTAGTCATGTGGTTTTAAGTTTCCAACTTCCACATTCATCCTAACACTTGTTTATACTTCTAATGGTCTTTACAAGTCACCAAACAAGGCCTAACACATCACCTAAAACCACCCCCAATCAATTCCCCATCATTAGAACACTTCAAAACACTTTCTGATGCATTTTTACACTGGTCCAGGTTTGTGTTCGGGGTTACAAATTCGGACCAATCCTGGAAATAACATTCTGCCATGATTTTGCATTGGTCCGGGTATGTGTACCGAGATATAAATCTAGACCACATGCTGGGACAACATTCTTCCTAGTTTTAAGGGTGGTCCGGGTTTATGTACCGGTTTGCATACCCGGACCAACCCATTTTTGCTAAATTTTGATAGTTTTCCATTGGTTTCCAACCCCTATTTCACACCCAATCTTTCCTAATCATTCCATATGTTCTAACACTTTAAACATGCTCTAAACCTTCATAAACCATGAGTCAAATCCTTCACTCAATTCTTGTTCAATTTGACAAGTTCTCACTCCAAAAATCCTGCACTTTGCTCACTAGTGTATTCACAACCTTCTCATGACAGTTTACACTTCATCCTAAATTCATTTGGCCATACCAAGTCTTCCTAGACATTTGCACCTACAATTCCCAAGTTTGCTCACCATTCCATAAGGTTAAACACTCTAGTTCTTTCCTAGAAATTTCAAGACATTCTAACTCCATTCTTGTTACAGATTTTGCTTAACTCTACACCACCAACTACCCCTTTCAAGGTGATTAATACACCAAATCCATTCCTAGCAAAACCTAGCTAGTCTTAAGTTCCCAAGCTCATAAGGTCACCTAAAACACTCAATTTCTACAGATTTTTTTCCACAACTTCGTTACTAACCTAACTTATCCAAATTTATTGTCTTCATCACCTAATCCCAAAACATTCACAATTCAAACTAACCAAACCCTTAGTGGGTTCTAACAGCACACAACTCAATCCAAATTCACCAAACCAACAATATAAACACAATCTCAAATCTCTTGGCTTCTAGGCCCTTAATTCAACACAATTTAAACAATCAAGATCTCATTAGCTCAATGTCATTAATTCACCATTCTCTCCTATTTCAACCAAGCACATTTCTTGCAAGATTTTTGGTTCATTCATTTAACTAACCCATCCCAAACTATAATACATATAGAATATACATTAAGGTGGGTTTCTTACCTTGAATTCCCATAAGTTCCTCTTTTACTCCTCTTCCTTCTTCTTGTTTTGAAACAGGTTAATGGGTAGTTACTTGCTAATTCTACAGACCATGTCCAAAGAACACTAATTAAGAGCTAAATATGCACTTAACCCTTGGAGGAAAAATCTGGAATCAAAAGAGAAGTGTTTTAAGCACTTTTTGAGAGGGTATTACCTTCTAGCTTGGGAATGGAATACTTAGTAACAAGTTAAGCAACTCCAGCCCTTCTTGCTTGTTAAAACAGGGCTAGTAACATGAGAGAACAAAGTTCAAAAATCTGGAAAACTTAAACTACATGGAAAGGCTAGAAGAGTGGGTATTTTGAAGATTTCTCACCTTATAAGCAACAAGAAGTGCTCTAGCTTCAAGAAGAGCTGCTCAATATCTCAAAATGAGCTACAACCATGGAAATGAACTTCATCATTTGGGGCTTTTGAGGGATGGAAAATAATCTCCAAGTGATGTTGAGCAAGAATATGCACTTATTTTGTGATTTTGACTTAGTTTAGGGCTTGAATAAGGAGAATGAAGGTGAGCTGGGTAGAGGGCTGTAAAATCGCCTTTTTAGAACAAAAGGAATAAGAAGAATAGAGCTGGAGGGAAGGGAAATCGTAAGAGAAGAGAGGGGTAGGAGAGAGAATGAAATAAAGGTAAGTTGTACTTTACTTGTAGTTTGTCTTTTAGTGAATTAAAATAGAATAGAGTAATAAAGAGGGAGGGGGAAAACGTGTGAGTGTAGTAGTGGGGAGTTCAGATTTTACAAAAGTGAGTGAGGGCAATTTGGTCATTTAGCAAATAACACCCATAAAACCCGAACAGTCACTATTCAATAATCCAGCCCCATTTTTCGGATTTTCCTTGTTTCTTTAATTTAAGTCGTTCTTAAGCTCCCATTAATGTTTAATTATAGTTATATAGTCAACTATAATTTTTTTACGTTCTGTTTGACCACTTAAAGTCGCGTTTCCGGCTTTTCTCGAAAAACACGCTTTAAGACTCCGTTAGCGTTTTAACCCGTTATTTGGATCTGTTTTCTTCATGAATTGTTCCCACATACTATTTAGGCCTAATTAAGCCCTGGGAATCCCTCTCGGACCCTAGTCGAGGTTATATACCTCCTAAGATAATTAAATAAGTGTTTTTGTATTTTATGACTTTTACGTGTTTTCCTTTTTCTTTTGGTTTCTCTTTCTTCACTAACATTCTTAAGGACTTAATTAGCCTTAGAAAATCATAATTACATATTTAAGTTCAGGGTATTTTAGCGGCATCCCCCACCGCGTTAATGGTCAGTCGCCTGGTGGCTTAAGCAAACAAGCCAGAGGTGCTTCCATCCTTCTCTGATCCCAGTTGCCCCTGTCGTCCCCCCCCCCCAACTCTGGGTTTTGTCCCTCCCGTAATTGTGTCCCATCCCTTCCACTATTGCACGTGTTCTCTCGTTGAGTCCGCATGGTGTCGTTGTCTGCCTCTCGTCCATGGGTGCCGCTGCTCTTCCACCTTCAACGCCGCATCGATCACTGTTGTAATGTAACCTCTCAAAACCCCAACATCACTCATCTCTGCTTTTCATGTTTCATCCTCGTGCAATGGTGCCGCTCCAATGCAAAGATGACCCATACAAGGTCAGGGACAAGATCAACGCCTACTTCCTCAATCCTCTTTCACGACGAAGATGGTTAGTTTATGTTTAGGTTTGATAAAGAGGAGGACCTCTAGCAGGTTATGCTCGGGGCCTTGGCTCTTAAACTCCTCTTCTGTTGTTCTTAAACACGGGTTCACTGCATACTCATTTAACCTCCGACTCCTTGCAAAGGTGGTAGTTTAGAACCAGTTACCACTTGAAAATGTCAAGATTTGGTCAAAATATACTTGCTGACAAATCCACCACAACGAAAAGCAGGAACCCATCGTCAGCATCCCAATTAATGGAAATCAACCTTAGTAAGGAGCTGATGAGGGAGGTCGACATCAAGTCCCTGGTCAATCTATATCACCGAAGTCTGATATAAGTGACAATCAGTTACTTACTCCTATAATTTATGGGATTCTCTATCTCCTTCTCTCAACTACGAGCCCCCAGACCGCTACCATTTAGGCTCCCAATGACCAAGAAAACCCCTCTTATCCCTCTCTAATGATCCCTATCCCCACGCTAGCAAGCCCTATATTGGTCCAAGTGGGGAACCCTTCAATAGGAGGGAGAGCCACTAGCACTTACGAACCACTACCAAATCTCACCTACTCTCGGTGCATGCCTTCCCCTCTGAGTCCCAACACGTTCGCCTACTTTGGCTGCCCTTTTCTAGGTAGCTCTTACCTAGATTGCCCCATACGACGAGCGTTGGTACTCTGATTGAACAAAGAAGCTCCTCAAGGATTATGTGTGTTGCTTTGTGGCGGATGCGCCCAAGGAATGGTATTCTTATTTTCATTGGGTAGAATGGTGCTACAACACCAGCTACCACTCCTCCATCGAGATGATCCCGTTTGAGACAGTCTACGGGCACTCCCCACCCTCTCTCCTTGGTTATCTCCCTGGTACTGCCGTGGTCGACGTCCTTGAGTCCTTCCTTACAGATCGCATTTCTTGGATGTCTCCTACGAACCGGGTGACTTGGTCTTTGTTAAGCTCCAACCTTACTGACAGACTACGGTTGCACAACCTCAATCCCACAAATTGGCCAAGCGATACTACATCCAAAATACATAATGTCTTCTACACCTCTCTTCTCAAGAAAGCTCATAACACTCAACCAGGCACTCTCTTGTCTTTTCCTACTGAATTCTTGGGCACCCGACCGTTTTTTACCCTGGTTGTCGTGCTTTTCACCCCGGTTGTCATTTTGGGTACCCAAGATCAACTCATCAGTAACCAGTTCGTGTGCCAGGTTCTTATCCAGTGGCAAAGCCTTCCTCCATTTGATGCCTTTTGGGAACCAATTGAAGAGATCGACAGAGATTTTCCCACCTTGAGGAAAAGTCAGTTTCCCCAGCAGAGTCGCCATTCTGTGGAGGGTGATTTTTTGGTATGAGGGGGGTCTAACTAAATGGTTCTGACTAAGAAGTCTAGATCCTAGGAATTTGCCATTCTGTGGAGGGTGAAAACCCGTTATCCTGGCATCCCACAAATACCTACTAAATCGTCCATCTTTCCCAGAAAGTATAAAGGGGAGTGCAAGTGTGCACTACACCCGCTCTCAATGGGCTCCACGCGGACTTATGCCCTAAAGGCGAAAATTGACTAGAGTCGCCACCTAGTTTGACCTATGATAACTAGGAAGGAAGATCGGGTTCTAAGAACCATTAATTGACTCTGAGATTGTTACCAATGGATAGGACTTATCTGCTCATTTCAAAGGTTCTGTGTGGGTTCGCACTGGGTTACACCCCTTTGAAGTGGCAACGACCACGACTTCGGATTGGTGCCTGTAACACCCCAACCGTAAACTCCACACTTAACCAATAATCGCAGCGGAAAAACACAACTTAACATTAACCAAAAGGGGCGGTGTTACACGCCGTTAGCCACCCACGTGGCTAACAAGGCTGTTACTTACAATGTATCGGTCTGATTACAAGAATGCAAAGCATAATTACAACCTTCAAAATTTCTATCCCAAAAAGAATCACGATATACCGAGTGTTAATGTACAAAAATCACCCATTTAATCCTACATCCACCAAAACATCCTACCTCGAGTGTACAAACACTACTCGGGTTTAACATCCAAAAATAACGAAAGTATTCCACCGGGCTCCATGCTACAACCACTCAGCTTCCTCGATCATTCTCCTGAAAAATAATATGTGCCCCCAAAGGAGGTCAGCAAACCTTGGCTGGCATGGTTAACGTGCAGCCCGCTGACTACCGGGATACACGCAACTATTTGTCATGATAACATGGCATTGATTTTAATCACACAACATACATATTACATAACAAGAATTATCACAACACAATAACATCACACACATAGTGAGAACATTTCACTTAAGTAGCAACCAACATAGTTAGATCACTTGGAGAGCCTAGAGAATGTTGCCAAACTCATGCTAAGCTCGTTACATAAACTCGTCACCATCCTGTTATAATGAACGGATAACTTAACCCCAAAGTGCGTTGGATATAGTGATCCAAGCACACCAAACAAATATAGTATGCCTCTGTGGCCCGACGTGAGTCAGTAAAATAGCCTTGGATAAGCTAAAGGGAAGGTTGAAACCAAAATGGAAAACAACCATGACATACAAAGAGAATCGAACCGGATATGACATCGACTCCCATACTCACACGTGTGGCCGGAACTACCGGACTCCTCACTTCCCCGGTTAGCACTTGTTAGAAGTTCAACATAGTACTCAATAAACAAATCACAAGCAAGTGGTTAAGTCTGGTTAGACACACACACAAGGGAAAATGAGTCGTATCTCAACAGCACAATAATATGAACAATTGTAAACTCATTACATGACTTAAGTCTTACAAGGTCATAAACACACAGAAAAGCAAACAACACACAAGCCGGTGTAAACCGGTCGGCAACAGACTGCAAGAAAACTATACCTCGGTCCTCGTTGAGTTCGAGTTCCACCGAAGGTAGTTCCTATACATCATTAATAACGTCGGTTAATTACCTTTCATTACTCTCGGTTTACTAAGTGTTTTACATGTTTACACCACGAGTTTCCACACTAAAACTCACCCTTAATTTTCCTCATAATACACACTAGGGTTTACTACATAAGCCTCATCACCTTTCTTAAATTTAATTTTTTTTTTGTTTCTGGTCCGGACCTCCCCACAGGGGTGGTCCCTAGGGGCGGTCCACAACAGAGGCTCCGACGAATTTTTTTTTTCTGGCCGGACCTCCCCACAGGGGCGGTCCCTAGGGGCGGTCCACAACAGAGGCTCCGACGAAAATTTTTTTTTGTTGTTTCTGGTATGGACCTCCCCACAGGGGCAGTCCCTAGGGACGGTCCACAACAGAGGGCAATTTTCAAAGTGTTTTTCTTCTCATTTTGAACTCCAAATTGAACCCAATTTTTTCTAATCATTTCACATGTTTTCCCACATGTTTTAACACCTTTTTGGCACCCTTAAACCCTCTCTAAACATCCCGCACACTCCATAAACATTTACCCAAACTTTTACTAAATCTTTAACACTTAGAGCATTTTCCTTTCTTGTTCTACTTGATCTCTTCACCCATTGTTGCCCCAAGCTTCTTACATGTATGAAGGTATTTTATAACACCATTATAACCTTTTACACTTGCTTAAATCATTATCTAATCTTGTTACCCAATTCTTAATCAATTTCACCCAATTTCTCACTCTCCTCTCACAAGAACTAAAACTTAGTTTTGTTAAGTGTTATGCTACAGATTTTTCTCACCACTCTCACCCACTTACTAGTCCACTAATAATGCAACATTCCCACCATAGAGTTCACTCATTTACCCATCTCCATCTATCTAGATACCAACCGATTTTCATACTAAATTTTTCCCTCTCAAAATACTTGTAGTTCTCTAGTTTGCTCCCACCTAGAAATGCATTTAAGACATTAAATTTCTACACAAGTTTTGACATGATCTCCCCAAAATTTTAACATGTTCCCACACATTATTTAGCCCTCAAAAACACTCCAACCAACAAACTCATCCAAAACACTAAACCACACTTAAATTCATCATTTCCAACAACAATAGCACTCAATGTACATAAACCTTAAAAGCTTGGCTCTTAGGCCCTTAATCAACATCAAATTAAACACTGAATTTCCTCATATTATTCGCAACACCTGCATTTCACTGAACATTTATATTTGCTCAAACATAAACACATTCATATATTACACCTTAGTTTAAGGTAAGTTAATTACCTTGGGTTTTCTTTTCAAAAACTCTTTCTCTTAACTTCTTGCTCCTCAATCGGTATTCAACGGAATTAATTGCTACACTAATGACCATGCCAAGATAATCACAATAAGTATGGAGGGTTCATGAACACTATTCCATTAACCCTATAACTTAGTAAATATTTGAAACACCATAGGAGGGAATTACCTTGTACTTCAAAGTGAAGTTTTTGGTAATGAAATTTGGGCTAGCTCTAAAACCTCTTGAAGATTTAACAAGCTTTAATGAAGAGAAAAACGATGGTGTTTAGCACACCAAAATCGGCCACCATATAAAATGGGAGAATGAATGGATTTTTGAGTTCTTTCTTACCCTAGACCATCAAGGAGTTGATTGGCTTCAAGAATATGAAGTTTTCTCTTCAAGATGTGGTACACCCATGGAAATGAAGTATGGAGTTTTGAGATTTTAAAAGGTGGAAAATAATCCCCAAGATGAGAGGAGTATTTTGGTGTAAAAATTTCTTGATTTGGAGTTGGTTTAAGGGTATAACAAGAAGGAGCAAGGTGAAGCTCTTTGTGGCTTCAACAAATCGCCATAGGAGGAAGAAAGAGCAGAGAAAGAGAGCTGGGGGAAGAAAAATCGTGAGTGTAGAGAATGAGGGGGAGAGAGTATGAGAGGGAGTATGGTGTGAGAGGTTTTGTTTTTTATTATTTTTGTCTTTAGTCAATATACACAGCAAGAGAGGGGGCTGGGAAATGAAGAAATCTTAACACACACAACAGTAGAGGAAAGAGAGTGTGAGAGAGAGGAAATAAAGTAAGTAGTACCTTTTTGCTTTTTGTTGTTTTTGTATTTTAGTGAGTAAAGTAGATTTAGTAGAATAGAGAGGGGGCTCTCACGTGAGACACAAGAGAGGGGGGCCAACTTTGATTTTTATTTTACAATGTGAGAGAGTGGCACTTGGTCATTAGCAGATAACACCCGTTAGTTCCCGAACTGTCAGTTTTAACAGTCCGGGTCCGGTTTCCGGAATATATATTTTTTTTTATTCTAAAAATTGTTAGACTTTAATTAGTATATAATTATAGTTATAAAATCAACTATAATTTATACAAGTCCGATTTAACTGTTTTAAGTCACGTTTTTCGGTTTCCTCGAAAAACGTGCTTTAAAGCCTCGTTTGTGCTTTTACCCCACTATTTGGGTCCGTTTCCTTCGGGAATTTTTCCCACATGTTCCTAATGACTAAATGAGTCCTAGGAATCCTTTTTGGACCTTAGTTAAGGTTACATACTCACTATAATCATTTAACACACGTTTTTGCGTTTTGTGACTTTTACGCGTTTTCTTTTTCTTTTTAGTTTTCGTTTCTTCACTAATGGTCTTAAGGACTTAATTAGCCTCAAAATATCATAATTACATAATTAATTAACATACTAAGGTTTGGGGTATTTCAATCTACCCCCCTTAAAAGAACTTTGTCCCCAAAGTTCACACTTCCCACGCATCTTAAATATTAGAGCACGGGGATTACTTCTAAAACAACACTTTCATAACAAACATACTTTACATAACATCAGACTCAAGGTCTCCATAACAAAACATCACTTAGACTTAAAATTCTATAACATAACCAAATAGAATATAACATAACAACATAGACATGTATTTCAATACATGTCGTACATACATAACCGAAACGGCTCTACCCCCCTTAAAATAGGGGTACGCCCCGTACCCCATACATGCAAATACTAAGAAGTAAACAACGACGGGTACTTCGCCCTCATATCGTCTTCCAGCTCCCAGGTGGCCTCCTCGACCTCCTGGTTAGACCAGAGAACCTTCACCAGTCGAACAGACTTGTGGCGAGTGTCTCGAGTCTTAGTATCCAGAATCCGTACGGGAGTCTCCACTGATCGCATGGTCGGCTCTAGTGTTAGCCTCTCGGGCTGAAGTACATGAGACGGATGAGACATATATTTCTTCAACTGGGACACATGAAATACATCATGTACCTTGCCCAGCTCAGCAGGTAAATCAAGTCTGTAGGCTACCGGGCCTATCCGCTCCGTCACAACATAAGGCCCCACATATTTCGGGCTCAACTTGCCTTTCTGGCTAAAACGAAACACACCCTTCATGGGAGATACTCTAAGAAATACCTGATCGCCCACGGTGAACTCCAGGTCACGTCTGCGTACATCGGCGTATGCTTTCTGCCTATCCTGAGCTACCTTCATGTTAGCCCTGATCTGACGTACTTCTGCTTGTACTTGCTCTAAATACTCAGGTCCTATAATGACCGTCTCACTCAACTCATCCCAGCATAATGGCGTGCGGCATGGTCTACCGTACAAAGCCTGGAAGGGAGACATCTTGATCGAAGCATGGTAACTGTTGTTGTAGCTAAACTCGATCAGGTGTAACTTATCAATCCAGCTGGTCTGAAAGTCAAGTGCACATGCACGTAACATATCCTCAAGTGTCTGTATAGTGCGCTCACTCTGACCATCTGTCTGAGGATGGAATGCTGTACTCAGCTTCAGCTCAGTACCGAGCGCTTCCCGTGTAGATCTCCAATACCTCGAGAGGAATCTGGTATCCCTATCAGACACGATAGTCTTCGGTACCCCATGATGCCGTACAATCTCACGGTCGAAGAGCTCTGCTAGCTTCGCCACCTTCCAAGTGTCCTTCATCGGAATGAATCGGGCCACCTTGGTCAGTCGGTCCACAACGACCCATATCATATTCAAGCCTCCCCGAGTAGGCGGAAGCCCAACAACGAAGTCCATGGAAATATCATGGAACTTCCACTCAGGCACTGGCATTGGCTGCACCATACCACCAGGCCGTCGGTGCTTAAACTTCACCTTCTGGCAAGTGAGGCACCTCACAACATAGTCATTCACATCCTTTTTCATTCCCGTCCACCAAAAGTATCGTTTCATATCCTTATACATCTTTGAAGCTCCGGGGTGAATCGAAGTGGTAAAACAGTGTGATTCACTCAGTATGCGCTCCTTCAGCTCAGCGCTACTTCGTGGAATACAAAGTCGGCCATTCAGCCTGATCAAGTCATCATCATGAAGTCGAAAATCGTACTTCTGGCTCTCGAATGTGTTGTCAATAAGCTTCTGTCTGATCTCTTGCATGTACTGATCAGACATCTGAGCACTCCGCACCTCATCAACCAAGCTAGAGTGAGAGATTAGCGAATGGAGAGAGTGTGCTCGACGACTCAATGCATCAGCTACAACGTTTGCTTTACCTTCCTTGTACTGAAGGTTAATATCATAATCAGTAAGGAATTCAACCCATCTTCTTTGCCTCATGTTCAACTCCTTCTGAGTGAACAGGTATTTCAAACTCTTGTGATCCGAATAAATCGTCACATTCACTCCATACAAATGGTGTCGCCATATCTTCAAGACGAAGACAATGGCACCCAATTCTAGATCATGTGTAGGATAGTTTTCTTCATGTCGTTTCAACTGTCGGGAGGCGTAAGCCATGACCTTCCCGTGTTGCATCAAAACACAGCCCATACCTTTACCTGACGCGTCACAGTACACCTCAAAGCCATCAGTACCATGTGGTATCGTCAGAACTGGTGCAGAAGTCAAAGCATCCTTGAGACTCTGAAATGAACTCTCACAGTCAACTGTCCACTCAAATGGTGCATCCTTCTTCATTAAGGATGTCATTGGTTTCGAAACACTGGAAAAATTCTTTACAAACCTCCTATAATACCCTGCTAGACCGAGGAAGCTCCGGATGTCGGTAACCGTCTTCGGTCTAGGCCAGGTGCGCACAACATCAATCTTGGCCGGATCCACTGCGATCCCGGCCTCAGAAATAACATGACCAAGAAAAGAGACTTGGTCTAGCCAAAATTCACACTTTGAGAACTTCGCATATAGCTGGTTCTCTCTCAATGTCTGCAATACACTCCTCAAGTGATCTTCATGCTCAACCTTGGACTTAGAATAAATAAGAATATCGTCGATGAAGACAACCACTGACTTATCCAACTGATCTCGAAACAAACGATTCATTAAGTCCATAAATTTCGCCGGTGCATTAGATAAACCAAACGACATGACCGTAAATTCATAGTGTCCATATCTAGTTCGGAATGCAGTCTTCTCAATGTCACTGTCTCTGATAGCTATCTGATGGTAACCCGATCGCAGATCGATCTTAGAGAATACAGATGCACCTTTCAGCTGATCAAACAAATCATCGATACGCGGCAATGGATAACGGTTCTTCACCGTAACAGCATTCAGCTCCCTGTAATCGATGCAGAGGCGAAGACTACCATCCTTTTTCTTCACAAAAAGGACTGGTGCTCCCCATGGTGAAACGCTCGGGCGAATGAATCCCTTGTCGAGTAGGTCTCTCAGGTACTCTTTGAGCTCTGTCATCTCAGCTGGAGCCATACGGTAGGGCGCCTTCGCTATCGGTCCGGTGCCCGGCACCAAGTCAATCTCAAACTCAACTGCCCGTGTAGGCGGCATGCCTGGGAGCTCCTTAGGAAAGACATCAGGAAACTCCGACACAACCGGCACATCTGGGCTAAACTCAGGGTCTCTCTCCATGTCCTGGACATAGCAGAGGTATACATCATTCTTTCTTCTGATTTCATGATACATGGCCATGGCGGAGATGATCTGTGTCGAAGGCTTCCTGGGCCTCTGGCGGTATGAAATGGTAACCCTAGACGGACTCCGAAGAAGCAGCCGGTGCTCGGCACATATGATTCGGCCCTTGTGCCGCTCCAACCAGTTCCTCCCCACAATCACATCAAATCCGAGTCCCTCGAACTCTATCATGTCGATCGGGAACTCTTCATTCTTAATTCGAATGGTGGCATCTCGGTAATAACGGGTACATCTGATCCGCTCCTTAGACGGGAGAGTGACTAGGAAGTCTGGTATCTCATCCGCGTCTAACCCCAGTCTCCTCGCAAATGAGAGTGAGACAAATGTATGTGAGGCTCCAGAATCGAACAGGATCGACGCATCCACGCCATTCACTGGGAAGGTACCGGTGAGGATAGTGCCGTTTCTGCCGGCCTCTGCCTCCGTACACACACTCAGTGTACCTTCCATTCCGAGTGCAGCGCCTAATTTATTTCATAAACTTGATAAGTATATTGGTAACAACACGGGTGGAATATTCAAGAAACCAACACTGCTTTATTCATAAAACTCATCCTTACACCCTGATGGTATTACACTTGACCACATCGCTTAATACTTAGCATACTTAATGCATCACACACTCAACATACAACTGACTTCACACTTTACATGATTACACATAACTTCAGAATTGCCTAAAGGTTAAGTTCAAACGTCCAGGTTTCATGTGTGTGGCATTGATTATTGTCGGAGGCGTCGTATTTAGCTTGATCTTCTGGATACCATGATACAGCATTGTAACACCCTGGATTTAACCTCAAAACATAGCTTATGAAAATACAAGCCTAATGGCGCAAACGGCATCGAAAACGGACTTCAAACGAGTCCTAGAAGGGCAAATCAACGTTAGTCCGAACTTGTGTCCGGACATGGAAAGTTCGGACACAAGCCGACGAGAAATAGACTGCAAAAACCAAAAGTCCGAACTTGTGTCCGGACTTTGAAGTTCGGACACAAGTCGAGAGTTAAAAGGGTTGGAAACCAAAGGCGTCCGAACTTATGTCCGGACTTTGAAGTTCGGACACAAGTAAGTTTGAAAAGTCCGAGAAACTAACGTGGCGTGTCCGAACATTGGTCCGAGCTTACAAGTTCGGACCTAAGTCGAGACTTGTAAGTCGACCTCGTCCTCGCATGCTGTCCGAACTTTGAAGTTCGGACAGAAGGTCGGACACCACCAAACAGAGAAAACCTCTTGAGCTCTTCGGGGCCTGTCCGAACATGGATGTCCGGACGGACGTTCGGACAGGTCCCTGTATGCAGTTAAAACAGCAGAACAGAGACTAAAAATAACCCAAAACTTATACAAACCCACATTAAGATCAGTATGAAAGGAACATGAGGATTAAACAACACTTATACCATAGATAATAGCGGAAGACTTTCTCAAAATCCAAGGTGCTACCGCCACATCCAAACCTTTGGATGCTCAGGCTATTAAATCACAAAACATCAAAAAAAAAACATTAACCCAATATCATAAACCATTTGTGCAGAAACTTAAACTGTAATCGTCAACTGCACATTATTAAGGAATCCAAAACGATGTGCTCCAAAACTTATAAAACAACCAAAGTCTCAAAACAACTCAAACTTCCTAATACTAGGTCGTAGCGCATTCCCCATTTCCCCAAGTCAGCAATCGGTACCTGCGATCAGAAAACAACAATAAAAGCACGAAGGGATCGCGCAAATCAGTGAAACTGAGTAAATTCCATCTCATCACGTAAAATACATTTTCCAAAATCCCTTTGAATTTGATAAGCGAAACATTCGAGTTGTAAACCAGTAAACCACACGGGGAGTCTTCAACTGGAGTATCCATAAAACAACCAACAGTCACAGCGGACCGAAATATCAAATACCCTCACCCTAAGTCCTTAAGTGTGCACACCCCCTATGAATCATCAGTCCATAGAGTAGATCATAGAGCTTAACTGCAGTCATTGTATGCAGCGCAAATATATATAAACCATTCAGTGTAATCAATTCATGCTCACGGTGCAGAGAACCAACATGGTGAGTCAGGGAGCACCACGAACCCCAAAGTAATCAGAAACCAGTGAAGAACTCCCAAAACAAAACCATCATCAGATTCACAGTGAAGTTTCTCAAAACACCATTTGCGACAGAAGGCAATCCACAACCAAAACCAACAATGAGCACAGAATTTACCTGATTGCTCTCTCGACTCAGGAAGACACCCAACAGATTCACCAATGACGTTCGCCGTCGACACCAACGTCTAGGTTAGAACAAATCACAATCAGCAGACCTCAAACACAAATGAATAACCCAACACTCAAACTATGCTACTACTTTACCCGTTAGACTCTAGTTGGCACCAGGGAAGGGTTCTGATCAAACACCAGCAGGAGCGTGAATTGAGAGTTGGGAAAGAGAGAGTAATAGCGGCGTGAAGAAGATGAGGAACGATCAATAAGATCGTGGTTTAAATAAGTAAATTAGAGAATTAGAGATTATCAATATAAGTTAAATAAATTGTATTTTGTAAAGATGTAGAGGAATTAATTTAAATCTTGTAGACAATTTTAAAGGAACACCTAATAACTAATAGTGAAATTACTTTCTAAATACATTGACGTTGAGAAACCTCAGGAGGAAGAAACAAAACAACCCGTTAATAAATAAAGACATAATCCTTTAATTCAAAATAGAAAAGAGATTTATTTGACTGTTGCAGAAGATAAGGATGAGGAGTAAAATATCTTAGAAGTTAATTAGTAAACAAATACTAGTAAGGAAATAAATCAGAAATAGATCAATATAGATAAATAGTTTAAGGGCTAAGTGGAAAGAAAACAATTACGTTAAAAAAAAGATGAGTCACCAAACCGATAACAATTACTGTGATAGAAATAAAAAGAGTCAAATAAACAACAATATTAAATAGCCAAACTGGAATTGTACTCCGGATATTCAAAATTAACAAGCTAGAAGGAAGATTCTAGATTGGTATTTTAGGATTTAAATCACCTAACGAATTTAGAAGAAAGATTTAGGAATATGACTAGCAGTCACCATAGCAAAACGTTACAATGAATTGTGAACATTAAAAGGAGAAGGTAGATTGTTAAATTCCCTGGGCCATCTTAACGCTAATCCCGGACCTATTATTCACCTTATATACTATAGTATTCTTATCTTGGAAATTCCCGGGTATTTCAAGCATCCTCGACTGCCCACCCATGATTAACACATCTCCAGAATTCACTACTAACTTCCTTGCGAGGTCCGCACGCTTCTGCTCGCCATACATGAATACTGCGGTATCACCAATGGACCAAGACACCACAGGTACTCCCTTACTTAGAGACTCGGGTTTTTCGTCCTTATCTTGGTGTAAACCCAATCTTCCACCCTTTTGGTAGAAGTTGACAATACACAAATCTGCCTTAATACTCGGAAGTGGTTCTGATTCAACTTGCTGAGAAATTCTCACGGTGTGGTTAACAACCGCAAGGAACTCCTCAGGTATACTCGGTATGGTAGCTCCATCTTCAGCTCGTGTGTTCTGATATGTCTTGGTGTAGGGGTTCCAATCCTTACCAATGCACATCATCTTTAAATGCATTTTCGCTCCACTTGGGTATTCGGGTGTGTAGAAACCTCCACGTGCTGCTCCAAGCTCGTTGCATCGTCGAATGATGTGGATTTGTGCTTCGGGTGTCAGGTATCCTCTTAATAATATCATACCTGGTTGGATAACCTGACACTGTTCTGTCGGATAGTCAGTGATGTCGATGCTAGTCTCTCCAGGGGTTGGTGTGGGAGGGATTGGATAGCAAATATTGAAGGTTCCTAAGGTTTAGATTTACCTAATTTAGGTGGCTTTTACATTGTACTTTAACTCATCACTTATGTGGTTACAAATTCAGACTCACTAACACACATGCATGGAATGCGGTATGCAATCACTTTATTTCATTAAACGGTTTAAGTGGTACCTGGTCTAGAAGAGGATCCTGGTGCCTCAGACCGGTCCACCATATTCAGGGTGGCCTTGCTAGCTCCCAACCCCTTCCCCTTCTGGGAATCAGTGTTCCTCTGATCTGAGGATGGCTGGTTTGCCGTCTTCGGGCCATCGGTGGTCGCGGCGACCTTACCCTTCCACTACCCCTTGGGTCTGTAGTTCCTACCATTCGGGTTCTGGAAGCACTCGTAGTCACGATGCCCCATCTTCTTGCAGTAGCAGCACTGCACATCATCTCCCTTGTAGTCTTTGCCGGGGTGGTCTCCCTTGCACCACTTGCAGTAGTAGTGGCGATCGGATCTAGAGCCCGTGCTAGCTGCTAACACATCACACATTCAGTACACACTTCATACTATAACATCACACACTTAAACTCGACATTCAAGATTAACTAGTTACCCTTGAATGGTTGAGAGCGTAGGGGCTTAGCCGCATATGCATAGGTGAGCTGCAACGGCTCCTCAGCGGTGGTGGTCTGGGCTTGGCCCTTGCCACCTTGTGGCTGTCCTTTCTGGGACTGGGGGTATGGCTTTTTCTTCTTTCCTCCCCCGTACCCTTGCGTGCTTTGACCCTCGCTCGTGGCCTTGCGCTTGAGCGCATTCTCCTCGTCCCTCAGACGGACGGTGATCTCTACAATAGCAGCGGCATGATAGCACTCCTATATTTAGGGTGTTAGTTATGCCCCGCACATCAAACTCACAATTACATTCATATACTGTACATACTTATTCACAACACACTGTAGTCTCATTACCTGCAAAGTAGTATATCCGCTTGGCCCCATACCATAGCGTAGGCGGTAGCTCAGTCCGTTGTAGAAACGGTTCACTAGTATCCGGTCGAGTAACCAGATCCGGTAGCAGGTGGATAAGTCCGATGAAAGCGGAGTAGTACTCATCTACCATCATCTTATCCCCTTGTCTCAGATTGTACAACTCTAGGCGCTTGGCCTCTTGCACATGTATCGGGTAATACTTGGCTCGCAGTAGAGTCGTGTACTCCTTCCACTGAAAGGTAGGATCAGCAACTCTGCCCTCCCGTACTAGCTTCCACCAACTCTGTGTCGAACCTTTCAGGTAGTAAGCGGCAAGACGGACCTTGACCTCCTCGGGCACATTCAAGGTCTCATAGGCGGTCTCCATCTCGGAGATGTACGCCTCCAACTTCCTAGGGTCTGTCTCCCCATGAAATGACGGTGGCCTCAAGTCTGCCAACGCCTTGACCCAGTTGGTCTCTCACGGCTGTGGTGGTGGTGGTGGTGGTTCCGGATGATTCTGACCACCGGGCTGTTGCTGCCCTTGCTGCACCGCAGCTACTAATTGTGGTACCACTTGAGCTAGGGCGGCCGCCATTGCCTCTGCCATCATCTGAGCGGTAGGGTTCTCCCCTGGGTCTCCTGAACCACGCCCACGGCATCTTCCTGGTGGTCGCCCTGCCATCTGAATTTTACATGAACGCACATTAGTATTGTGCTTACAAACTTGTCGGGTCAAATGTTTATAACGTCCTTTGGACGACAAGGTTTAAATTTCCTAACTCGGTATATTCCTAAGCTCGGTAATCGGTAATCAGAGCGATACTTCGCTCTGATACCACTTTTTGTAACACCCCAACCGTAAACTCCACACTTAACCAATAATCGCAGCGGAAAAACACAACTTAACATTAACCAAAAGGGGCGGTGTTACACGCCGTTAGCCACCCACGTGGCTAACAAGGCTGTTACTTACAATGTATCGGTCTGATTACAAGAATGGTGAGCATAATTACAACCTTCAAAATTTCTATCCCAAAAAGAATCACAATATACCGAGTGTTAATGTACAAAAATCACCCATTTAATCCTGCATCCACCAAAACATGCTACCTCGAGTGTACAAACACTACTCGGGTTTAACATCCAAAAATAACGAAAGTATTCCACCGGGCTCCATACTACAACCACTCAGCTTCCTCGATCATTCTCCTGAAAAATAATATGTGCCCCCAAAGGGGGTCAACAACCCTTGGCTGGCATGGTTAACGTGCAGCCCGCTGACTACCGGGATACACGCAACTATTTGTCATGATAACATGGCATTGATTTTAATCACACAACATACATATTACATAACAAGAATTATCACAACACAATAACATCACACACACAGTGAGAACATTTCACTTAAGTAGCAACCAACATAGTTAGATCACTTGGAGAGCCTAGAGAATGTTGCCAAACTCATGCTAAGCTCGTTACATAAACTCGTCACCGTCCTGTTAAAATGAACGGATAACTTAACCCCAAAGTGCGTCGGATATAGTGATCCAAGCACACCAAACAAATATAGTATGCCCCTGTGGCCCGACGTGAGTCAGTAAAATAGCCTTGGATAAGCTAAAGGGAAGGTTGAAACCAAAATGGAAAACAACCATGACATACAAAGAGAATCGAACCGGATATGACATCGACTCCCATACTCACACGCGTGGCCGGAACTACCGGACTCCTCACTTCCTCGGTTAGCACTTGTTAGAAGTTCAACATAGTACTCAATAAACAAATCACAAGCAAGTGGTTAAGTCTGGTTAGACACACACACAAGGGAAAATGAGTCGTATCTCAACAGCACAATAATATGAACAACTGTAAACTCATTACATGACTTAAGTCTTACAAGGTCATAAACACACAGAAAGGCAAACAACACACAAGCCGGTGTAAACCGGTAGGCAACAGACTGCAAGAAAACCATACCTCGGTCCTTGTTGAGTTCGAGTTCCACCGAAGGTAGTTCCTATACATCATTAATAACGTCGGTTAATTACCTTTCATTACTCTCGGTTTACTAAGTGTTTTACATGTTTACACCACGAGTTTCCACACTAAAACTCACCCTTAATTTTCCTCATAATACACACTAGGATTTACTACATAAGCCTCATCACCTTTCTTAAATTTAATTTTTTTTTTGTTTCTGGTCCGGACCTCCCCACAGGGGCTGTCCCTAGGGGCGGTCCACAACAGAGGCTCCGACGAATTTTTTTTTTTCTGGCCCGGACCTCCCCACTGGGGCGGTCCCTAGGGGCGGTCCACAACAGAGGCTCCGACAAAAAATTTTTTTGTTGTTTCTGGTATGGACCTCCCCACAGGGGCGGTTCACAACAGAGGGCAATTTTCAAAGTGTTTTTCTTCTCATTTTGAACTCCAAATTGAACCCAATTTTTTTCTAATCATTTCACATGTTTTCCCACATGTTTTAACACCTTTTTGGCACCCTTAAACCCTCTCTAAACATCCTGCACACTCCATAAACATTTACCCAAACTTTTACTAAATCTTTAACACTTAGAGCATTTTCCTTTCTTGTTCTACTTGATCTCTTCACCCATTGTTACCCCAAGCTTCTTACATGCATGAAGGTATTTTATAACACCAATATAACCTTTTACACTTGCTTAAATTATTATCTAATCTTGTTACCCAATTCTTAATCAATTTCACCCAATTTCTCACTCTCCTCTCACAAGAACTAAAACTTAGTTTTGTTAAGTGTTATGCTACAGATTTTTCTGACCACTCTCACCCACTTACTAGTCCACTAATAATGCAACATTCCCACCATTGAGTTCACTCATTTACCCATCTCCATCTATCTAGATACCAACCGATTTTCATACTAAATTTTTCCCTCTCAAAATACTTGTAGTTCTCTAGTTTGCTCCCACCTAGAAATGCATTTAAGCCATTAAATTTCTACACAAGTTTTGACATGATCTCCCCAAAATTTTAACATGTTCCCACACATTATTTAGCCCTCAAAAACACTCCAACCAACAAACTCATCCAAAACACTAAACCACACTTGAATTCATCATTTCCAACAACAATAGCACTCAATGTACATAAACCTTAAAAGCTTGGCTCTTAGGCCCTTAATCAACATCAAATTAAACACTGAATTTCCTCATATTATTCGTAACACCTGCATTTCACTGAACATTTATATTTGCTCAAACATAAACACATTCATATATTACACCTTAGTTTAAGTTAAGTTAATTACCTTGGGTTTTCTTTTCAAAAACTCTTTCTCTTAACTTCTTGCTCCTCAATCGGTATTCAACGGAATTAATTGCTACACTAATGACCATGCCAAGATAATCACAATAAGTATGGAGGGTTCATGAACACTATTCCATTAACCCTAGAACTTAGTAAATATTTGAAACACCATAGGAGGGAATTACCTTGTACTTCAAAGTGAAGTTTTTGGTAATGAAATTTGGGCTAGCTCCAACACCTCTTGAAGATTTAACAAGCTTTAATGAAGAGAAAAACGATGGTGTTTAGCACACCAAAATCGGCCACCATATAAAATGGGAGAATGAATGGATTTTTGAGTTCTTTCTTACCCTAGACCATCAAGGAGTTGATTGGCTTCAAGAATATGAAGTTTTCTCTTCAAGATGTGGTACACCCATGGAAATTAAGTATGGAGTTTTGAGATTTTAAAAGGTGGAAAATAATCCCCAAGATGAGAGGAGTATTTTGGTGTAAAAATTTCTTGATTTGGAGTTGGTTTAAGGGTAGAACAAGAAGGAGCAAGGTGAAGCTCTTTGTGGCTTCAACAAATCGCCATAGGAGGAAGAAAGAGCAGAGAAAGAGAGCTGGGGGAAGAAAAATTGTGGGTGTAGAGAATGAGGGGGAGAGAGAGTATGAGAGGGAGTATGGTGTGAGAGGTTTTGTGTTTTTATTATTTTTGTCTTTAGTCAATATACACAGCAAGAGAGGGGGCTGGGAAATGAAGAAATCGTAACACACACAAAATAGAGGAAAGAGAGTGTGAGAGAGAGGAAATAAAGTAAGTAGTACCTTTTTGCTTTTTGTTGTTTTTGTATTTTAGTGAGTAAAGTAGATTTAGTAGAATAGAGAGGGGGCTCTCACGTGAGACACAAGATAGGGGGGCCAACTTTGATTTTTATTTTACAATGTGAGAGAGTGGCACTTGGTCATTAGCAGATAACACCCGTTAGTTCCCGAACTGTCAGTTTTAACAGTCCGGGTCCGGTTTCCGGAATATATATATTTTTTTTATTCTAAAAATTCTTAGACTTTAATTAGTATATAATTATAGTTATAAAATCAACTATAATTTATACAAGTCCGATTTAACTGTTTTAAGTCACGTTTTTTGGTTTCCTCGAAAAACGTGCTTTAAAGCCTCGTTTGTGCTTTTACCCCACTATTTGGGTCCGTTTCCTTCGGGAATTTTTCCCACATGTTTCTAATGACTAAATGAGTCCTAGGAATCCTTTTTGGACCTTAGTTAAGGTTACATACTCACTATAATCATTTAACACACGTTTTTGTGTTTTGTGACTTTTACGCGTTTTCTTTTTCTTTTTAGTTTTCGTTTCTTCACTAATGGTCTTAAGGACTTAATTAGCCTCAAAATATAATAATTACATAATTAATTAACATACTAAGGTTTGGGGTATTTCAGTGCCCGAGGAAACCTCGGTCTCCAATTGTCAGGATTGCCTTCTTTCAAAACCCCTTTAAAGAGATTCATTTCAAAGCCAAAGGATAGGATTAGGTGTGGATTGAGGAAAGGATGATTTCGAAGAGTTGAAGAATAGGCTGGTCTTGAAGTTTATTTTGGTTGAAGTGTTAAAGGGTTTTGATTGTTTTGGGGAGGTTTTGGCCTTTGTAGTGCTAAGAGGATGCTGGAAATTTTAGGGAGTAAAGGGGCATTTTGGTCATTTTTAAGAGGATGCCGGGTTAGTGAAGTTTAACTTTTGGAGTGGTCAAACTTTTGAGGCGCTTTGGGAAGTCAAGGTGTTGAAGAAGGATTCGGGGTTTAAGGATGATTGAATGTGGAAGAGGATGTTTGGTTTGCAGGGGTTCGGGTTTTGGAGGTGTTTCAAGTTTCACAGATGACTAGGATTTGTTCGGGAGTATTCGGGAATCGGAGGTCCTATGTGACTTGGAGTTGGTTCAGGTAAGGATTAAGGAGTGTTTATGTGTCCTGAAGCTCTAAGGGGAGGGTTTGATTGATTTATTCAGAATTGTCTCTCTTAAAGTTTTTTTAAAAAAAAACTGAAAATCATTTCGTTGAAAAAGGGCGGATAACCCCGAGGGATTACCCTATGTACCCCCTCGAACATGACACTTAATTAATGGTAAGTGCCAAGGCTCGAAAGATGGGGCAATGAATTTATGTCGAAAAATAGGATTCAGAGAGAAACACCATGAATGAGATGTTCTCGGTCGAACCCTAATAACGTCTCTAACTCCCGGGTTTTAAAACGCTAAAAATCGAAAACATTGAAATCGAGCGGAAGGGAGTTAGACGATTCTAAAATCCCGGCTGCAACTAGGAAGGTCGTTACTTCCCTAGCACCCCGCCTTGTAAAAATCTAGGCTGCAATTAGGGGAGGTTTGTCACCCTAATGCCCCACCTAAGGAGATCCAGACTGTGACAAGGGAGATTATGACCCCAGTGCTCCGCCTCGGATTTTTATTTTGGAAAGGGAGACAAGTGACACCTAACTAGGAAGAAAATGTTTTTTGAAAGTGTTAGATATCCCATGTTCCCCAAAAATGGCGTAGTTTTGAGTTTGAAAACTGAGTTAGAAAATCTTTGAAGTTGTTAGGAATTCTCGATGAGGAAACACTGATTTTGAGAAATATTTTTAGGAGAAAACTTTATGTATATGTGAGAAGAACTTTCTGCATTTGAGAAGAGTTTTCTGTGATGTGAGAAGAGTTTTTCCTTTAAAATTCCACAAAAGGGTTTCTTTGAAATCTGAAAATCTTGATGAAACTTGGATAAAATGATGGCTTGAAATTCTTTTTGGATTTTGGAGCTTGAGAGGAATTTACAAGTTGGGTTTGAATTTGGGCTGAATTGAATGAATCAAAACGAATTGAATTGGAACTGAATTGAAGATGAATTGGGTTGATTTGAAATGGACTGGACAGAATTGAATTGAGTTGGAATTGGGTTTAGGCCGGGTTTGAATTGGATTGAAATTCAGGTTAAGTCAAAGTTGGGTCAAGGTCAACGTTTAAGGTCAAGGTCAATGTTTTTTGGTCAAGGTTTGACATTTGTGGACGTGGTTTGACATTTGTGGACTTAGTTTGACTTGTGTGGACTTGGTTTGACTTTTGTGGACTTGGTTGGACTTTTGTGGGCTTGGTTTGACTTTTGTGGGCTTGGTTTGACTTTTGTGGACTTGGTTTGACTTTTGTGGGCTTGGGACAGATTTGGGCTTGGGCCTTGTCGGGCTTCGGGTTTGGGCCTTGTTGGGCTTCGGGTTTGGGCCTTGTTAAGCTTTGGGTTTGGGCCTTGTTGGGCTTCAGGTTTGGGCCTTGGTTTCCTGGGTTTGGGTCGAGTCAAATGTGGACTTGGGTTCGGGTTGATTTGTGGACATTGGACCGGGTTGGGCTTCTTGGACCGAATGGAGATTTGGGCTTTCGGATTGATTGGAATTTGGGTTTTTGGGCTGATTGACATGTGGGCCGAACTGGGCTCTTGGGTTTGATGGGTTCGGGCCTCGCCTATATGGGGCTTGGGCTAGGAGTTGAGTTTAATGTAGGCTGATTTGGGCAATGGGCCGGGTATTGGAGGCAGGCCTGGTTGAATGTGTCATTGGGCCGTGGGTTTTGAGCTTCGGCCATGGGTTTTGTGTTTGGGCTGAGGGATTTGGACTTGGACCGAGGGCTTTGGACTTGGGCCAAGTTGAGTGGTGGGTCGGGCTGAGTAGTGGGTCGGGCTGAGGTTGGACTTGGGTCGAGAAGTTGGCATTGTGTAGCCGGGCCAAAATGAGACATGGGCGTAGCCTAAGTCAGAATTGGATTAAGAGATTGAGTCGGTTGTGGGCTGATTATGAAATTGAGCCAAGTTTGCTTTGGGCTTCGAGAGTGGATTTCCACTAAAGGGGCTGAGTGAGAATGTATTAGAAGCTTATTGGCTAATGGTCTTAAGTCATATGAAAATTATATGAATTTACAAAAAGATTGGATCTTTGTTGATTGTACATTTTATTCTGAAATTAGGGGATGATTTGGAAAATTTTAAAGAAAACGGGTATTCCTCACATGGGGCGTGTCCAGGACCCGTCATTCATGGAGGATACCCAAACCTGGAGCTTTTCTAAAGTGGGCCTCAAGGGCCCAATAAGAGGGGCAACCTAATGGGCTTTCTACTGTCACCTGTTCCAGCCCGTTTGGCTGGTTATGGGCTGCATCTGAGATAGACTAGATTTGGGCTGATGTTTATGCAAACCCAAACAGAATAAGCCCATACAATAAACCACCGAATTAAACCAAAGTGCAGGCATGAATTTCAATAAAACCACATAAACCATGTATACATATGCGCATGAATTTCAGAAGCCCTCCATAAATCATACGTGCTCAGGACTGAATCTCAGGGGTTACCGCAGTAACATATATGCGAGGGTAAATCTCAGAATAACCAAAGGACAAAACAGATTTAATTAATCCTAGAACTTCCAAATAAAGCAACGATAAAGTGAACCCTAATGTATGGGTTGCTAATCAATTATTACTCCCTACTTATTATCTTTCAATGGCCACACAAAGGTTAGTATACAGTAAACAATTATATACAAATCTTGCATGAATTCTGAAATGACTAATAATTTATAACAAGGCTTAATCTAGCCTAACAGTCCTGCCTAGAAGAAAAGCTAACGTGATCGGTGGATCTTAATGTGGGGTTTCTTATTCATTATTACTTTCTCCTATGATTTATCTTTTAGTGATCAACTAAAAGGTTGCAAGCGAAGAAAAAAATCAGAGAGCAACAAATATACAGAAAATAAAACTATGTGCAGAAGTGGAAATGATCCCTGAAATGAATAACCAAATAAAACACCGCTTAACCTGTGCTAATCAATCTTGTCCTAAAAAAAACTAGCAGAAATCATGGATCCTAATAGGGGGTTGCCAATTTACTCTGTTATTTACCCATCCCCATTTACCGCATGCACATTTTTTAGAGGCAGTCAAATACCAAACTAATCCTAATTCTAAATCCTGTCCATGAACAAACAAAACCCTAGTTTAATGTTTCTTGCTCAAATTGACAGCTGCATTTCATAACTAAGATAAGTGCTAAGTTAGACCAAAACCAGAGGCAAAACCAGAAGCATGCAAACAGTTAAATTGATGTATTAAATGCTAAGAAATAATCCTAGAAATCAACAATCAATAGACCGTCGGGTTGCAAAAATCCCGGTTGCAGTAGTATAGTAATTATGAAGCGACCAGGTGTCAATCCACGGGACTTGAGGTAAATAAGCCTAGCCTAAGACAGTGGGTAATTCAAAAGGGGTTTGTTTTGGTTTTGGGGTTTTAAATTGATAACAAGAAAGTAAATAGCAGATAAATTAAAGTAATAGTTTTGGGAGTGTGAACGGTACTCTAGGTTCAGGGAGTTGTTTCACTAATTAGGTTCTGCATATTCTACTACTTAAACGGAGACTTGGATCGGCTTGTAATTCTCAATTATCTATTCTGTATTAAGTCCTAATTCCAGATAGCTCATCTAGACAGGACACGTAGTTCTAGTCTAGACTTAGCAAGTATATCTAGATGGTTTTAACGCCAGACTTACTAGTCTGGTGTGATTTCTGAGTGTGGGACTAAGCTCCCTAGTGGTAGGATGTGTAATCGCTCTATTGCAAATTCTCATAGGCAACAGGTTAATAGGACCATCAATGCTAATCACCTTATCTGATCATAACATGATTCGAGGGCTTATAATAAATTCATGACGTTTATTAAAAGCACTTAAAAAGCGTTAACCTGAACAATCCAAATAGTCTCAATAAAGCAGTAAAATAATGCAGAGTTTAACTAATTACAACATCCCTTCCCCTGGAGTATATCCTCTTAGCTAGACATAGTAATTGAAAGCATAAATAGGAGAGAGTTAGAAGAAATGATCTGTTACGAAGATCCTCCCGCTTGCTCCTCCCTTTGTCCTCGCGCTATGTTGGCTGAGAGGTTGGATTTGGTGACAATGAAGTGAACTTGGTGAAAAGGGGTGAAAGTGGAAATTTTGGGTGAGTTTGTAAGGTGTCCGGATCAGTTGGGCCAGACAGAGATCCGGATGTGAGATGTCCGGGTCTGTCTGGGTCGGACAGAGATCCAGACGCAATGTTTTGTGTGGCGTGTATGCGGAATCTGATATGTGATTTTTGTGTGAAGAAATTTGGATGAAAACGTGAGTGATGTGAAGTGTATTTGTGTTTGAGTGTAGGTATGGAGATGGAGTACGGAGGAATTAATATGAGGATGAGCAGATGAATGGAATGAGAGGAGGAGGATGAATAGAGGTGTAGACGAATGTCTGGTGCGAATTGAAATGAAGGCTGGGGAAGAGTTTAAATAGGCTTAGTAGTAGACATAGATTAGTGGTGAGTTGGGTCGATGACTGATTGAGCATGGAAATTGATTTAAATAAACAGAGTATGGGCGTAATCGGCTGATAATTGCGCCGAAAGCACAATTATCAGCGCGCATGATTTTTATTTTTCAACTCTGTGTGACGTCCGGATCCGGACGTGAGATAAAAGTTTAGATCTGGATCTCGCCTCACGTCCGGACTTACGTCCGGATCCGGAAAAATGTTGCTCTCTGTGAGATGTCCGGATCAGTTTGGCCGGACGGAGATCCGGACGTGAGATGTCCGAGTCTGGCTGGGTCGGACAGAGATCTGGACGTGTGTATTTTGTTTTGGTTTTCTTTGCAAACTTTGACAGGCTCCAGATTCTTCGTTTGAGCTCCGTTTGCAGCGTTGGAAAGCTCTTGAGGAGAACTATGCATTTCTACCATCATTTCCTGATTTTATCATATAAATTGGCATCAGTTCTTGCCCAAGGTAAGAATCATGAAAAACATAGGATAAGTGTGAGAAAACACCTGAAAACTTGCGTAAAATAGGAATTTAGAGCATATAAAACTATATCAATTTCACACTTATCAAAGCATCAGAAGTCTGTAACTCAAGCACGTTCAAAGGATGACCAAAAACATTAAACATCAGAAGCACAAGTATGTTCAAGCAATAACCAGGAATTAAACATCACCACAGCTTTTACAGATGCACACTGTCATACAACAAAACACTAGAACATTTTGGTTTAAGAAATGGTACCAGGGAAACGAAGACTAAATTCCCTGCAAAACCAAACCCATGAACAGAGACGAGTAGGTTAGAGCTTATACCCTTTTGATTAACAGAAAAATGAAGAAAGTTAGACAGAATGTACAAAGCTTAAGGAGTGAGATTGGGATTCTGCTCATGCGGGAATGAGCGTAACATCCTTGAGGGTTGGGAGCAGATTTCTCCTGCTCAGCCATTAAACAAACACCAGGGATAATGGAGAATAAAACCGCATAACAGAAGCATTATCATGAGCAGAAAAGAGAAACGAGCAGCACTTGGGCTCACTTTTGACCACACAGGCGGACTGGTGAGTAACGATCGTAAAGTAGACTAGAGAAGAACCAAAATCATGACTGGAAAAGGACCAGTCCGTTATCAACTGCAGATTATCACCTATAGTGGCATACAGATAAAGAAAACTTCCAAACTGGAGATGGACCAGTTTCGCAACATAGTCGGTTGTTAGCGATGTGAACATAGATATAAAAGAAAGGGGAAGTATACTGAGCCACTACTATACGTACTCAGAACAAGCGGCACTAAAAAAGAATCAACCTAATCGAAGCAATATAAAGGTACCGGTGATGAAATAGAAGTTCCGAAATGAGCAGAACATGAACAAAAAATTTATATCTACATATGCCGTGTTCGTGGACTTCTGGGTCCATACCAGGCCGGATATTCATCCGAATGTACAGAGAAAAATAAGATAAGGTGAGAGATATGCAAAACAGAACGAGAACGGCCGACAACTAGAACCAAGCGGTTCTGAGTGTAGGTTGTTTATACACATCTCTGGAACCAAAGGCATGCAAAACGGAGGTTTACAGCTCTGGTTCGAGATTTCAACAAAACAAAAGGGAATGAGGGAATGCAAGAAACCAAAAGATTCTCTGGACGAAACTAAACAAGCAACGTGAACCAAATGCGAGAAGGGAGATGAAGGGAATAAACCGTTGAGAATAGACTTGTGAGAAGTTTGAAATCGAAAACGTAATGGAGCAAGACAAATTGTGAAGAAGGAGATAACCACTTGCATGGAGAGATCGATACCACTTACTCTGCCGATTAAGGAAAGAGACAGTGTCGGATCCCCTTTTTTTTAAACGGGATAGTGTGAGCGTTAGTTCGAAGAGGCAGAAGGAGAGCAGGCGGAGATGGTAGTGAGTTACGTGGTGATTCTGAACCAAAAAGAAGAAGAAGATGGGGTGGCGGCGAACTTCAGATAATGGAGCGGTGACGAACTTCAGGTAACGGAACGATGTTGGTGATGGGATTTCTCGGCGGGATGAGGGTAGTGGTGAGTTTCAGGCGTATGGATTTGATGGTCGTGGTGGACGGTTTCGAAGAGCAACCAAAGAGACAGAAAGAATTCTCGGGATTTCAAGCGAGGAATGTTCTAGAGTTCAAAACGTTTTTTCTTCCCAAGTCTGCTACTGTTCTCCTCTTTTATAATGAGGGGTTAGGGTTTTTTTTTAGAGGGAATATATGATTATTCTATGGGCTGACTATAAAGTGGGGCTTATTTGAGATATTTGGGCTAAAAACGGGTCCAAACTGATGCATCAGGTCTGAAAATCACATACTACACAAAATAAGAAAGGCTTCCACCAAGTTTTGAACTCGGGACCTCTGCCCTCCTCCCTCACGCACTCTACCGGTTGAGCCGTGATGGAATTCAATGTATAACAGCGATTAACGAAATCATAGTTCCGTTGCGAGCCAGAACAAAAATAAAACACCATTAGTTCCTTACCAGGGATTGAACTCAGGACCAAAGGGTTGCCTGGTGAGTACTTTAACCAGTTATGCTAACTCAGAATTCAACATCTGTGAGAGAAATAAAACAAAAGCCTCAAATTCGACGGGATAACTCTTCTAAAACGCGACGAAACCAAAAGGAAGTATGTACAATAAAATGAGGTGATTAATCTAATGACATGAAAGTATGGGATACAATTAAAAATAAGATTCAAAAATGTAATGAGATATAAAATAAAAGAATAACACATGTACATGAAATAATGAAAATTAATGCTCGTAATGAAGATAAAACACTCAAAATAAATAGAAAATAATGGTAGTAGAAGGACACCCGAAATAATAAAAATAGTGACGATAAAACGGAGAAAGTCAAAAGGAAATAATAAATAATAATAAAAGTATAAATCCATTGAGCGTGTAAAATAATACAAGGTAATAACAAAACCGCGAAATATTTTAAAACAAAAGCAACAAAATATGTATACAAAATGAAGCAGGTTAAAACGGATTACGATAAAGGGCTCGTGCTCCCTTTCCCATAGGAATGTGAGATTTAAAGGTCAGGAAAAGTAAATTCCTTTGGTTGAAAACGGGACGACCGCCTTATTTTTAGAAGCATGCTTATTTTCACATTTTTGTTTCAATAAAAAAAAGGATCAGAATTTTTGGTGTCTACACCAGGTTCTTATCCAGTGGCAAAGCCTTCCTCCATTTGATGCTTTTTGGGAACCAATTGAAGAGATCGGCAGAGATTTTCCCACCTTGAGGAAAAGTCAGTTTCGGAAGAGGGAGTGAATGTGACCACTACATGGAACAAAGCGGTCAAACGATCAAGCAGCCAAACGGCCGAACCACCATCGTGGATGCAAGACCACATTCCATGAGGTGGTTGAGTATTTAGTGGGTTTACTTAAGTATTCAATGGGGTTATTTAACAGTTATTTCCTTGATTAGTATTTCATTTATTTTTAATTATGGGAGAATTCAGAGCAACGCAATTATCAACATTATCGTCAACTCTATCTTCCTCATACCCCAATTCTCTATCGCTCTTTACTATCAAATTACATGGATGATTAACGTTGCTGTTTCACCCACCCCTCATCTAAGACATCCTTCAAGAGCACCTCTCAAATCATGATCCTCCAGCTAACAACCCCGGTTCCCTCTAACACCTCAACAGGAACCGAGGCTAAAGCCAAGAGAAACCCTCCCCAATGACTGATGATCCCAGAAAGAGCTCGGCAGCTCTCGATGAGGGGTACTTGATTGGAGTAGAATTGAAAAAGTTTTTGTTGTTTTTCCTTGTGAAAGTTTTTCGCTGGAGTTTGAACACTTAACTGTAGTACCGCTTCAAGGTCTTGGCGTCCGCCAATATCTATAAAAAATCCAAAAGAACCCCAAAAATTAAATGACAACTTTTGTAGCTCGAGTAAGCATTCAATAAGCTACAAAGCTGGGTGAAATTAAGGTAGTTCGTTGATCAGTATGGATCTAGGTGATACTAAGAACAAGATCAAACAAGTCATAAACCTAATATATTTTTAAGCTATAAGTAGTTATATTGTCTAAATACTATTCATGTCCAATCTAAAACACAAGTGAGTTCCTATGAACATCAAAAGATTCTCCTCTAAAAGGTACCTTACACCAACAACAAAAAATAGGTTGCACAAAAAATCAGGCATATTGAAGAGCAGCAGCGCCTTCACCCTCCACACTTCTTTCTAGGCAGCTTATATTGCTCTATTAAAAATTCAATTCCTTCTTTTATAGTTGCCTCCTTCCCAGTTTTTCCATTATAAAGACATTGGACTGGATAGCGACCACTTCGATTGTATTCATTCATCTCCTTGAGTGCAGTTGTGACAGCTTGATAAGCTTCCTCTCCAAGATCATTTTTTAGAGTTTTAAGTTTCTCATCCTCTTCATTTAATATCTCCTATACATAATCAACACAAAAGCTATTACAGTTCATAGTGTTTAAACGTATTAGACATAAAGAAGTAACAACTATACAGGAATAACATGGAATTGTTGCGTCCATCTCAAGAAGCAAACAACTTAAGCTAAAGATTGCATAAACCAGATAAATAGTATGAACAATCTCTTACCTTTACACCATCCTTCTCTTCAACCACCTTGAATGGAAACCAACTAGAATCTCTAATGTGTGATTCCCACAAAGAACACAATTTCATTACTGAATTATGGCTTACTTCACCATCAGCAGAGCGTTTACTCTTGACTCCATTACAAAATGCTTCGACATTGAGGTCTCCCATTCTCTTTACATAAACTTTTTGCCCCGGAAGTGGTGTAATATTCTTAAGCTCCTAAAAGAGAAAATACAAAATCTGAATCATTAGCGTGTGTGTCTACATATAAGAAACTCAGTTGCAGAATTATACTAAATAAAATAACCATAAGATCCCCCTAGATATTACCATAAGGTCTCCTAAATTGCTTTCAACATCTTGTGTATACAAAAAACAACTGTAAACACGAAGTACAAGCATATATCCAAATATACCAGCCTGAAGAGGGTGATATATATCAATCATGGAAGTGTTTTGTGAATCTTCTAGTATCATCAGATCTCTTTAAATACATCAATCTTTTTAACAAGAAAGACTTGTGATTAATATGAAGCTCTGATTTTAACGTGAAATTTGTACAGCTAGTCATGATAGACGAACATACATTGATTAGAGCCTTACGAGCTTCTTGGATCTGATCATTGTCCATCCGTTGTCTGGTAATCAGACACTGAGTATCAGAATGAAAATCCTTGACCTGTTCTTTGATTTTTCTCATCTCCTCATCCTTAGCACTTAAGCCTAAGTCAAGCTGCTTTTTCAGAACAGTGATCTTTTTATCATATTCAACTTTTAGCCTCTGTTATCACAAACAGTTACTTTAATATGGTTATAAATGTCAACAACTACATCATATTGTGGCAAAAAAGAGTCGAATAAACCTGATTTTGTTCCACGAGCATTAACATATGCTGATAAGTCTTCAAGGTCAGTAGTTCATACTGCGTGCAAAGAGAACATATATCAAATAAATCATATCTTACGCACACTAATCTTGGAAGCAGAATGTGAAATGGCTCTAGTCAGAGCTAGAGGTTTAATTCCTAGCTAGTTTTTTCGAAAGATTAAACAGTTTACCAAGTAGCAAAATGTAAAACAAAATGGGCTTTTCTTCATGCTTTTAGCCCTATTTGTATATACATAAACACATTGCCTTCTCTTTACAAAGAATAAACCAAACAAGTAGTGAAAAGTCAATCGGAGTTGGAATCATTTCCTAGTTTAGTATAGGAAATGATGAGACATGGTAAGCAATTCAATTGTCCCTATAATTCAATAATTATTACTACCCCATTCATAGCTTTGAGCTTAATAGTATATAAAAATGGTTACTCTTTATAAATTTGAGTAACAAAGCTGTTACCGTTGTCTTTATCCCTAAAATCTCATCGTTCAGGTCTTCAAATTGATGTTTGTCCTTTGTTGGAAGAGCCAAGGAAGAATCGAAGTCGAGCGAGGGAGATCGGGCGAAGAAATTTGAGGACGATGAAGTAGAAAGGAGAACGACGAGAGAAGGCGAGAGCGAAAGAAGAGAATTGTCTATCTGTGTTATTGAAATGAGAACAGATACAACCTAGATTTAAGCAAGCGGATTATGCCGTTGCTTAACAGAACTAAAGACATTAACAAGAGTAATAAGCAACGGCTAAACAAAACAATTAATGACATAGAGGGTAAAAGGGGAAAAGCAAGCAATCCTAACACCCCCCCCCCCCCCAAACCTAGGGAAAAGAGGTTTTTGCTAGGTTTGAAGTGTTAAGCATCCCCATTGTCGTTAATTGTTGGCGATAATCTTTTCCTGCTAAGGCCTTCGTAAGCATGTCGGACTTTTGGAACTGGTTGGAAATGTGGACAACATCAATGAGTCCGGCCTTGATTTGATCCCGAACATAATGAACATCAATTTCGATGTGCTTTGTTTGTTCGTGAAGAACGGGATTGCGTGCAATGTAGACGGCTGATTTGTTGTCACATTTCAAGGGTATGGGAGTAATGTTGTTGATGCCGAGTTCATTGAGGAGACGGAAGAGCCAAGCCAATTCCGTCGTGACACGTCGAAGGGCGCGGTACTCGGCTTCGGCGGAAAAGAGAGAAACGGAAGCTTGCTTCTTGGATTTCCAAGAGATGGGCGATCCTCCAAAAAGAATGTAGTATCCACTGACTGACCTACGAGAAATGGGGCATGAAGCCCAATCAGAATCGCAGTATGCTGATAGAGAATAATCAATGGAGTTATTTAAGAAGATGCCATAACCGAGCATCCCTTTAATGTATTGGAGAACGTGTATAGCAGCATCCCAATGGTGTTGGCAAGGTTGTTGGTTGAACTGACTTAAAACCTTTGATGAGGAGTATACACGCATGTCGTCTGATGGATAATGCCCTTCTTATGAAAGAAATCTTGTAAAACCTTTGATGTTCCTAATTCATATGCATTATCGGAGCGCACAATTTTAACCAACTTGTTAAATTGTCACTCAACCATGTTGATGAAATTTTGTATATGTTGAGAGGCATCCGATTTAGATTTCATTAGAATAACCCAAGTGCATCTACTAGCATCATCTACAATAGTAAGAAAATATCGGCAACCATCATGATTACTAGTAGAGCAAGGACCCCAAGTATCGATGTGAATGAGATCAAAACAGTTTTGGGATTTATTCTTAGAATGAAAGAAAGGCAAGCGGTGACCCTTAGCTCTAAAACATATGTCACAGATGAAATCATCAGAAACGTCATGTTTGCTTATAATTCCCATCCAAATCATTTTCTTTACAGGAGGATGTCCCATTCTCCTATGCCATCTCAAAACATTTGTATTACATGCATTACCAGAAACAGAACATGTATCATTGTATTTACAGTCACCAAAAACATTATGCAACAGATCAACATCTAAAAAGTATAAGCCATCACGCTGATGTCCAACCTTCTGTTTATTCTTCCAAGTAAGGTCCTGCAGATAGCAAGAATCAGAATCGAAAGAAACAACACACTTATTTTGCTCAGTTATTCTGCAAACAGAAGCAAGAGACAGCTTGAAACTGGGAACATGAAGCACATTCTTAAGATAGAAATTATCAGCTAATCGAACAAATCCCATTGTATTAATTGTTTCAAGCTGCCCATTAGGCATGGTTACATGTCGAATATTAGAAAAACATCTCTGATCATTGAACAACAGATCATTGCCAGTCAGGTGTTCACTAGCACCTGAATCTATCAGCCATTGTTGATTAAAAGATTTATAACCAGAATTATTGCATTTAGGAAGGATATTACCTGCAAAGCTTGAATCGTTTCTGATGGGAAAGACATTGCTGTTGGAAGCCATCTTCTCAGGAACTTTCTCAGTTTGCTCAAGAAGACTGCAAAGTTTCTTCAACTTATCAAGGTTTGAACTGGACAAACCTTTGATGCTCTCCTCCTTTTTATCAGCAAAATTCACAGAGATGCTGCCCTTCGGACCTTTCCACCAGTCGGGATATCCACACAGCTCAAAACATCCGGTCTTCAGGTGGCCAGTTTTGCCGCAGTGAGAGCAAAGCAAAGATTTCTTACTGGAGACGTCTTTATCTCTTCTTGCTTTGCTATATTTATTCCTTGTTTTGCTGGTGTTGTTTGCGAAGGAAACATCCAGACTATCTCTGGAGTTTCTCCCATTAACCCGTTGTCTTTCCTCTTGAAGGATTATGGCATAAGCTGAATCTAAACTTGGGAGAGGCTTCTTCATAAGGATGTTGCCCCTAACATTCACAAAATCCTCACGCAGTCCCAGCAGAAATTGAAATAGTTTCTGATTTTCAGATTGTTTTGCTATTTTTTCACTATAGCCACAGACATAGGAAGTAACATTCGACATGGCAGAGATATCATCCCACAAACTAGTAAGCTTGGTAAAATATTCAGAAACGCTAGAATCTCCTTGTTCAAGCCTAGATAACTCGCGATTAAGCTCAAAAAGTTTCGTACCATCAAGTTGATCGAATCTCCTGATGAGGCGCTTCCACATGTCATACGAGGTTGAACAAGGAACCAGGCTGTCTCCTATGGTGGTTTCGACTGAAGCGAGGATCCAGGACCTGACCAAGCCGTCGCACCTATCCCAGGCATCGCGTCGGCTCTTCGGGACTTTGGACTTCCTCAAGGTGCCATCTATTAGCTTTATTTTGTTCTTAGCCAATAGAGATATCTCCACCTTCTTCCTCCAGTTTTGAAAACCCTTCTTTCCGTCGAATTTGACAGTGGTTAATTGCGCTCCAGGAGTTTCAGAGTTCGATACGAAGAGAGGATCTGATTCGTAGCGTCTCCTTCCTTTTCTCTTGCTAGCGGTAAGATCTTCCTCTTCGGTTTCGGATGATTCTTCCTCATCCTCGGAAGATTCGTCTTCTTCTTCTTCACTGAGTTGCGTCGACATTGCAACGGCGGATGGAAACGACCGTCACTGCTCTGATACCATGTTGGAAGAGCCGAGGAAGAATCAAAGTCAAGCGAGGGAGATCGGGCGAAGAAATTTGAGGACGATGAAGTAGAAAGGAGAACGACGAGAGAAGGCGAGAGCGAAAGAAGAGAATTGTCTATCTGTGTTATTGAAATGAGAACAGATACAACCTAGATTTAAGCAAGCGGATTATGCCGTTGCTTAACAGAACTAAAGAGATTAACAAGAGTAATAAGCAACGGCTAATGAGCAACGGCTAAACAAAACAATTAATGACACAGAGGGTAAAAGGGGAAAAGCAAGCAATCCTAACATCCTTTGCTACCTTAAACCATTCAGAATGTAGTTGTTCCTCACGGCACTTCAGTTCCTTTACTTCATTTTCTTGCTCTTGCCGTTTGTTCTCCATGTGCTTGTACGATGCTTCTAAAGTTTTCTGAAGCTCTTCATAATATTGTTCAATTAAAAGATGTGGAATCACTCTGAGTTTCCCTTGGAATTGGTCATACTGCATAAAATCAACCATAATTATGACAAAAGACGATGGATATCCATTCTCCGTAAAAGCAAGGTTAAATAAAGAGCAACAACTATTAAGAGTTACCGTCTTCATTGCATAATCAAGCTGACCCTTCTGACTTTCTTTTTCCGCCAGAAAACTTATTAACTCTCCTGCTTGTTGATCTAGTTCTGTCTCTTGAGAGCTTAGTAGATCCATTTTTTCCTCAAATGCATCCAACATGTTTTTCATGCGACAAAATGCAGTTTCTTGCGTCTTTTTAATATCTGCTTTGCAATCGATATTTTATTAGTAGTATAACAGGTTTGGTTTAAAGAGGCTGGAAATTGAAGAAAAAGAAATTCACCACATTACTTTGAACAGTTGAGAGAATACAAAACGACTCATCACTCTTCCACGTAATCACGCCTTCTGAACCTTTGCAAATCAGTCCAATCTTCACTTCAGTCCAAAAATGTCTTGACTTTGGCAGAAGCCTCAATTGTCATTACCCAATCCGGAAATCTCTCTACAGAACTTTGCTCAGATCATTAGGAAAAGTAAGAGAATAGAAGAGAAATAATATATTCTTCCAAAATATCTAAGGAGTAATCAAAAGAAAGAAGTGGGCCATATTCAGAAGGGAAGTGCGGGAGGCAGACACAAACATAACAGGAATTCTAGAGGCACACCGATTGCAGCCACTAGATGATCATCGAGGCATATGGTTCAAATTACATCCCAAGGTTGACTTCTGATGAATTGATTGAAGATTGCAAGTTGTTCTGCTTAGCTGATCAAGAAACAAGAAACTGAAACAAGATTGCTAACATGGACCATGATCACCCTTTTCAAACACCATGTCAGAATCCCGTCGATCAGTTGCTTCCAGATCCAGAAAACTGGGGTTCATAAGACAAACTATATCTCTAAGCTTGGTGAACCCCCAAAGTGCCCTTCATCTGTCAAGGGCTAATTTCAAGAGATACAGCCACTGGGACTGAGTGGCTAGCTAAATTTTCAATCGGTTGTATGAGAATATAATAACTCTCTAGTTTTGTTCTTTTTCTCACTCTGTCTACATTATTGTTGTTCCGCGACAAAGGTTCGTATGAACCACAGTATTACCTTATTAGCTGGCTCTCCAGCCGATTATAAAAAAAAAAAACATCTAAGCATGCCATTTTCCTAACTAGCTGGGGCACTGTTGACCATTCGTTTCGATTTTAAAAAATCAGTAGTTGGGGGAGTTTAAGTGAGCTTCCCTGTTTGCTCAGATTGACGAATGATGGGTGATCAGATCACGGAGATATTTAATTCATTGTCAAAGAAAACGGATCAAGAAGCTGAAATGCAAAAATCTCTTGAAGGTGCGTCGCGCCCGAAGAAGGGTCCTGATGGGAGGGTCAAGAGCGAAATCAAAGTAGGAAAGCAAAAATGGAGCCATTGTCTCGGTGGCATAATACAAACGAGTGCGCTTGAACATATATAGCATTACTAGTTTTAATTTGAAGATTGGGGACAGAAAGGAGAATGAGGAGAGAAGGGGGAGAAAGCTGGGAAAACAAATGGTCACTCAAAATCTAGCTACAGTAGGGAGGAAGCTCCCTCCCTCGGGTCTTGTAGCTTCACGAACTGAGCGAGATGTGAGACATGCAACAATTGAGGGAAGTAGTCGGAGGAACTAGGAAGAGCATGGCAAAAAGGGATCATGCCCATGGGTATAAAGTTTGGGCATATGCTCAAACAATATCTAGCCATTAGATTACAATTTATCTTTTAAAACATTAATCTCAATCGTATATGTATTTTTTTATTTAATAATTAGTTTTATAAAAAAAACAATCAAATAATAATAATAAGGGTATAAGAGACTTTTTCAATTATAACCAACTACTCCCCCTTATTGATAGGAGGTGAAATTTACTGAAGTTTTTCTCACCCAATTGTAAAAGTAATTACTAGCATTTTAATAATTATTCCACCAGTAACTTCCCTAAATATACGACATTGACATTGTGGAAATTTCTTTCGAACATCTATTAATGCTACAAGGTTTATGTCAAAAGATTTTTTTTAATTTGTTATTTTTAAATAAAGTAAGTTTCTTAAATGTGGAATCTTTATTAGAATTGATGGTTTATAGTTTTCTTTTCAAATTAGATATTTAACTAAAATTATACAATTTTCAAAATGCAAATGTAGATTTGTTTGCTCATTTAAGAAAAAGTGTAGATATTTAGGTAAAAGGATATATTTTTTGAAACGAAGGTGTAGATTTGTATGAGGGAAGTGTAGATTTTTAGTATTTTATAAAAGTGAAAGTAAAAGTGTAGATATTATATTTTTCAAAATGAAGGTGTAGATTTATTTGATAGAATTGTAGATTTTTAGTAATTACTCATTTAAGTAAAAGTGTAGTTATTAAGGGATAGATTTTGTAAAATGTAGGTGTAGATTTGTTTAATAAAAGTGTAGATTTTTTATTTGAACAATATAATTTTAAAACGAATGAGTGGAATTATTTTAATGAGTAATAAATAAGACAACCTAGGAATTTCACTTATGACCTTATATTTATTTTAAAGGGTTCATGTCAAAGTATTTTCAAATTGTTTCTTTCAAAATAATTTGTTTAAAATGTACATCTTTCTTTCTCTTTTTCTAACTAGATCGGCTGCATTCCCAATTTAAAAAATATTAATGGTTTATCATTTTTTCAAATTGGATCGTTGCAATATACAAACTCATCTAAAATTACATTCTTATTTAGATATTTTAGTAAAATGTCATATTTTTAAATGTAAGTGTGGATTTTTTTAGAATTGTGAATTTTAATTAATTCCTAATTCAAGTAAAAGTGTAGATATTTAGGTAAAGTAATAGTTGTTTCAAAATATAATTCTTTGATTTATTTTTGTTTGATTGTAATGTTTAATTAAGTAATAAATAAATTAAACGTTGTTCTTATACATTTCTACGAGGAGTCTTGTCAATTAAATTTCTAATTTGTTATTTTTAAAAATATTTTTTTTTGCTTACAACGTGGGACTTTTGATTTTTCAAATAACTACTCCACTTCTATTACAGTTAAAAAAATTGTAACTGCCAATTGTGGAAATATTTATTAGAATTATTGATTTATTTCTTTCTGTGTAAACTAGATCATGCAATCTTATATTTTTTCCTTTATTTCTAAAAACTAAAAATTAAATTTGACATCTATACCCCTATAGTAAACAATAAAATCTAAACCTTCAATTTATTTGTTATAAATCCAACGGACATGGTTTAATTGAGCACCATGCTCAAAATTTGTTTTGAGCACCTTCCCCTCGTTGAGAGCATAGACGCAACACGCAACCCAACTGCCATGAGAGGAGACAACTCACTCTTATTAGTGAGCTCCAACGTCGTTTGGGGTTCCCGAATATTGTTGGTTATTATGGATCAGCAAATTTTATGAAATATCATTATATTTTTGGCATTCATGAAACACATTATAATAATAAGATAGTTATAAAATTCTAAAAATCTATGAAATATCAAAAAGGAAAAAGGATAAAAAAAACTCTTAATAATTATTAGGGAAATTTCACGAGATACCCCTGTTTTCTTTCGTAATTCACAATATACCCCTGTGATTTTCGTAATTCAACTTTAAACATGCTTAAATGTTGTCCAAAATTGATGAAACTTTACATGGACGATGCTAAAGTGTTATATTTTGGTCCAATATCAAATTTGAAGCTTTTTAAGCTCACATGTGACCTGTGGGACCCAATGAATATGTGACTGTTCATTGGGTCCCACATGTCACATGTGAGTTTAAAAAACTTCAAATTTGATATTGGACCAAAATATAACACTTTAGCATCGTCCATGTAAAGTTTCATCAATTTTGGACAATATTTAAGCATGTTTAAAGTTAAATTACTAAAATCACAGGAGTATATTGTGAATTATGAAAGAAAACAGGGGTATCTCGTGAATTTTCCCTAATTATTATAATACTTTTAAATTTCACAATATACCCCTAATTAAGTGTTAAAAAAATTCACTAGAATTCATAAAAAATTCAAAATACTACAAAAATATAGAACATACAAAAATATAATAAAATATTATTAAAAGTAAAAAATAAAAATATATTAAAAAATAAAAATATATTGAAAAAATAAATATTTCTTAGATTTTTTTAAAAAATTATTCAATACGATAAAAAAACATAGTTTTTAAACACATAATGTTCAATCAATTTATATCAATTTAGTACTATAATCTATACCAATTAAATAGAATAAGTTTTATCATACATTTTTTTTATTATTGTTTTCTACCAATTTACATTATTTATTCAAAATAAATTATTTTATATTATATAACTAATATTTTTGAAAATTAATATTTGGAAAGTTATATTATATTTAGGTAACTTTATGACATAATATTTTGATTATCTACAAAATATTATGTCATAAAGTAATATTCAAAATAGAATTTAAATTTTAAAATAGCCTAAATATTAGTTTAAAAAACTAACAATATACTAATTTACTTTTAATAAGTAATTTATTGAAAAAATATCATTTATTTTTTATTTATTCAAAATAAATTATTTATATTTTTAACGAATATTTTTAAAAAATTTATTTTTTTAATTTGTATTCTATTTTGCATATGTCATAAAGTTATATAAAGATTCAAAGTATTAGTTAAAAATATAAAGTAATTTATTTTGAATAAATATAAAGTGGTAGAAAAAAATAATTTAAAAAATGTATGATAAAAATTATGATACTTAATTGGTTTAAATTAGTAGAAAATTGATATAAATTATGTCGTTAAAACACTATATTCTTTTTTACAGTACTGAATAATTTTTAAAAAATCTAGGAAATATTTACTATTTTTAATATTTTATGATATTCTTTACTTTATTTTCCAAATTTTATAATTTAAAAATATTTTTATAGTTATCTTTATTTTTAAAATATTTTGAATTTTTCATGAGTTTTAGTGAACTTTTTAACACTTAGAGCATATTGTGAACTTTAAAAGTAATTATTATGAGTATTTTTATCTTTTTTCCTTCTGGTCAATGATATAATGACATTTCATGAACTTTTGTAAAAATGTAGTGGCATTTTGTGAGTTTCTTTTTATTTTGGGGCATTTCATTGCATGAAATTTTCCTAATGGAAATATGTCGTGTGAAAAGAAAATATAATGGGAAGTTTCATGAGATGCCACTATATTTTTGGTTAATTCATGAAATGCCACTAAAAAAGACAAGAAATGCCACTACATTTTTTAAAAAGTCCATGAAATGTCATTTTAATCATTGATCAAAATGAAAAATGATAAAAATACACCTACTAGTTAACAAAATACTTTAAAATTCACAATATGGCCCCCATGTTTTAAGAAAATCACCAAAATTCACAAAAATATCAAATAAAAATATAGATAACTATAACAAAAATATTTAAAAAAAATTATAAAAATAAATGAAAATATATTAAAATATCATAAACCATTGAAAAAAAGTAAATATTTCTTTTTTTTCAAAATTATTTAGTACCATAAAAAACAATATATAGTTTTAAACACATAATTTATAATAATTTTTCTACAAATTTAGCCAATATAGTACCATAAATTATACCAATTAATTACCATAACTTATACCAATTAATTACCATAATTTTTTAAATTATTTTTTCAACCAATTTAAATTATTTATTCAAATAAATTATTTTAATTTTTAAATTAATATTTGGAATATTTTTTAATTTACATTCTATTTTGCAGATAACTTTATGACATAATATAATTTATTTTGAATAAATAATTTAAATTGATAAAAAACAAGATTATTTAAAAATGTATGGTACAAATTATGGTAGTTAATTGGTACAAGTTATGGTGCTTAAATGGTAGAAAATTGGTACTAGCCATAATTTATACCAATTTTCTACAAATTAAGCACCATAACTAGTACCAATTAATTACCACAAATTGCACCATACATTTTCAAATTATCTTTTTTATCAATTTAAAATATTTATTCAAAATTAATTATAGTATGCCATAAGGTGATGTGCAAAATAGAATATAAATTTTAAAAAATAAATTTCCACATATTAATTAAAAAATTATAATAGTTTTTTTGAATAAATAATTTAAATTATAATGTTTTTTTGAATAATAATTTAAATTGGTAGAAATAAATCTACTAAATTGTATGGTCCCCTTGGTAATTTTGGTATGATTTGGTAATTATTGGTATAATTTATGGTACTATATTGGTCTTATAGTAAAAATTAGTAATTATGTGTTTTACCACTCTACATTCTTTTTATTTACTAATGGATTTTTAAAAAATCTAAGAAATATTTACTTTTTTTCAATTTTTTATGATATTAAAATTTTTTATTTATTTATATAATTTTTTAAATGTTTTTTATAGTTATCATATTTTATAATATTTAGAAATTTTTGTGAATTTGGTGAATTTTTTAACACTTAAGGGTATATTATGAATTTAGAAAGTACTTTGTTAACTAGTAGGAGTATTTTTATCATTTTTCTTTTGGCCAATGACTATAGTGGCATTCATGGGCTTTTACAAAAATAGAGTGGCAATTCATGACTTTCTTTTTTTAGTGGCATTTCATGAATTAGCCAAAATATAGTGGCATTTCATGAAATTTCCCGTTTATAATTACTAACGTGCTTAGAATCTTTCAAACTACGCGTCTAAAAATTTAAGCCGAAAAAACCGTCGGGAATGCAGAAAATCCCCCGTCCGTGGCTAGCCCATGCCCTCGACGGCCTATCCGGGGTCCTGGACGACCCGTCCGCGGCCACGGACAGCCTCTGACGATGGGAGAATTTAATTTTTCAAAATTTTTAGGTTTTCTTAACTTATATCCGGGCCCACGGACACCCTGTCCGTGGCCCCGGACCTTTAAAATTTTAGTTTTCTTGTAATTTCAACTTTTATGATAATCTAGGTTCTTAGGGTCCGTGGATTTAGACATTAGGTCAATTGCCACAAACGAAATTAAAATTTGACCTAATTCGCTTCCAAAACCCTAGTTTAGATAAATTCAATTTTCACTTTTAATTTATAGTAAAAAATGTCAAAAAAACACAAAAAAATCATAAACCCGTGCACTTTAGCTTAACAGACTTCGTAAAAAGCCATAAATAGCATAAGTAGAGGAAAAACGACTTAGAAGGGTAGTGAAAGTAAATTGAATCTGGAAAAGTCGAATACCAAGCCCCCGAACCCGAACTCTAACCTTTCCTAACTTTTCGTACCTAAAATTAGGTGGCGACTCTAAATAGGTTCCAGTGAGCTAACATAGGATTTAAAATTATAGTTATATGACTTAGTTATTAAACTTAAGTTATAAGTGGACTTAGAACCCGACTGAATCGTAACTAGTCCGAATTAACATAGCATAATGGTTCAAAACCGAGGCTCGCCTCACACTTGGGATATTGTAATGGGCTTCATTAAGAGAGACAGTTTGAAGTCAAAGTTGAAGTAGTTTAGACAGATAACGCGCATGAACCAAGTAGTTCCAACGAGGGAAACAAATTCTTTACTCAACAAGAATTGTTCATCAAACCACGTGTGCGCACACACGCAACAAAATGGAGTAATCAAAAGAAAACACAAATATCTCTTAGAAATGACAAGGGCAGTTTATTTTCAGGCATAAGTACCTCTTGCTTATTTGGTAGAGTGTATTCTATATGCCACTAATCTAGTTAATAGGCTACCTGCCAAAGCTTTGAAAGGAAGAACACCTTTTGAATGTCTGTATGGGAATCAACCAGCATATGTGTGATTAATCCTTTTGTTTGTCTCTGCTACAAAACCATTGTCGGGACTAAAAAGAAAAATTCAATCCTCGAGCTGAATTTGTATTTTAATGAGAATAGACCAATGGAAGAAGGGTCATAAAATCATGAGTTTGAACATAAGGAGAGTAGAGGTTTGGTGTGATGTTAATTTTTATGGTCAAGTTATTTCATTCCAAAAGGGTTCAAAACAATGTTCATAGAATCACAATTCGATCCCACGATCCTACGATTTTACGATCCAAATTCATAGTTACGATCCGGATCACGGGTAGGATCGGAGCCATGTAGGATTGTCTAAGGATCACGATTCCATTGCACGATCCTACGATTCTACACTCTAGATCCATAGTACGATCCTACGATCCCATCGATCCCAACTTTGTTTACAATTTATCTTTTTCATATCAATGTGAATTATATCTTAATAAAATTTAGGGAAAAAAAGTTCTCAAAATTTTGTAGATAGCTTCATAATCCATAAAATATTATGACTTTGAACATTGCAACTGGATATTATTAAAATGACTTGTATATGTAGATTTATTAGAGGTCACTGAGCGGATAAGGATTAAGATTGGAATATCACTTCTTGTTACTCTCCATCATGAAAGATTATAATATGTACCTAGGTATTCAAAAAATGTATGACATTTAAAGTGTTATTTAATATTGTAATGATTGAAATATTCAAAGTTATAAAGCTCTAAAGTAAAAAATGAAAAAAAACTTAAAAGAACCAATAAAATTTATAAAATATTATTGATTACTTTTATCATTTTTTTCTTTTTGGTTTATAATGGAAACAATAAGCTGTTAGAACTCATTTTGGCTTTATGTTCCATTGCTTACTTACCCTTTTGAATCCGGATGAATTGGAAAACCCATGATTTTGTTCATAAATAACTTGTCGCTCATAATGTTTGTTGGAGGGTGATGAAATAAATAAAAAACGCACATAAAAATTATGCAGTCTATGGATTTGATTTATGTTTAACCTATCTTATTAAATTTTATATTTTCCTATGGACAATATTATTAAAATTCATATGGTTTGCTAGTGTATATTTCATTTTGTAAGCGTAATATCATTGTTATGGTCTTAAGTTTTATTTTTCGATTCAATAATGCTATATATTCTTACTCAAATTAAACTTTATGCTTTAAATAGAAGTTGTTTATAACATATGTATAATTTTCAACAATATTTACTCACTTTTTATAGGATCGAACGATCCCACGATTCGATCCCACGATCCGATCCGATCACGATCCGATCCTAGGGTCACTTACGATCCTACGCTAGGATCGCGATCCTAAAAACATTGGTTCAAAAGATTACAATCTAGATTCCCCCGACACAATGACACCAGACCACAATATTCAATGATCTCAAATGATATGATAGGATATTATGGTCAAATTTTCTTCCCTCAGCTAATATCCTTTCTTATTCTTTCCTCCTCATTCAAACGATAGGATAGGATATTAATTGTTAAATTTTACTTCCCTTAACCGATGTTCTTTCTTATTCTTTCCTCTCATCATATATGATATTTATACTTTCCTCCTCAATTTTAACCTATTTATTACATTCTCTTCTAGTAGACTAGTAGTATAAGGATTCACGTTTAGGCTCAACATTGTGTACGAAATACACAAAGCTTAATAAGAAGCTTCTTCCTATTCGTTGTTTCTTTTCCAATAATTTGTTGTATTTTTATTTTATCAAATTTGTGGTATGTATATTGGGCCTGTCTTGCCTACAACCAACTGTAGCCAGTTGGCTGCATCCGGGTCGTTTTTTTTTGCAAGCGCGCCTCCGGCGCATATCTTTTTTTTAAAAGATTTTTTTTCTTTTATTTTCTTTATCATAAAAACTTTAAATTGTTGTAACTTTTAATATATAAGTCCAAAAAGAAAAAATTATATCATTGTTCATCTAAATTAAAGCTCTTCAAAACAAGCAGTCATGGATATATTTTGACAACTTTAAAAAAAATTATTTTTACATGTATAGAGAATAGAACGTGAAAGAAAACTTGTACAGATGGTCATACAAACCTGTACAAATGTTCACTAAAATATGTACATCCTCACGTGAAGACATGTACATTCTTGCATTAAAAACATATAGATAGTCATATAAACCTGTACGAATCATTAAATATGTACATCCTTAAATTAAAACCTGTACATATAAGGAAGAACATTTGTACAGACGGTCATACAAACATGTACATATGACCATACAAACATGTACAAATGTTCATTAAAGAACATGTACATTCTCACATTTAAACATGTACATCGTCATATTAAAACATGTACATTCTCACATTAAGATATGTACATACATCCTCACATTAAAATATCATGGTATACATGTAAAAATATATTTTTTAAAAGTTGTCAAAATATATCCATGACTGGTCTTGTTTTGAAAAGCTCGAATTTAGATGAACAATGATATAATTTTTTTTCATTTTGGACTTATATATTAAAAGTTATAACAATTTAAAGTTTTTATGATTAAGTAAGAAAAAGAATTTTTTTTAAAAAAAAAACAATACCTGCTGCGCCCGCATGAAAAAAAAACCCATACCGTCACGAGCGCCCATGTGCTCCCTCCTCCTCCTTCTGGATGTAGCTATCTCTAGGTACAGTAACCTGTAGCCAAGAATTTGGCATGTATATTTCATTAATCTTTTATATTGAACTTTGATACATTTGTATTGTTTTTATTGCTTTTTTTTTACATAAAATAAGAACAATGAAATTAAAAAAATCAATTGTTTGTTTTTGATATATTTGTGGTTATTTTTGTTTATGTTGTTTTTTAAGTTTGATACAGTCAAATATACATTTTTATAATGTTTTGAGAAAATAAATTAAAAATGGATAAATATGATTTATATATATTATATATGTATTGACTGATATTTACATAAAAAAATACTAGCATATAAAAACATTTACGTTGAATTATGTTTGATTTTCAAAATACCAAAAATAGAGAAACATCCTTAAATACACAACATATTCGGTAACTAAAGCCTTAAAAAAAATACGTAGCTATTAGTTTATCACTTTTATTGAAAAATTTATTAAAGAAAGATAATAAATTTGGTAGGATATAATTTCTCTAGTTATAGTACACAACTCAATAACCGCATAAGTCAGTAACTGTTCAGATAAATTATCTTGTTTTATATTCTGTAACAACCACATAATAGTCATACATTAGATATTCTGTTAAGTAGCTACTACTCTGTTACTTATACTTTAGTTAGCTGCTATGGACAGGGTACATATATATAACCCGACACTATACACAATATTATTCATATACAAACTCTATTCTCAATGCTAAACATGCTCGATATCTGTTTTCATAGCTTTACATGGTATCAAGAGCAATACCTGAGATAAGCAAGAAATAATCCTAATTCTCTTTCGCCTTTCTTTCCTCTTCTTCCCCGTAAAATCAAGATTTCTCCTTCTACCTCAATATCATGTCTATCGAAAACCCTAAAACCCAAGATGATGAAGCAGAACATTCGAAGAAAGATAAGAAGAAGGAGATACTCGGTCTGGATGACATCAATACTCTAACGAAGCTCAGCGCGTGAGATGAGGCACTCTATGCACATCCTTCAGACAATCCAGGCATGGTATTAGCATACAAATTCAATGGAACCGTTTCACAAATTGGAAAAGATCCTTTACGATTGGGCTCGTTTCGAAGAGTAAGCTTGGGTTTCTCACTGGTGAAACTAAACGGTCTGACTACGAAGGAGCAAAACAACGAACATGGGACAGAACAAATGGCATGGTAATCGGATGGCTCTTCACCGCCCTCGAGGACTCCATTAGAGAATCAATAATGTATTTTTCCACTGCAGCTGAGATATGGGCCAATCTATACAAGCAATTAGACGATTCTTCAGGAACAAGATTGTATGCACTCAGACAAGAATCCCAAAAGCTCGAGCAAGGTAACTTCTCAGTTAATGACTATTATATGAAATGGGTGAGAATTTGGAATGATAACAGGAATTAGTCAATATCCCACCCTGCTTGTGTGGTTCTTCTGATGCGATTATTAAGCTTCAAGAAAATGAAAGAATCTTCGACTTTTTAATGGGTCTTCCGTCTTACAAGGCCATCCACAGTAGCTTGTTAATGATGAAACCCTTCTAACCCTACACCAATATGTTGTAATCAAAGAGGAGGAAAGACATAGAGCCGCTAAGAAAACCAGGAAAATTGATACGGATTATTTAGCTTTTGAAACTGCTACACAGAACGTCAATCGCACCCTTCAAACCCTAGGTATGACAAAAATGATAAACGAAAGGGAAAATTTTCCCATTGTAAAAACAAGGCCATGAGGTTAAGGAATGTTACTGGGTCACTGAGAATTTCCCAACATACTGGAAACACAATCCTGGGAAGGAGAGGAAATCTTCTCTGGTGCGGTAGCAGATACATCAAAAATTAATCAGAATCATCAGAAGGAAGACAAACACCAACCTGTTCCTGGTCTGACGAGACTCAACTCAAGGCATTGGTGGCCTACCTCAAAGATCAAGAATTCTCACCTGGAGGAACAACTCAAGCCCAACAACTATGTCTCACATCCTATGCCCAGAAAGACCATGGCAGTATGCAAGAGGAGGAAAGCGACTACAACCGGAAATTTGCAGGTAATCCTGAAATTCTTGCCAACACTCTTAATTCTATGCATACATTGAGTCAACAAACTGATAGCACATTTAAGGATAAATGGATATTAGACACCGGTGCTACAGATCATGTATGGGGAAATAAGATGATTATAAAAGCATGTAATTATGTCACTATGCCAGATGGACATTGTGGCTTATACTAGGAACAGGCAGTGTTAAACTTACAAACAAGGTGATCATTAAGGATGTTTTACATGTGAATTCTTTTTAGCTCAATTTATTAACTATCAGCCAATTGCCGAAACAACTACATGTTTGCCTTCTGATTTATCAAAATCAATGTATACTGTAGGACCTTGAATGTAAAAGTAAGGTGTTACTTGAAGTCGAGTGCAATGGGCTGTATATTCTGAATGTTGAAAACATGAATGTTTTCTATGATGTTTGCTATGCAAATATCAAAAGTAAAGTAGAGAATGTGTCTTGTGATTAATCATTTTTCTGTAAAGGTCATTGATGAGTGTCCAAATGAGCATATTTTATGAGTGTATTTCATATGTTTTATCAACACCTTTCATGCTCATTTCTCCACTCTAGCTAGTTTTTCTCTTGTTTTGCGTTTCATTGGTGTTTGACACAGTTATTGCTGAAACAGGATGAATAACATAGCTAGGAATCAAGTAGACGAAGAGACGGACATGTGGGCGGAAACGGATCCAAAATCGGAGCTGGATTGAAGAAGATAGAGCACTTTGAAGTTCGACCTACCCAGCCGTGTGGGTCGGCCAAAGTCAGTGTGTTGATTCCTTCATGTCCGAACATGTGTCTGGACTTCAAAGTCCGGACAACAACCCGCGCGCTCAAATTCTTCCCCATTAGTGGTGTTCGGACATGCATGTCTGGACACAAGTCCAGACACGCCCTAAAACGTAAAATAAAAAAACCGAGAATGAGGAATCGAGACCTTATTCTCACAATCAGACAGAGGGGCGTTCCAGCCCCAAAAGAGAGGCAAAAATAAGGGGAAAGAAGAGGAGAAATAAGAGGAAGAAGAAGAGAATAAAAGCTCACCTCCCTTCAAGCTCCATTAATGGCGTTCTTTTATCCCTTTGTTCTTGTTTTCTTCTCCATTTTGCTCCAAAATCCCTAAATCTCCATTGTTGGATCTTGAACATGTTTAATGCTTTATTTTAGTCCTTGAGCTTAATGAAGATATTATTGAGTGTTTATGGCTTCTAAACTCATTGCTCATGAATTGGGGATTTGTTTAGGGTTTACTCAACTAATTGTCAGTATGTGTTAAATTGGTTGGTTTGGCCTACCGATTAGTTTAGCATTATTGTGGGATTCTATCAAAATGATATTCTGAGATAGAAACCTAAGTCGTTGGGGACTAAAACAGTGTACTCTAATTCAATGATTTTAAGATTAGACTACATTGCAACTTAGTGGAACTTAAAGCTTAGTGCTATCGATTGACCCGGGGCTTAGCTGATTGAGAAGTTTCGGTTGAATTGGTTAGGATTAGTAGGCCTAGATTAGGTTGCTAATTAATTAAGTTTTTCATTGTTTAGCTATAAGTCAAGGGTCGACAATCGGTAGTAAGGGGAGGATGGGTGCAAATATCCATCCCGTACTACATCTATCCTAGATAGTTAGTTTAGTGTTTCTTGCTTTTCATTATTTTTTTAATTACAACCAAAAACCCAAAACCCCCAATTTAAGTTTATGCACTTTTATTTATCTTCTTGCACATTTACTAAACTTATAATTAACTAGATAGTTACGAAGTTCCTGTGGATACAACCTTGTTGTACTACAATGACTAGGTTCACAGCTCATAGTTAGCAAGATAGTTTAATCACTATTTTGAATAACAGTCATGCCAATAATGTGGCTCTTTGGCATGATAGATTAGGGCACGTCCCTTTATAAAAACTTTGTACTTTGCATTTAATAAAAGAAAGGATTGTCCTTAAGAATTCTTATGTGATCCCTGTCATAAGGCAAAAGCTCATAGGCTCCCATTTCCAATCTGTCATCAGGAATAAAAACATATTTGATCTTATCCATATTGATATTTGTGGTCCCTTTAACACAAACCTTATGATGATAAGAAATATTTTTTAAGTATTGTTGATGACAAATCAAGAGCCTTGTGGGTGAAATTGTTACACACCAAATCAGAAGCATTTGAGTTTCTAAAATATTTCATAGCTCTCATAGAAAGACAATTTGCTAAACACATTAAAGTTATCAGATATGAGAATGCCTTCAATTAGGCTCTTCTGATGAAGGAATTTTTTTTCATAAACTTGGCATTATACATCAGACCTCATGCCCACACACACCTCAACAGAATGGAATAGTTGAGCGAAAACGTAGATATCTTATGGAAACAGCTAGAGCCATATTTTTTAAGTCTTGCTTACCATCAGAGTATTGGGGTGAATCTATATTACAAGCCACACACATCATTAATAGACTCTCTAGTACTTCTTTAGGTGGCAAAACCCCATTTGAGTGTCTGCATGATACAACCCCATATTACACACACAGTTTCAAAGTTTTTGGTTGCCTAGCTTACATGTTTAACCAAGGTATACACAAAGGAAATTCCACCCAAAATCCACTCCTTGTGTTAATCTAGGCGTTGCTGATAATCAAAAGGGTTATAAACTGCTAGGTTATCAGATGACCACATACTTGTCTCCCGCCATGTTATTTTCATGAAACCATATTCCTCTTCAGTGTTAATTCATCAGAAAAACCCACACACTCCACATTTTCAGATTCCTCTTTCCAACAGAATGATCCACTAACAGATGACTCATATCCTCTTCTTCACCATTCTATTAATCTGACCGAAATTGACACCACAATACAACAACTTCAAACTCATGACACAGACCAAGAGATACCCCCCATTTCTGACACAACAAATCATATAATGTCACCTGCAGAAATTTTTGAGTCTTCAACATCTGAAACCTCTGCACCATCCTCAACTCAGTTGGCAGATTCTGATCTTAGAAAGTCCACTAGAATTAGACAATTGCCCACACATTTGAAAGATTACCATGTTTATTATAGTCTTTATGAACTTGATACATTTTCTGAAATTCTTTATGATAGAATGAGCAGAAAATACATCTACCAACAACCAAACAATTCTTCTGATTATCTCTCTCTCTCTCTCACTGATATACCACCAACTCTAACTCTCTCCTTCACATCCATTCAAAACAGAGACAACATAGATGAAATACTTCAAATAGGAGAACCTGCAACATATGAGGAAGCTTGTCTTACAAACCATTGGGTAGAAGCCATGAATAAAGAATTAACAGCTTTAGTCAAAAATAACACTTGGGAATTGACTAAACTCCCTAAAAATAGAAAGGCTATAGGTTGCTGATGGATCTATAAGACAAAACTTAGGGCAGATGGCACCATAGAGAGGTATAAGGCTAGATTGGTAGCCAAGGGTTTAGTAGTCAGAGGTATGGATTTGATTACACCAAAACCTTCTCCCAGTTGTTCAAATGACTACTATTACACTAATAACCATAATTATTAAAAGAGGATGGTTTCTCAGCCAACTTGATGTAAACAATGCTTTCATTCATGGGGATTTGCACACTGGTGGAACGGAACCCTTTAATTACGGTCCAAAACCATGTATGATTACGGTTCTGGACTGTAGTCTACGTGGGCGTCACTAAAGACGTGACGTGTTTAATTACGGTTTAAAACCGTAATTAAAGGCCCTTTTTCGGTCCCGCGTGTCATGGACTTTACATTACGGTTATTAATAAAACCGTAATGTAAAGTGTAGACTTTAGATTACGGTTTTGATGATAACCGTAATCTAAAGTGTTTTTTTTTTTGTTTTTTTATTACAAAGCTACACAATTGCAACAGAGCCAAATTATAACAGAGATGTAACAGAGGGCATCAGAGCAACATGTGCAGAAACTGCACAATTGAAACACCTGAATCAAATAGCAACAACACAAATTCATTCTCTGTGCACAATTGCAACAGAGATAACATCTAATATACACCAGATCGAAAATCTGTTACAACTGAATCTGTTATAGCAACAAAAAATATTCAATGCAGCAGAATCTGTTACATCTAGTCTACCACTCCATTCAGTTTTATGCCACTACAATATATACAAAAGCTAGCAAGCTATAGTCTACCACTCCATTCTGAGCATCATGGCTGTCGTGCTCTCTCTGACATGATACAAGTCGTTTTCACTGTAAGTCTTGAATCGGGCATAATGCTCTTTAATCTGGAACAAGAAAAGGAATGCAACCCATAATGAGATTAAGATAAAGACACAAAAAATCTGCCAAAAAGAATTAAATACAAGATAGCGTTCGTGTTACCTTGTCTATAGAGTTATCAAATGTTGTGAAGTACCCGCAGAACTCGTACATATACCGCATCACGTAGTACCCGCAACTCCTAGAATCCTTTTGGGTAGGGCACTAAATCACCAAAATTCATAAATGTAAAACAATTGTATAAAGATAAGCAGCACGAATGAAATACATGTATTACCAAACCTTGATGTAATCGACGGTCATTTCTGCAAACTCTCCCTGAGCGGTTTGACTGTAACAACTGTCACATATAATTAACAAAAGCGTTAAGCAGAATGAACGAGTACATTAACTTTGGTTAAAAAAACTTACAAACAATTAAATAGTAATAAAAACTTACGTTTTGATTAAGTCTTCAGTGTTGAATTCTCAATCCACATTCCCTCGTTATGGTATGATCGTATATAATCACGATGACTTGTGACCTCAGTCTCTTCCAATGAAATATGAACACTTGGAGGTTCATCTTCTGCGTCATACTCATCCTCATCAACCACACCATCCACACCAACTATTCCTCTTCTCCCTTTAAGCACCACAGACCATCTAGGATTATAGGGATCGGTTACATAAAATATCTGCTTAACCTTTGTCCCAACAACGAATGGCTCAACCGTGGGAGTAGCTCTAGACAGATCAACCAGTTTCATACCATGCTCCTCCTCACGATAGCCATGATTGTTGTTAACCTAGTTACAGTGGAAAACACACATTTAGTAGCTGTTGTAGTCCAATACCCAGATGTCTTGTATAACACCAAAATATGATTGTTTTACTGAGACTGGACTGTGACCTACAACACCGATGTCATATAAGTTTTGATAAGCTTCAAGCTCTACGCCATTGTTTTGATTCGTTGACTTGTGATCCTGACGTTGTGTGAAAAAGGTGAATCCGTTGACATCGTACCCCTCATAAGAAATTACATCTAGATTTGGTCCAAATGTAATTACTTTAATCAGTTCTGGCACATTCATGGACTGATCGGATAACACTCTGTCTTTGAACCATTTGTCAAATGTCTTATTCTACTCATTTGTAGTCTATCATCACTCATGTCTGGATATTGTGATCTTAAAACACACAAGTGTTCATCAAAGTATGGTTCGACATCTTCAAGATGACTTAGCACAACTAAATGAGCTTTGTTAAGAGTGTCTATGTCAATTCTTTTCAGTTTCCGTCCTACCGTGCCAACACCCCCTTCAATCTGCCCTCGTGTCTAGAACGTGGAAGTCCAATGGTAACGACACCTTCTAGGTAATTGGTGCAGAAGTCTACAACTTCCTCTATGATAGTGCCCTCTATAATACTACTCTCTGGGTGACGACGATTCTTCATTTTCTTCTTCAGGACACCCATGTACCTTTAGAACGGATACATGCAGCGAAGGTACAAAGGACCACACACCAGAATCTCTCTTACAAGATGCACGAGGAGATGTATCATTATGTCGAAACGATGGAGGAAAATACATCTCCAGCTGGCACATTGTCACAATGAGATCCTTTTGTAGTTTAGTCAGAGTGTCCACATCAAGAACCTTAGACGAAATGGATTTAAGGAAGACACTGATGTTTGTGATTGTGTGTCTGACAGCATCCGGCAAGATCCCACGTAATGCAATTGGCAAAAATTCTTGAAGTAGGACATGATAATCGTGAGATTTCATTCCTACTAATTTGAAATCTGTCATGGACACTAGGCTTCTTATGTTTGAGGAGTATCCTGAAGGCACCTTGATATTGTAAAGGGTACTGCATACACTATGTTTCTCTTCTTTAGACAGAGTGTGACAGGCAGGAGGCAAGAATGTGCGTTTTCCACATTCTTGCGGGCCAAGCTCTGTGCATATGCCCAACTCAATTAAATATTTTCTTCTTCCTTTCAAATGATCCTTTGTCTTTCCTTTTATGTTCAAAAGGGTGCTAGTGATACTTTCACCCACGTTTTCTCGACATGCATCCCATCAATACAATGTCTAACCTCAAGATGTTGCCCGTACTCGAGTTCCCAAAAATTGATTTCTTTTTCCAAGCACTTTTTTCACCACTTTTGGTTGGCGGCCCAAAGTTGTTGACAATATTTTCCAACTTTTTGTAAATCTTAGTACCTGTCAAAGGCTGGCGCGCCACACTGTGATCAGTTTTCCCATCGAACTCTTTCGCCATCTTTCGATACTTATGTCCTTTTGGAAGCAATTTTCGGTGGCCCATGTACACATTTTTGCCACTATGTTTCAAGCGAATGCTACAAGTGTTTTCACCACAAATCGGACACGCCAACGCCCCCTTGATTGAATAGCCTGAAAGATTACCATTGGCGGGGAAATCATTGATTGTGCAGTACAATATAGCACACAAATTGAAGTCCTCTTTGCTGAATGAGTCGTAAACCGTAGCCCCTTCATTCCACAAGAGTTGTAGATCCTCTATCAAAGGTTGTAGGAATACATTAATTTTGTTGCCCGGTTGCTTTGGACCCGATATTAACAAAGACAACAAGATGTGTCTTGGTTCCATGCATAACCACGGCAGTAGATTGTAAATAACCAAAAGCACAGGCCAGGTACTGTGTATGCTACTCAAAGTACCGTAAGGGTTCATCCCATCCGTGCACAAGCCTAGCCTCAAGTTTCTCGGTTCGTTACCAAACTCAGGAAATTTTATGTCTATGTTTCTCCACTACGGTGCATCAGCGGGATGTCTCAATCTGCCATCCTTTTTCCTGTGAACTGAATGCCACCGAAGATTCTCTGCGTCTTTCTCAATGGAGAACAAATGTCTGAAACTATGATGGGCAGGTACCACAGTACCTTAGCTGGTGAACCTTTCTTACTATCGCTGATGTGAGTTTGTTGTTTTCTTCAAATACCGTGATGCTCCACATGCTGAACAGGTTTCAGCAAATTCATCCGATTTCCAAAACAGCATGCAACCATTTGGACAAGCATGAATTATCTGGTACTCCATACCCATTGGGCACATCAGTTTTTGGCTGAGTACGTAGTCGTTGGTAAAACGTTGTCCACTGGAAGAACGTATTTCAACAGTTCCAGGAGGGCAGTGAAACTTACGTCACTCCAGCCATGGTTCGCTTTCAAGTTGAATAGCTTGAGGACAACACTCAACTTGCTTAACTTTGTAGGGTCACACCCGGGGTACAATGGTGTTTTGGATGAATCCAACAAATATTCATACTTGTCTGGCGTGTTAGAGTGATGTCGTTCCACATCTTCGAGCATAGTCTCAATGTCATCGTCCCAGAAATCTGGCTCAACGTCATATGTAACGTCTTCTAGATCACCCGCAACTGTATCATCTTCGAGTTATGTTTTTGTGTTTGCCTGAACATTATCCCCTTCGTCAGGCTTAATAACATCGAACGCACTCTGGCCATGCCATCGGATTATGTCTTGGAAATCTTTTGTAAAACCGCGGCGGATCAGATGTTCCTTAATTGTGTCAACGCCGCGATATCTCAGATTGTTTTGGCAGTCGACACACGGACACAATATGTATCCCTTGTCTGTAGGTTTCAGATTGTTCGCCAACACCGTGCATAACTTATCAACTCCTTCTAAAAACTTGTCATCCAAATTTCCGCTGTAAATCCACGAATGTTTCATCTCCTTCTAGCTATTTATATGAAGGCAGCCATTTCATACCGTCACCCGTGGCAGAGTCTTTACACTTTTGTATCTTATCAACCTAAATCCATCCATGAGTATTAAATCCCACCGGTGAACGTGTTTTTAATATGTAATTTATTGAAAATTTCGGCAGCATATCCCTACAGTTCTTCAAATGCACGATATTATGATATTAATCAATAATATATGCATTCAAAGAACAATAAAGAGATACTGCCGAAATAATCAATAAAGTACATATTAAAAACACATTCACACCCTAGGTGTGAGATTTAACAATCATGGACAGTCCCGACAGGGACTGCCGAAGATATACCTCTATTAGGTATATCTTGGGCGGATAACTATGTTTGGTAGTTTGTCAAATATTATATGTATATATATAAATCTTACCTCTGGTAGACGATTAGCCGATGCTAAGACGGTTGAGGTCGGAAGCCAAAATAAAGTCGTAGTCCTGATGCATAAATGAAAAACGACAACATTAGAATTCATCAAAAAATCAAGGCTAAATGCTAGCTAAACCGCGGAAAAAATTCGACAGCATCTCCCCTATATTTCTAACGTCTCTAAATCAGTTTTATCAAAGTCAAATTTGCACACACCATCTAGAACTGGTAACATACATAAACTTATCTTCTTCTACTGCAAATGAAGTTTATTACCTTCTCTGCAGTACTTCAGATTGAAGGACTGAAACTAGTCATTCTAGAACCATTAAAATACCCAAACTCATCTTATTCTTTCTGGTGGTTATAACAATAGCATTGTTGATTCCTGTCACAGCTTGTGAATCAAACAGTGAGCATCTGGCATAACAGATTGAGCAGTTGAAAATGAGCTATTTTCAGGAATCGGTAATATACTTGAACTTACTTTCTTTCCTGTGGCAGTTTTAAGTAGTAGCATTTTTAAAACTACACTATTATGTACTAATTGTAATACTAAATGCTAAGAATAAATAAATACAGTAGTTTACAGTTTGGTTTGCAAAATTACCGTTACTAAGCACCGAAGTGGGCAAGTAGTGCAGAAATCAGCCCACGAACTAGGTTGCAATTAACTGTGAATCTGGGCACAAATATATGAACAAGGTTAGAACATTTGCCATTACACTCTCAGGATTCGATAGAAACGAGGTTAGAACTTGCAATCGAAATGCATGTATATGAACAAAGTTAGAAAAAAACAACAATCGATCGATTGCATACCCAGTACGTGATAGAGACGTCGACGGTGAGACCAGTGGTAGATGGGTGGTGACCGGCGGCGATGAGAGTGACAAAGGTGGTGGGAGCGACGGCGGCGATGGCCGTTAGCAAGGTGACGGGAGAGAGGAGGCGATTTCAGTACAGAAGATTGCGCGAGCGAGAAGAAGAGTTACTGTAAGTGTGCAGAGTAAACGGGCAAATGTTCTAGTTAAAAGGACTTTAGATTACGGTTTACAAGAAAACCGTAATGTCAAGTCACACTTTAAATGACGGTTCCTAAAGAACTGTAATCTAAAGTCTAATGAAATAAAAAAAAGCGCAAAAATATTTTGGCCTATGCTGGGTTTCGAACTCAAGATTGATGGTGTTGACTCATGTACCCACGACCATTATGCCATGAGTCTTATTCGATCAGACATATGTAACACATTAGTATAAAGTTCTTTTTAATGTACAATAAGCTGGTAAGACGACGTCGTTCACTGTAACTTAGATTACGCGCGGCGTCGAAAAAATCAAATAATGCGAGAAATATTTGACGTCAGGTCAAGACGACGTCGTTGAACATCAGTGAGCGGGGACTTTAGATGACGGTTATTAGTAAAACCGTAATCTAAAGTTCATTGACCGTAAAGCGCGCGTCAACATGGGACTTTACATTACGATTTTACTAATAACCGTCATCTAAAGTCCGTTTTAAAAAAGGCGCGCCTACCTCCGATCGATTATTGCTTACGGTTAAGTCAATAAACGCCATTAATTAATTCCGGCCTTCCTATTAATCATGGTTTGTGATAAAGCCATGATTAAACCACCGTAATTAAAGGGTTCCGTTCCACCAGTGGCATGAAGAAATCTACATACAAATTCCAAAAGGTTTAAAAACTCCACAACATGTTAATGTTTGTAAGCTTAAAAAATTACTTTATGGGCTTAAACTAGCCTCAAGGCAATGGTTCGCCAAACTGAATGATTTTCGTGAGTATATAGGATACCATCAATCTGAAAATGACCCATCTCTCTTCATCAAATTCAATAACACAAAATCTATTTTTTGGTTGTTTATGTGGATGATGTGTTAATAACAAGTAATGACCCCCTTGAAATCTCCATGGTTAAACATCAACTGAATAAATAATTTTAAATCAAAGATCGTGGTAATCTTAATTTCTTTCTTGGGATTGAATTTTTGCATCATGACAAAGGAACAATCATGTCACAAAGAAAATTTTGTTTAGATTCGTTGAATGACTATAATGTTCTGCAAAAGAAGTACACAATAGCTCCACTACAACTTGGTGTAAAACTGAAACACAGTTAAGGAACACCCCTTCGGAACCCTATAGAGTACAGGAGTTCATCGGTAAGCTAGATTTCCTCACCCATACCAGACCAGATTTAAGTTTTACAACCCAACTATTAAGCCATTTGTTACAAAAACCAACTGATTGGCATATGTCCGCTGCCATACACACATTAAGGTATATAAAAGACACACTAGATTATGGAATTCTGTTGAACAATAAAACATATTATACTCTTACTCTTACTGCCTATTGTGACAGTGATTGAGCAAGTTGCCCAATCACAAGAAGATCTATTTCTGGTTTATATGTTTTCCTAGGTGGCTCCCTAATATCATGGAAATCGAAAAAACAAGGATGTGTTTCACTGTCATATGCGGAAGCTGAATATAGAGTCATGCGAGTAGTTACAACTGGACTTGCGTGGCTGAGCGGAATCATCAGTGAGCTAGGAGTTCACACTGTCAGCCCAATTCCAGTTCGATGTGACAACAATAAGCCATTTATATTGCCAAGAACTCTATGCATCATCAAAGGATGAAACACATTGAAGTTGATTGAAATACCCCGGGATTTAAAACAGAGATTAATTAGGCTAATGAAATATTTAAAAGCTTAATTAGTCCTAAATAAATACATAGGAATGATTCCCGTATAAAACGGATTCGTAAAACGAGTTAAAAACGCAAACGATCTTTAAAACGCGTTTTTCGAGAAACCGGGAAAAACGTGATTTTAAACGGGTTTAATAAACTCGTAATAATTAAAGTTAGTTAAATATCTATAACTAGACCATAGTGTGGGTCTAGAGCTATTAAAATTAATTAAACGAGAAAATTCCAAAAAAAATGGACCCGGTGAGTGAATAGTGTAAAAACCGGGAAGTTGTGGGGTGTTAATGTAATAAGTAAAAAAATGAAACCCCCCTTGTAATATATATGTGTCCGGTTACTTAATGAAATACCCCAAACCTAGTTATGTTGTTTAAACACCTAAATATGGTGTAATAAGACTAAAAAGAGTCTTAGAAACATTAGTAAACAAATTTAAACAAAGGAAACACAAAATGTGCTTTAAAGTCAATAAGAGCTAAAATGTGCTCTAAGCTTGGGATAAACTTGGTTAAGACCTAATGAACTTACCAAGACCTCATTTATATACTAATGAACTTATTAAACCAATTACCAAAGAAAACCAAGCTTGAAAACAAGTTAAAACACAAATGTGCTTTAAGGAGTCTTAAAGCACATTTTTGAAAAATTGTCTTGTAAATGAGTTTTGAATGGCTAAATGTCCATAATTACTCTTAATATATATGTGTACTATATATAGTATCACATTTGGGTGGCTATATTAATGGGAAATCAAAAATTTCACTTCTAAGTGCCTTGTTTTGGTGAATAGTGCTTTTTATAAGCTAGTTTGTAACATATGTTGTATTAAGTAATTAAATTGACAAACAAAGACTAAAGTACCCTCATATTAATAAAGGGGGCCGGTTTCTTAAGTGTGGTGACTCACCACTCTCTAGTTAATATAATAAGTAAGTAAATAAAACTAAATAAACTACTTTTTACCTTTAACTACAAATATCTCCTAAAAGTAAGTTCTATCTTCATTCTCTCATTTCTCCTTCATTTCACACGGCTCCACACTCTCTTCAACCTCTCTTCTCCCTTCTCTTCCACGGTAATATCACACCACCACCATTAAACTCCATCTTTGACCACTTGTAAAATCTAGCTCACTTGTCCAAATCAAAAACAACACCACCAATCTCTTCCTTTCATCAAGCTCTTCATTCCTATCTTCTCAAAGCTTCAAGAGCCCCATTTCGGTGCCATGGAGTTCCACCATTGAAGGAGCTTGAGCTTGTATTTCTACATATTATTACTCTCCTTTGCTTCTAGGTAAGGAATCTCAAAGAAAAATCATGTTTCCTCCATGTTTTTACCTTGACCGAAAATACACATTGATATAGCTCTTTGTGTGACTTTGTTCTAGCTTCATTTCAACTCTTCATGGACTAGGTGGAGTCCTCTCTTGTTATATATTCAAACTCTCTTCAAAGATCAAGGTAAAACAACTACATTAATGTTTTTCAAACAATGTAAAATTAGGGTTTACAATGAGATGAAGCTTATAGCTTGAATACTCATTATAATGTTTGTATGTTGTTTAGAACTTGACAAAGAATCAAATACCTTACCGGTTTTTAAAGGAAACAAGAAGGAAGTTGTTTGGAAAAGAGGTAAATCTACTAACCTAATGTTGTTTAATGCCTTAGGAGAAATGAGCTTATGAATGCTTATTAAAACTACCTAAAGAGCAAATGGTGAATGACCTAGTAAATGTTCTCAAGGAGACTAGTAAAATAACATATGTCTTGTTGTATGTAATCGCAGGTTAAAGGCATATATATTGTGGAAATTCAGTGTTTACGATTTAAGCACTTTAAGGGCCTAAGAGCCATGCATTTTAAGGGCCTAAGTGCCATGCAATTTAAATTATGCACTATATTGTGATGTAGTGTGAATTTGGTGAAGTTGTGTAAGAAAGTGTTCTTGGTGATCTTAGTGTTCTTGGATGTTTAATGATGAAAACAGTGTGCTATGCTGTAACAAAATACTAGGAGAACTTATGTCGAAATTTAGGAAATGTATAAGGAGTTCATGATGTTTTAAAGGAATTGTGAGGAACTAGGAAGTGCTTTAGAGTGTAACAAGGACTTAGGCATGATCTTGAGGTTTTAGCAAGTACCAAAGCCACTTTGGGACTTAGGTAAATACTTAGGCAAACTTTGGTAATAAGGAGAAAGTGTAAACTTGGAAAAGAATTTTCAAGATGGATATAAGGAGTTAGTTGTGAGCGATGATGCTTGGGAGATGATGTTAAAATAAGGAGAAAGCATTTTGGGATGATAGTTATCATAGGTATGAAACACCACTTGAAAAACTTGGAGAAAACATTGTAAGTGTTAGGAATTTTGTGAGGAAATGGGTAAAGCTTAAGGAATTAGATAATGAGTTCTATGAGTGTTTAAGGATGTCTTAAGGTGTGTTTAAAGTGCCCAAATGAGGTTAGGGAGTACTAGGTTATATGGGGTGAAGTTTGGAGTTGAATGTGAAAAGGAAAACAAAGGTCTGGGGCAGACCGGACTTGCGACCGGACTTGCAAGTTCGGTCGAGCCCAGTTTACCCTGCGAGAATTGGCTTCTGGAATGGACCGACCTTGAGGACCGGACTTGCAAGGTCGGTCGGGCTTGTATTTTGTGTACGGATTGAGTTACTGGAACCGACCGAACTTAGGACCGGACTTGGCAAGTCCGGTCGGGCTAAATTTTCAAAGGGAAGAAACTCTCGGGAAAAGACCGAACATGCGACCGGACTTACAAGGTCGGTCGGAGTAGAAAATTTTAACGGGAAAGTGTTCTGGAATCGACCGGACTTGGGTAAGTCCGGTCGGCAAGGTCGGTCGGACCTAAATTTGTAAAAAAAAAAAAAATAGAAAAGAATGTGACTTATGTAGTTAACCCTAGGGTGTATAATGAAGATAACCTAGGGTAGAAAAGACACCAAAACATGTCATACAATCATGTTAAATACTTAGTAAGTTTGAAGTTAAATAAATAATTAACCGACGTTACTAATGTGTTTAGGATTCTCGCAAGGTGGAAATCAGTCGAGGCAAGGACCAAGGTATGGTTTTCTTGCAGTCTGTTGCCTACCGGTTTACACCGGCTTGTGTGTTGTTTGTTTTTCTGTGTGTTTATGACTTTGTAAGATTAAACCATGTAAAGAGTTTACAGTTGTTAAATATTATTATGTTGTTAAGTATGACTCTCTCTTCCCTTGTGTGTGTCTAACAAGACTTGACCTATTATTGTGAATTGTTTGTTGAGTTCAATGATGAACTACTAACAAGGGCTAACGGGGGAAGTGAGGAGTCCGGTCTGTTCCGGCCACGCGTGTGAGTATGGGAGTCGATGTCATAACCGGTTCGATTCTCTCTATATGTTATGGTTGAGTTTCCAATTTGGTTTCCAACCTTCCCTTTAGCTTAACCAAGGCTATTTTACTGACTCACGTCGGGCCACAGGGGCATACTATGTGTTATTTCGGTGTGCTTGGATCATTATATCCGAGGCACCTTGTGTTAAGTTAACCGTTCAATCTAACCGGACGGTAACGAGTTATGTAACGAGCTAAGTATGAGCATGGCAACATTCTCTAGGCTCTCAATGGGGACTAACTGTGTTGGTTCTCTTCCTAAAAGGAATTGTATGTGTGTGATGTGTGTTATGATGTGTACAATACCCATGTTATGTTATATGTATGAGTTGTGTGTTTTAAAATAAATACCATGTCATCATGACAAATAGTTTGCGCGCATTCCGGTAGTCGATGGGCTGCGCGTTAACCATGCCAGCCAAGGGTTGCTGACCCCCTCGGGGGATCCATATTTCTTTTACTGCAGGATGAGGATCGAAGAAGCGGAGTGGCTCTAGATCCTAGGGTGTAGTTTACTTTTGGAGTACTTTTGGATGTTTGCCCGGGATGCGCCTGTGCTCCCGTGGCGTGTTATATACTTGATTATGACGGTTTACAGTGACGGTATACAGTGAAGGATTTATGTAAACACTCGGTATTTTGTTGATGTATATATATGGTTATTAGTTCTATGCTCGGGAGTCTGATCATCAGACCGGTACACTTGTATTTATTCAGCCTTGTTAACCACGTGGGTGGTTGACGGCGTTGTAGCACCAATCGTTTAGTTACTGTTTAGTCGTTTATTTTCCGCTGCGATTCCAAGTAATGTTATGTGCGTAGTAGGGGTGTTACACTTAATTACAGTGGCACGTTTTTTTTCCCATGAGCAGCCCCTCTGATTCTTAATACACTATCAGACAAGAGAAATAAAGCAAATAAGTACAATAGTAAAAGTTATACTCTCTCACCTCTATTTCTTTATCAGTCACGATTTCTCCTCTTTGTAACATCTTCTTCCTCTGTAAACCCCCATTGGCGATTTCAACAGAGAGCAGCAACCTCATCTTCATCCTCTCTTTTCTTGCTCGATACAACACCAAACCACACAAAAACCATACCGTTGGACTCCTCTTGTACAGGGCAACACATTCCACTCTTCAAAAACTTAAAACCCTCACCTTCATCTCCATGACCGTGAGCTCCTTTGCAACTTGAAGTGGTGCTTTTGGCCCTCCTTCATCTTCTTAATAGTTCAAGGTAAATATAAACCCAAAGTCTTCCATCTTCCTAGCTTGTTCGTGCAAAAATCAAAAATTGCCCACATTGATATTTTCTTCCATTTCCAGTCGGTTTTGGTTTTCAACAGAGGGCTGAAATCTTTCTATTCTTGCTGTTCAAAGTTTGCACTCAGGAGAGTAAGGTAATTACTTAGTGTTTAAGCCCTAAAAACTAGCTCTTGGAACATTAATTTTGTGAGTTACGTGAGAATTAAACAAGCTTGTTATGTGTATTTTGGGGTTACGATTGTAGATAGCAATCTATACCTCTGTTTGGTGTGGAAACAAGAAGAGAAAGAGAGAGAGAGAGAGAGAGAGAGAGAGAGAGAGAGAGAGAGAGAGAGAGAGAGAGCAAGAGAAGGTGGAGGAAGGGAAAAGAAATCAGAAAACTAACAAGGTATTGAACTTACCTTGAGATGGTTTTCTTCTCTGTAAACACATTTTTGCGTGTGAATAATGACTTTGTATGGTGTAGTTAAGATACTACTATATTGTTTGTTGAATGAAGAAGTTTTAATGATGTTTAAGTGTGGTTAGTAAGCCTTGAGGCTAGCTGGTACATAGGTGATAACAGAGGGGAATGTAGTAAGCTGTAGCAGTGGTTTTAATGTTATGATAACAGGGATGAAAAAAACTGATTGTGGTGGCTGTTGTAGTGTGGTGAGTGTGCTTAGAATGTAGTTAAGTTCTGTAAAAATATGTCTAGGTAAGTAAGGGCTTGAGTGTGTTAAGGCGTGAGGTTGGAATGGTGAGAAAGGAAGGATAGAAACTGCAACAGAAACAAGAATGAGAAAACTGTAACAGAGGGAAAAATAACAGTGAAATGAGCTAGTTGACAGATGATTATATAGAATGATTTAGGTTAGTTTTGAATGCCTAAACAGTGTCAAAACATGCTATAATATATGTAGGTAGAGTGGGGAAGAAGTTGGTATAAGTTTAGGGTGGTAACATAATAAAAAACAAGGAGAAAACACATTTCTGCAAGTGGTCCGGGTCTACAAACAAGTACAAAAACCCGGACCAGTGTCAAAACACGGCAGAAACTGGTGAAATTGAAGTGGTCCGGGTATGTATACCGGTACATAAACCCGGACCACACCTAAATTACACCCGAGAGTGACCTGAAACATTGGTCTGGTTTGTAACCCGGACACAAACCCGGACCACCCCATTTTCTTCACAGAAATCATTTTAAAGCCATTCTAAGGTAGGGGTTTGATGGTAATGATAATATAAGATAATTAGGACTTGTTAATGATGTTTTATGGTCATTAAGAGTATAAACAAGCTTAGAAAATAATTATAAGTATGTAACTTATGAAAATGGTTTTGGATGACAATGAGAAGTAGGGACTTGTATAAGTTAAACTTGAAATGTCATGACTAAGTAAGTAAAGTTCGGGAAAGCGTTAGCGGAGTAACGAGTTAGGTTAATTATGGATAATTGACCTCCCGACTTAATGTATATTTTAGGACCCGATTAGTTGGACTCCGAGAGAGTGAGTCGACAGACAAGTTACGACGGTGAACGGTATGATTTTCTCATGCCCTGTATCCTAACTTGGTTACTCGGATTTGTGTGTTTGTGTGTTTATGTGCAATCACCTATTCAAGATAAAATGCATGAATATGATTTATGGCATTTACTTATATATTGTGTGCTTGTCTTGCACCCGATGAATTATGTCTTGAAAGACTAGTTTGTATAATTCATGAAATGTTTGGTTGGGAAGAATTCTTGTGTTGGAGACGTTCTCACTAACACACTAACCTTCTGACTTACCTAACTGGTAAATGGGTAACTGAAGCTGAGAGGAGACCGATATAGTTTCGGCCACGCGTGAGAATGAGGAAGCAAGAGAGATTGCTTACTGAGTTCTGGCCTAACCTTCCCACCATGGTTCCGAACCGAATGGTCGCAGCCCGGGGAAGTAAGCCAAACCTAAAGCCCAGTGGTGAGAAGTGGTGAGTATGCCACATCTCTGCCCGGAGGTCACTTGACTTAATTGAGTAATTATTTCAAGAGATAAATAATGGTTAGGTGTGGATCATGCCTTGTGCGAGACATATGATCATGAGTTAAGAGTACTGAACATCCGTCTAACCCGGATGAGAAATTGTCTAACATGAGAAGAGGCGTGAACTTGAGGAGGGCATTTCAAGGCCTCAGTGACCAATGTGTGGATATCTTGTATTGTTTCCATTGTTGTGATATGCTCTGTGTGTGGTTAATGTTTGTACTTGACTATATTGTTGTTGTTATTAGCATGCTTGTTTAAATATTAATGAACCGCATGTTGGCGACCAAATAGTTGGCGTACCCTCGCTAGTACGCGGGGTATGTGATTATCATATGCAGCTTTAGCTGAGCCCCTTGGGGCACCGTTTTTCTTCTTCCAGGTACCCGAGACGGTTGATCAGTTGCGAAGAACCAGATGTTTTACTTTTGGGTAGTTAGTAGTGAGAGGCGGTGTACCGAGTTGTACACGGGCTTGTAGCCTAGGTTAGTCAGTGTACTGTGTGGTACACCCGTTGTATTTGAATGGAGTATATATTTTTAGTGGAGTGACTGTTAAACTCGTATTCTTTTGACGGGCTGTGAGCCCTTGATGTAAGTATACACTAAGTACTCGGTAATCAAGCGTTGTAAATTATGTTGATATAAGTAATGGTATTTCTTTTATCAGACCGGGACTGTAAGTTGTAGTAGTTTGACCCGGTACCATATGGGTGGTTATCGGTATTGTATCACCCTCGGTAGTTAAGAGTTTTTCCGCTGCGATTGATTAAGTGTCCGAGACGTTTAGACCGTGATTAGAGGAATTATCGGATGGGTGTTACATTGATATTCTCTACGTGTGGCAGAAGATCCAAGATGGCTTAATATCAGTGCAACACATATCAACTCAGCATCAGATTGTAGACTTTCTCACCAAAACTCTACCAGGAAAGAATTACATAGACATACTCAAACAGATAGGGATGTATTTACTCCAAGACAAATCTCATTCAGAAGAGATTAAGTCTTGAGGAGGAGTGTTGAGATAAATTACCCTGTTTTATATTCTGTAACATGTTAAGTAACAGTCTCCGTTACTTAACCACATAATAGTCACACGTTAGATATTCTGCTAAGTAGCTACTACTCTGTTACTTATACTTTAGTTAGCTGTTGTGGACAAGGTAATATATACCCTGATTTTGTACACAATATCATTCACCTACATAATTCTATTCTCAATGTTAAACATGCTCGATATCTGTTTTCATAGCTTTACAGTAACCAGCTTTAACAAATTTCTATTTTTTTGTTTATATAAATCAACTAAAAACTACAATATGTTGAAAAACTACGCTCATGAACAACATTTTTCAAAACAAAAAGAAATATGCTGCCTAATAGATGCCTTAAACAACCACAAATATATTACTAAACATTTCCCAAATATTTACAAATATGTAGCAGATAGCCAAATATCTACGAATATATTGCAAATACACTAAAAAAAACTAAACCGAAGAAGTCTTAATTCAAACGCTTGCATGTATGTTGCCATATATGTAACATTGCAGCCTTTTCACATAACAATAAGGTGTATTTGATTTCCACTTCACTTACACATTTTTAAATTTAGTTCAAAATAGTTACAAACTATGTCATTTATCTGTATATATATGTTTTCTGCAAATGAAGTTTAGATTTTTTAACTTCTTTTTTTAAAAGATGCATAATGGATGACTTATGTGTTATATGTTTAACTCATGTTTATTTAAAAATTACAAACATTTTTACCTAAAAAAAGTACAAACATTTTAAGTAGGCTTACACACTTAAGAAATTCCGTGTCATAACATAACTAATTATAAAAAACACACACCACTAAGTTTGCCCACATTTAGTAGCTAAACACCCTCTTCAACATATCGTGTTTCTCTTTTTGGTGCCAGGATTTCTTCTTGTCTTCATATTTGTCATCTCTAAAACATCATATTTATCAATGTCTCAGATTTTTCTTAGTTTATTTTTCCTTCAAGTCAAATTGTTGTTTGCCCATTGTGTGACTTGCATTTATATCTTACACTTCACCCTTATACATTTGTCCTCTCCATGTATGTGTCAACTAGTGAATATGTATTCTCTTTGCCTCCATTTAAGTGGGGTTTTACATTTGCAGCCCATGTCATGCTATTAATTGTTCATCTTTAAGCTTAGTAGATTCTCCTCTTTGTCCTTGCTTATCCACAAACGTGGAAGCAAAATTTTGGTTCTTCATTAGAGTCATCTAGTGGTAGTGGTGGTTTTGGTGCATTATGTGTGATAATGTAAAAGTTAAAAAAGTGAACACAATTTACACTAATCTTGGAACAACAATGACTATGTAATCAATGTGAAATCTGCTTTGAGCTGAAAGAAATTAAGAATCACCAAACCCAAACCTCTCCAGTTTAAGACCAACTCAAAATTGTTGTTTTAAGGTTGGTCTTGGGTCAACAAGTTTTTAAAACACGATCTCAAAACGACTAAACCTCTAAGTCTTATTGCTAGATAACATGAATTATATTGGGCCTAAACAGTTATTAGTGCGTTCCAACTAATCTGACCCATTTACAAATGTAAACTCGGTTACCTAAAGTCTAATTGATAATTAAGAACAAAACAGTTCTACTTGGATAAAACTAAGACATACAATTAGCTTGTGATTCTTCCTCATTATTTTAACCACGGCTGATGTGAAACATAAGTTGGAACTAGCATAAAAAATGAAAAACGAAGGAACATACTTGAGGAACAAAGGGATTTCAACTTCATAATCTCAAGGACTATGGCGGTGGTTGGTGTGGGCATTATTATTGCTAAAGACTTCTAATTTAATAGAACATAATCATTCAATTGATCATTCGTACTCAATCATGCAAATGCGTAGACAACAACGAAGCAGACAGAGAATTCTGTATTTTTTTTTTCAGAAAACAAGAAAACAAATGCAAATAAATCTGCTCCAACCAAGACCACTCCTTCTTCTTCTTTCCTATGGTTCCATGATTCACCGCCCACAAAAAGAATAAAAATAATAGATTGAGAGGAAAATATAGATAACTAGAATTGCAAAAAAGAAACCATATCTTGCCAAACCTTTGTTGCTGTTTATGAATTGGGATCCAATTCATATTATTCTCAATCCAACTGTCATTTTTCTCCTAAATTTTATTTCTCTGCCGAGAATCTCGGGTCTTCTCTATCTCCTCTTCGCCTGCCTACCCTCTCTCTCTCTCTTGACGTTTTAGCAATCAATGGTATGACCCATATAGCCAAGAGAGCATCCGCATGTTATGTCATGATCCCAAACCTTGCCTTTCTCTGTCACTCGCTTTGCCCATCTGCATTTTCAGTTGTTGACAGCGAGAGAATAGAGAAATAGGACATACTGGAGGGAGAAGGGTGGCAGAAAGATACTGACAGCAGCAGGAGTGGGGATCCACCCCCTTCAGTTCTAACCAGCGGCTGTCCAAACTTGTTTTGTCACCCCTCTCCCAGCATACCACAGCATTGCTATGGAATCAGTAGCCGCCGGCGAAGTCCTGGCCCTTGGTGACCTTGTAAATGACGTCGTAGGTATCTCGAGCGTCGGTGATTTCAAGGACCCATTCAAGAAGGATTGCACAGATCTCTGCCGTCGGATTTCACTCTTGTCCCACCTTGTTGATGAGATCAGAGAATCGAGCAGCGGTTCGGGACAGCTCCGCTTCCTAAATTCTTCTTCTTCGCCTTCTTCTCCTTCTACGTCTTGTTTCTCCGATCTCGTGTTCGCTCTTCAAAGTGCCAAGAGACTCTTACTAGTTGCCTCGGGCTCTGTTCCCAATGAAGTGAGTAAAATTTTATACTTCAGTTTTGAGCTAATTGATGCGAGATCCACCGAATTCTTTCCCACACTTTTCATACCAAGAATTGAATGTTTATGGAAGCAGATTGACATGGTGATGATGTGAATTTTTGCGATGTTCTTTCACATTTTTTAGAGCGATTTGATGATGTTTTTCGTTGCATTTGGTGCTGGGACATGACCCATGCTAGTTGCTAATTTGCTTATATATTAGCTTCAGACTTCAATTTGCAATAGTGAAATACATTTATGAGTATCTAATCCGATTATATATCTGGAACGGCTCTCTTGGCCAGACCTGCCCAATGCCATTTGCTCGTTGAATTAGGCGTTTGAGATCTGAGATTTTTTTTTGCCTAATCTTGTTGAGGGGGTGAGTCTGCTAGATCTGCTTAAATGATATACTTTGAAGTTGAAATTTCAAGTGATTACTTTAGTCAAACAATTAGTTGTGTCAAAATTCTACTAAAGTTGGAATTTCTGAAGCAAAGAGCTATAGATGATCCTTATTGATAGTCCTAGCCTTTTTGTTGGCCAGATTGATCATATGTCCTTATTTTGTGATTTTCCTATCCGATTCCTAAAACTTATAAATCCCTTACTTTTCAAGCTGGATAACTGAAAGATGCTATGCCAGTAGTCCCATATGATTTAGTGAAAGGGTTGTCATGTTTGGCAAACCTGTAAATTTAGGTAGCAGAACTCATACACTCTATGTGCTGTGGTCTGTTGTTTACTGTTTATGTGTAAACGTTCAACCTGGTAGTTTGTGTGAAAAAGGAACCACTGGCACATTTTGTGAGATTATGAATATAATCTTTGGGTTTCTTTTCTTGTTTGATTACTACTACCCATTTCCAGAACTATCAATGGATGGCTGGTGGTTGGAGTTTATTTTCCACCACGTTTGGCAACTAAGAGATCATCTTCCTGCAATAGAGTAGCCTATTAAGAGAAAAAATGTATTTCTGAATACATAAAACCATTACCTTAAGCATTGAATCAATCAAGGTGCTTGCGGATGAGGCTGAAGTAAAATTTGAAGCTTCATCAATATTAAGTTGTAATAATCTTGGTTTCTCTATTAACATGGATTAGTATGTGATTTTTTTTATGAACAGGAGGCTGTTATCAAGAAGCTTACCTTTCAGTTTCAGTGTGTGACATGGAAACTGGAGAAGTCATTAGGTGATATACCTTATGATCAACTTTCCATCTCAGAAGAGGTGCAGGAGCAGGTAATTTTAAGATATCACGTTTTTGGTTTGTATCTCCTGGAATTTGTATTTATATTACGTCTGCCTTATTTGTAAGGTTGTATGAATAAGAACTAGTTGCTTACATTATGTCTTGTCGTTTCTGTTAGGTTGAACTAGTAAGAGCACAGCTCCGAAGGGCTACAGAAAGATACGGGCCACAAAATTCAAGCATGCTGTTCCGTGCGCTATCTCAACCTCTTGAAAAAGTAGTTGATGTGCTACAACTAGGCTCAACGATGGCGGGAAGCTTGCACATTGATAATATAGGCACTATTGACCATGAAAATGAGGTGAAGGTAGAGGCAAACGTTAGCCCTTCTACATCAGTTGAATCCTCTGGGGTTGAGGTTCATCATATCTTGCCACCTGCAGTTCCTCTGAGGATAACAAACAGTTCAGCATCTAAAGATTGTAAACCTAGTAGTAACCCTGGGAGTCCGGCTGATGGAGAAAAGAAATACTCCTCTGGCGAAGATGATGAAGAAACCAACAAAGCCAACTCTGTCACCATACCAGAAGATTTCCTTTGTCCAATTGCTCTTGAGATCATGAGGGACCCCGTCATTGTTGCCACTGGACAGGTGCTTTACTTGGATCTTCATATACACACTTGATACTTTGCAGTTATATTCGTTGTATAAGTAAACTATTTTTTACTGATTTATTGTTTGCTTCTTTTTATCAGACTTATGAGCGGTCATATATTCAAAGATGGATTGACTCTGGTAACTCAACCTGTCCAAAAACCCAGCAAAAGCTAATGAATTACACACTTACACCAAACTATGTTCTGAGAAGCCTGATTTCCCAGTGGTGTTTGAAAAATAATATCGAGCCCCCAACTTCCCTCGCCACAGGAAAGATCAAGAAGAGTGATGGCTCATTTCTGGATGTGAGTGGAGACATTGCAGCCATCCAATCACTTGTGCGCAAACTCTCAACCCGGTCTGTTGAGGATCAGCGGTATGCTGCCCAGGAGATCCGCTCCCTCTCCAAGAGGAGCACTGATAACCGGATCCTCATAGCAGAAGCTGGTGCCATCCCTGTCCTAGTCAAGCTTTTGACTGCAGATGATACCCTCACCCAAGAGAACGCAGTGACCTCAATCCTCAACCTCTCCATCTTTGAGGACAACAAGGAGCTCATCATGCTTGCAGGGGCTACGCCATCAATTGTTCAAGTCCTTAGGAACGGAAGCATGGAAGCGAGAGAGAATGCGGCCGCAACCCTGTTTAGTCTTTCTCTGGCTGATGAAAACAAGATCATAATTGGGGCATCGGGGGCGATCCCAGCTCTAGTGGAGTTGTTGCAAAGCGGGAGCCTTCGGGGAAAGAAGGATGCTGCGACAGCCTTGTTTAACTTGTGTATCTACCAGGGAAACAAAGGGAGGGCTGTGAGGGCTGGCGTTATCCCAGCCTTGTTAAAAATGTTAACTGAATCATCCCACAGTAGAAATGCAGGCTGCATGGTAGACGAGGCATTGACCATCCTTTCGGTTTTAGCGGGCCATCAAGAGGCCAAAGTTGCGATAGTGAAGGCTGGAACAATAACAGTGCTGATTGATTTGATGAGAACAGGTTTGCCGCGGAATAAAGAGAACGCGGCTGCAATTCTCCTTGGGCTGTGCAAGAGAGATGCGGAGAATCTGAGCTCCTTAAGAAGGCTTGGGGGCGCAACACCACTTACAGAGCTGACAAAGAGTGGAACAGAGAGGGCCAAGAGAAAAGCAACTTCGTTATTGGAGCTTTTGAGAAGGTTGGAAGCATCCCAGAAACTTGGATCATAGGTATAAACTGGCAGCTGATGATCAAATTCAAAGAGCACCTGACAGCTTTCTTTTTCTTAATCATGATATTAACCCCAATCTTATACTTCACGCCCATTGAACAATGTTTCGCCTTTTACTTATTTTTTTCATTAACCCTTCATCCTTCTACCTTGATATTTGTAGAGCGTGAGAATTTTTTTAGTGTCATTCTCATGGCTTCTTGTGTAATCTTCATCTTCAATGAGAAAATCTCATTTTAATTCCATCTTTAATGAACATTGTATCCCCTTTGGCTGATCTAATCTTGAAATATATCTGCTTCTTAGCATGGCCAAAATTTCACCAAGTAATGCTTCCCCTAAAAAAAAGAAAAACTTGAGTATCTTCAATCGAGTCAACACGACCGTCCTCGCATTGTTCCGTTAAGAAATTAATCTGCCGTCTCAATGCGATGGATCTTATATAAATATAAATTATCCGCACCTGCTTACTCCACTTATATTAAAGGATTGGACTCCATGTACTAATAATGTTAAGGAACTAAGATCAATGTTAATTTGATCAACTTCAGAGCATATGGAACTTTTCTTTATAAGAACCTAACATTTTTGCTTTTTCGTTAAATCTAAGTGGATCCTCCAGTAACCAGCCATCACAACAAGATCAATATTAATTCTATTAGCGATAAGCTAAGCAAGTTCATCATTGTTGGAGGCTTGGAGCCATTCACTTTGAGGTTAAAGATGCAATATGGGTGTCCCCACCACCACAGGCTAACTCTTCTTCTCTTTCACACTGAAGTTGATTTTGACCACACCCAGGTCAGAAGAACCAGTGAGAGCATCCCCTAACCTAAGAGAGGGAGATCCAGGGTAAGAAAAAATTCTTGTTAAATTCAATTAGAGCAATAAAAGACATCTCAAAATTATGAAGAGTTTGATTCCTGACATCCTTGGACAACCCACATTTGGTTAACAAAATTAGTAAGCTTAGTATTAGACCAATAGGAGGCAGTGACAAAAAACCAATTCTTTAGATTGCCATCTTCAAAAGAAAGAATATCATCCACATCAACCAAGGATGACTAGAGATCTTCGATTGAATAACATGACAAAAAGTTTGTAAGCTGTGTCCACCATACCACATAAGAAACAAGAGGAAGAACCCTTGGTTGTTTTGGCAAGATTGATGAAACATGAATAATATTGTACATAAACTTCCAGCAGAGCAGCTTTGCTCTACGAGCTTGCTATTTGGATTCTTTTGAGCTCCTTTATCATAACATTTGGAGAGGAGAAGTGGCTAAACACATTCATATTCTATAGGATCGGACAATTGACTTAAACCACTTCAAGATGCGAGTCTATGAAATGGTTTGACTCAATCGAACTAAGTAGAATTGTACTAGAGATGTGGAAGCACTCAATCGAACTCAGGAAGATACACAATATAAGTTATTATATTTCTTTGTAAAACAAAAATAACTTACACTGCCCTTAAGTAGAAAGAGATCTACTCAGTGGAACTCACTCACTCACCCAACACAATTTCTAATCAGTACAATGATAAGTGTGATGAGACTAGAACCTACCTAGAATGACTCTATCGATGTATACAAACTGAAGCAAAAAACTTCTCTCTCTCTCTCTCTCTAATATAGACACAGCTCTTTGACACAAATCTCTTAATTAATTCTCTCAGAAAGCATGGGTTACAAATGAATTTGCAAGTTTCTTATATAGCTCAGTCGATTTGAATATTGTGGATAGTTAGTTCCTTAATTTTAGGAACTAACATCTTCATGCTTGAATGTCGGAGTCTGAGCACCAACTCTTCTGATTATGGTCACATTGCATGACTTTCGGTCCAAGGCTTAGTATTGATGACCGAAGCAAGGAAGTGATCGTTGCTCCTTAATTTTCACAACCAATTGACGGACTCACTTGAACTTTCAGCAAGGATGGAGACTCATTCGTCCGAAGGACTCACTCGATCTTTCAGCAAGGACGGGGACTCGTTCGACCAAAGGACTCACTCGATCTTTCAGCAAGAATGAAGACTCTTGTTGATTGACTCGTTCGATCGAAGGACTCACTCGATCTTTCAGCAACAACAAAGACTTCTCTTGTTGATTGACTCGTTCGACTGATGGACTATTTCAGCAACACCTTCATACTCCAACATATTCTGTAGGGAAAATTTATCTCTTGATCTAACCTAGTGTTTCTGATATAAAGAATTACAAAAGAATTTCGCGGGTGAGTGGGTTTTGTTTTTCCACCGGGACTTGAAGTCTATCCAGCCTATTACTAGTTTAGTCATGTACTTACACACACATAAAAGGTGCAATAAATGTAAATTTTGGATTTTGTTTAAGAAGATAACATGAAACAAAATGAAGTAGTAAAACTAAGATAACTAACTAAAATGAGATGTACCTCGGGATGGATCTTTGCCCTTTTTACCCTTAACCACCAAATGTTGATTCTTGAACTCAAAACTAAACAACGGGAACACTTAACTAATTAATAGCCAAATCATGATTATATTAATCCTAATCAATTGAGTCAGAACCTGACATATCATTCAAGTACCTAGTTAATTGATAGTATTAAACTCTAATTCCCACTAAGTTATAATGAAATCTATACATTTTGATAAATCCATTGATTTAGTTCCCTTAGTCTAGGTTTCTATCATAGAATCTCATGTTGATAAAAAATTACATAAATAGACTAATTGGAACCCTATAATGTATCTCAAAATCATATGAAGTCAAATTTAGAGCAAAACTAACCAAATCCAACACAAAAATATGAATTAAGCAAAACCCTAAACCAAAATCTCAAAATCATATTTTGATAAGCTTAAGAGTAGTAAATGTTCAATATACCATCATTCATTAACAACAAAAACTAAAATAAAGCTCTATATATGTTCAAGAATCAATAATGGAGGTTTTAGTGATTCTGGGGCAAAATCCACACCACTAGGTATAAGGAGGTTGATCCTCCATTAGAACATAAATAAGAGATATATATATAATATATATATATATTATATATATAGAGAGAGAGAGAGAGCGAGAGAGAGGAAGAAATAGCCATGTGAGAGGTTGGAGAAGAGTTTCAATGGTGGGGAAGTTGGATCACTTCTTCTCTTGCTCTTTCTAGCTCCCATTATCTCTCTTTCTTCCTCTATTCTCGGCCTGCAAAAGTTGCGAAAGAGAATATCAAATACTTGACTTTTAAAGCACAAAGTATGGGCAAAATTCCATCTAACCGACCCACTGGGGCAGTCCCGTGGGGCAGTTGGCACTGGAAGACAAAACCATGGGCGGAAGCCCGACTGACCTAGTGGGTTGGTCATGTGGGTCGGTCCAAAGTCAAATATAAAATGACATTTCAACAAACCCACCAGGGCGATCCTGCGGGTCAGTTCCAAATCAAACTCGAATTGACAAACCGACTATCCCATTGGAGCGGTCCTATGGGTCGGTCAGCTCTAGAGTCTTCTTGTTTGCATTGAAATCTTCCCAAAATGTCCTCTAGTCCTCGACATACTTCCCATAGCCTTAATTCTTGGCCATGAAATCTATTTTTGTTTTCTATGCATACTCCTCTATTTGTCTACTTTTCTCCTAACTAAGTTATCCTCATGTTTGAACAAAAAATGTGTAAGAACACCAATAAACACAAAACTAAATGAAAGCTAGCTAAAGTGAAGAATTGTGGAAGATAAACATTGATAAACACATAAAACAAACCCTTAATACACGCTCATTTATCTACTTATCAAGCTCCATCCTTTCACACATCACTGTAAGGTGTGTGCCTTAGAAGGGAAACTAGAACAAAAATAAAGGAAAATTATAAGACAATAAAGCCTTATGAAGCACATGTTCAAATTAAACCCTTTTTCTTTAGAGTTTTATCCCAAGAGAGATCGCTAGTCTGTGAACCTTGATTTTAAACCTTCCTAAATGTGTATGGGTGATGAGTGTTCAAATGAGCATGCTTTATGGGTGTATTTCATATGTTTTATCAACACTTTTCATGCTCATTTCTTCACTATAACTAGTTTTTCTCTAGTTTTGTGTTTTATTGGAGTTTTAAACAATATTTACTGAAACAGGAGGAACAACATAGCTAGGAAAATAGTAGATGAAAAGATAAACGGGTGGGCGCAAACAGATCCAAAACCGGAGCTAAAACGAAGAAGATACAACGTTTTGAAGACTAGCCTGCCTACAAGACCGACCCAGGGTGGGTCGGTCAGACTTTTTCCTGAAACAACTGGGTTCAACAGACCTAGAAGATGGGTCGGTCGTAACCTACTGGAACCGACGACCCAGGGACAAACCCAAGGTGGGTCGGTTGGACTTAAAATCGTTCACGTGCATCATCTTCAACAGGGGGCGACCGACCCACAGGACCGACCCAGGGTGAGTTGGTCGGGCCAAATTTTTGCTCAGAACCATGCTTTTAAAAGGGGAAAAAAAGAGGAAAGAGAACGGATTCTACCACAACAAAAAATGACGGAAAAATAAGAGAAAAGAGGGAAGAAGAAGAAGAAAGGAAAGGAAGAAGAAGAAGAAGAAGAAGAGGAGGAGAAGGCTCACCTCCATTGAAGTTCTTCTTCAACCTCCCATGGATAATTCTTCTCCCTTCTCTCATTTTTGTGCTTTAATGGTTGTGTAGTTTCCTTGTATCTTGGGATGAGGATTTTGCCCACAAAAAATCCCTAAAACTCCATTGTTGAACCTTGAACTTGTGTTTATGCTTTATTTTGGTCCTTGAGCTTAATGAAGATGATTATTAGGTATTTATGATTCTTAAACTTATTGCTCATGATTTGAGGATTAGTTTAAGGTTTTTCCCAAATTATCAATTATGTGTTAAATTGGTTGGTTTGGCCTACCTATTAGTTTAACATTATTGTGGGATTCTATCAAAATGATTTTCTGAGATAGAAACCTAAACCGTTGGGGACTTGAATGGTGTACTCTAATTTTGATGATTTTGAGATTAGACTACATTGTAACTTAGGGGAACTTAAGCTTAGTGTTATCGATTGACCTGTGGTTTAGCTGATTGAGAAGTTTTGGTTAAATTGGTTAGGATTAGTAGGCCTAGATTAGGTTGCTAATTAATTTAGTGTTCCGTTGTTTAACTATAAGTTCAAGGGTCGACAATCGATAGTAAGGGGAGGATGGGTGCAAATATCCATCCCAGGCTACATCTATCCTAGATAGTTAGTTTAGTGTTTATTGCCTTTCTTTATTTCTCTATTATCAAACCAAAAACCCTAAAACCCCCAGTTTACATTTATGCACATTTGTTCATATTATGCACATTTACTAAGCTTATAATCGATTAGAAAGTTACAAAGTCCCTGTGGATACGACCTTGTTGTACTACAATGACTGAATTCACTGCTCATAGTAAGCAAGATAGTTTCACTACTAGTTTGCACAACATCGGGTTAGATTTTGATTCTAGCTTCAAATATTAACTAAGATGACTAAATCAAGTTTGAGAACCTAATTTATTACCCTAGTTAGCTCATGCATACCTATTAGAGTTGTCATCTAAGTTTAACCTATTTAACTAGGAAAAGTTTGAGCTTTGAGTATGAGGGCTTGATATGAAACTTTTAGGGTTTCAAATATTACCCGTAAAGTTATTTTACTTTACTAGTATATTCTTAAGGCTTATAATGATTGTAATTATCCTCTAAACGTAGGGTTTAGTCAATATTTGTGTGTTTTAAAGCATTTTCATATTAGTTAAACGAATTTGAGACTTGTTAGGGATTAATAAGGGTTAGGAAACAAAGCAAAAGACCAACTTTGAGGTGTGTATGGGACCCCGGACAGAAGTTGAAGACCCTGGAGAGTTACATTCACTAGTAGAAAAATGACCTATTTCAGCGGTTCTAAAAGGCCTATTTTGGTGGTTGTAAACTGCTGAAATGAGCACCGCCGAAATAGGTCTGAGTACCTATTTCTGGCCGAGATAGGTGTAGGTTGTAACAACAAACCGCTGAAATAGGGGGTTGCCAAAATCAACATCTAACCACATCTTTCTCGGTGGTTTTTAGCTTACAACCGCCGAAATAGCCCCTCTTTTTTTTCATCCTAGCTTATATATTCACCACAACACACTAAATGATTCAATGAGACTTGTAATATAGCTGCATCCACACATGGCACTCCAGCACACATTCCTAAGGTTCTAAAAGCGCTCAATATCAACGGCGCGCCACAATTTGAGAGTAAACAAACCAATAAAAACTTACACATTTTTATTACAAAGAAAAAACCAAATCACAATTGAAATCTACCATTACACCATCCACAAATGTACAGAATTACAATTACATTATCCAAACAGTACACAAATCATCTTCATCATCAACAATTCATTAAACTTGTGCAGACGAACTCCGACCATTCCTCAAGCATCTCAACTATATTAGTATCTTCATTGGCCTTCTGGAGCAATTCCTCGTAAGCCTTGAAAAAATTGAACATTAATTTAAAACCTACAAGTCTAACAACATGTAAAGAGCTTAACTGAAACTTTCAAAGAATGTTACCTTGTCTAACGAGTTATCTGGTAAAATGGATGACACTGCTACTATGTCATGCATAAATCTCATGACATAGTATCCACATTCTGAACCCCCAGGCTGCACCAAACATTATACATACACACATATTGAAAATTATAAACTAGTATTGACATTATGACTCAAATTTAGCAATTAAGAGTACCTTAAACTAGGTTCCAAGGGATGTTATTCTTCAATGGTTTTTGCATTGTGATGAATGCAGCTCTCATGGAACTATATACATCAGCAATACATTTTTAAATATCAGTGGAAAGTTTTGAAACAATTGTTAAGTAATAACAATTGTCGTTTAAAATAACAAACTTACCCCAATATTGCGTTGACGATCTTCAGTCTCTTGACACCCCTACCAAGAGTCAAATTGCAATACACGTGGGTGCTTCATCACCAGCACAAGCAATGACCAATGTTGACTATTCACAAATTACACAATGTGTTGAAATCATTATACAACTATCACAATTTATAAATAGATTATAATAAGAGAAATAGTCAAATACCATACCCTTGATGATATGACAGCGTAATAAATGACTTGTCTTCACATTCAAAGATGGCATTTGTCAGATTTCATATAAGGCCTTGCATGTAACTTGTCATGTGGGTTTCACAGCACATAGAAGGACATAGGAATCCGAAACTGTGATCTTGGTAGACTTCGATCGCCTTATTATGCACATGCCTGCACCATGAAGACAATATCATTAGTTATTTACTTTTTACTCAAACATATAATTCATCACCAATCAATGCATTCAAATTATAAAAGGTAGAAGTCACTGACATGGCGGCTGACTTGATAATCAACACATTTAACCAATCCCTTGTGAAACATTCCTTGAAGTCGGACATATATATCTCAAATCGATGTGTATCTTCTGCTTCAACTTGATAGTGAAATATCCCCTCGTGATCTTCCACAGTGAGTGAATCACTGTGAGGTGGCGTCAGCAGCAACAATGAGTGCAGAATATTCATATTAGTTGACAAGCCAGCCAATATCCTTTGCTCCACCAAACCAGGTCTAATCACGAAATTGGTGGATGCCTTTGATTGATCAGGTGTAGCAAATCTTTTTCCTTTTCCCTTATCAGTCTTTGGTCAACTTATTTCCTATGATATTAAATAATTAAGTATATGGATGCAAAGAATATTGGTTATCAAGTTTAGAGCAACAATTAAAAGTAATTACCTGCTTTGGGAGTTTGACTAATCGAACTGGCCACTACACTGTCGTAGTTTGGGCAGAACACAGTGTAGGTCTCTGTGGGGCCGGCACCGGTAAACATACATCACCATGCTCTGCAACAAAGTCGTCCAGAAGCACTCGTGCATGGTACTGTCGTAGTGGTTCACCATTCACAATATCATTTGCAGTTGAGGGGAAAAGTTTACCACATCCCACCATGACCTCTTCATCTCCAGATTGTAATAACAATGTGCACTCAGTGGGTGCCTGGATGTTATATGGAACTTTTTTAGATGAAAACCGTGAAATCCTAGTTCTATGATGATATTAATGATCAAGTGAAAAATCTTAATTGGCATATATTTAATTTAAATGTTGGTCTAACCTTTAGAGATGCATGGGGAAACGGCTCAGCCGAGTGGACACTACTTCCCAATACTGGTGTACTCTGCTGTTGAATGGGTGACTCAACTGGTGGTCGAGAAACCTCTTGACTGCTAGGCCTATATGACTGATACATAGACATAGCATGAGCGATCCTCTCGTCGACCAACTTGGGTATCCTCTGCTCCATTTCAGAGATCACTCTTAGGTGCTCCTCATAAGTGATCGTCCTCCCTTGTGCTTTTCTAGACCCGGGTACGCCAAATGCCTGGCGGATACCAACGTGCCCACCAAACCCAATGGCACGACTTGGATGATCCTTCTTTCCAAGAGCACGTGTAAGAGGATCATCATTCCTCTCTGAAGTCCAGGTGCCCTGGGTGAGCTGAGAGCTTAAGTCACCCTAATGCAACACACAAATATAGTTATTAATTTATCATAAGTTCATATATAAATGAAATGACCACTTTCACTAAAAATGAAATGATATTACTTACCATTTGAGCAATAACTGCTCTCGTGGCGCCGTCATATTGAGGATTTTCACCGCCGAGATCATGATCTAGAGCATCTAGATCTTCTGGAGCAAGCATCTTGTAAATGAACTTGTCAGCTAACTTATTCTTGTGGTCCCAGAACTGTTTCGACATCTATGACAACACATCCTTTTTAAGTGTGGGATCCACGGAGAAACGAGCCTACATACATGATTAGTCAGTTAGAAAAAAGAACATAAATATTCTATTATTTTATAACATCATACTAATAACGTTGAGATTTACCTGAAGACGCTCAAACATAGTATCCTTCAACGCTTGAGGCACTTGTTTCCAGTTGTAGTTTATGTTACAGTATGTCTTCACCAAATGACTACTGTAAGCGGTGAAGTCATTCTTCCAATTGCCGTGAGGTTGGTTGTACTCATTGAATTGGACCGGTTTTGTAGGAGGGCCCTTGTTAGCCTTCAGTGCAAGTGTGGGACCTCTCTTCTTTGGCTTCTTGGCCTCTGCTGGGCAACTGACGGCTCTTCATTTTTCTGTAAAGGGTCAGCCTCAGTCTCACGTACAACTAACTGATCGCTCTTCTTCTTCTTCCCACCTCTTGTGACCCGCTTACTTGGTCTCCCCTGCTGTGGCTCAGCCTCTCCAATCATGAGAAACTGTCCAACAGGGTCATCCATAGGGTGATCATCCACTGTGAAAATATAAAGCATTCTCATCAGATAAAGTCATTATATAAATTAACATAAATACTATGAAACATATATAACAACAATAACACTTAAGATGATATTACAATCTACATTCTACTAACAACATTACCTGACACGAAAACATAAATCATTTCATGTTTTCAACCCAAACACCCTCATCATGGTCTGGTCGTGTGTAAAGCAAATCGTTTTTGATAACATCAATCGAATCTGGTAATCCAGTAGGAAACAAGGGTGTTTCCTTTACCATCTCATTGTCATCGTCAGTCTTTTTTCATTTTCGATTACAACCGGCCTTCTTCCCGGAACAGCAGACCATCTGCAGTCCTTCGGATCCCCAACGTACCACACTTGTTCGCAATCCTTTCCCAGAACAAATTGGTCATTCTTATAACCGACACGTGAAAGATCAACCAAGGTGAGCCCTCCATCATTTTGGTATCCACGTCGGTTGTCCACCCATTTACATCGGAACAACAGAAAGGAATCAATGTGGTAGTCTAGTTCCCAAATGTTCTCGATGACACCATAATACCAACTAGAGTTCCTAACTGTTTGAGATCGGTTACCACTGTGGTACGCAGTGGCTGCAGCTTCAATTTTTACCCCACTATTCTGGTTTATCAATTTGGCATCTTGGCGCGCAGTGTAGTACGTATATCCACTAATATCATACCCCTCAAATGATGAAATATTAGTTTCAGGTCCGATTGCCAAACATTTGATCTCTTCACTTACAGCTTCAGGATCCGATGATGCTAATGTAAACACATGATCTTTGAACCATTGGATAAAAACTCGGTTTTGTTCCTTTGTCATCCAAATGTGGTCTTTCGTAGAATTTTGATGTCTTAACTCAACTATATGGGTTTCAAAATAAGGTTCAACAACCTCAAAGTGTTGTAATACAAACAAATGTGCTTGATGAATAAGATGACGTGGAACTTGCACAATCTTCCTACTAATGACACCTTTACCCTTAAACCTGCCGTAGTGTCGTGGTTTTGGGATACCAATTGACTCCGCCTCACTCAAATAATCGGTCACAAATTATGTGACTTCCTCAGTCACCGTTGCTTCAATAATGATCCCTTCTGGTTGATACCTATTCTTCATTCTACTTTTCAGAATACCCATGTACCGTTCAAAAGGGTACATGTACCGTAAGTATACTGGACCACAGAATTGTATCTCTCGAACGATGTGCACAATTAGATGCACCATTATGTCAAAGAAAGATGGTGGAAAATACATCTCAAGTTGACATAATGTGACAACAATTTCACGTTGTAGATCATCTAGAGAGGTAACGTCAATTGCCTTGGAGCAAACAACGTTGAAGAAGAAACATAACCGAGTTAAAGCATTTCTGACATCAGATGACAATATCCCTCAGATTGCAACTGGAAGAAGATGTAACATTAGTACATGATAATTGTGAGATTTCATGCCTAACAGTTTCAAATCCTTCATCGATACAATGTTCTTCCAGTTTGAAGAGTACCCAGATGGTACTTTTACCGAGTGCAAACATTTACAGAAACTAATCTTTTCAGCCTTTGAGAGTGTGTAGCATGCATGAGGTAGGTATATTCGTTTCCCATTCTCTTTTGGGTGTAACTCCGTTCGTATACCCATGGTTTGCATGTCTTTTCTGACTTTCAATTCGTCTTTTGTTTTACCGGGTATATTGAGCAAAGTACCACTCACTGCCTTACCAACGATCTTCACAATGTGCATGATGTCTAAGCAGTGTCTCACAGGAAGATGACGCCAATAAGGTAGATCCAAAAAGATAGAACACTTTTTTCCAAATGTTCTTTGCCGGTTTTGATGTGTTTTGCAATGTCCTTAACCTTTTCGTACACTTCCTCATAGCTCAGAGGTAGACGGGCCACAAGAGTTTCGGCCTGACCATTGAACATCTTTCTCTTTGTTACACGATAAGGGTGATCTTCAGGCAGATGACGTCAATGACACATATAAACATTCTTCCCACAATGTTTTAAACGGTCCGAACAAGTGTCTTCCTCGCATACAGGACATGCAAATGTTCCTTTCTCCGTGTAACTGGACAAGTTCCCATATGCAGGGAAGTCGTTGACAGTGCAGAACACCAAAGCCTTGAGCGTGAAATTTTCTCTTGCATAAGCATCATATACCACGGTCCCCTCATTCCACAATAGCTTCAGATCATCAATCAGAGGGGCAAGATAGACATCAATGTTATTACCTGGCTGCTTGAGACCAGATATCAGGAGCGATAACATGATGTACTTTCATTTCATACACAACCACGATCGAAAATTGTAGATCACTTGCGGAACAGGCCATGTATTGTGTTGACTACTAAATGTACCGTACGGGTTCATTCCATCAGTACATAACCCAAGCCTCAGATTCCTATCTTCATGTCTGAAATGTTCTTTGTACCGTCTGTTGATGTTTCTCCACAGAGGCCCATCTGCTGGATGTCTTAGTTTCTCATCACTTTTTCTACCCTCTGCGTGCCACCGTAAGTTCTTTGCATCTTTTGGATTGGCAAACAACCTTTTGAACCTAGGTATGATCGGTAAATACCACAAAAGTTTAGCCGGAGGACTTTTTTTCTAAGGGGATGAGGAGTCACCATCCTTGAGCTTGTATCGAGAGAATGAGCATTTTGGACAGTTGTCTAGGTGTTCGTAATCACGCCTATACAACACACAATTGTTGGGACATGCATGTATCTTCTTATACTCAATCCCCATTGGACACATCCATTTCTTCGCCTCATAAGTAGTGGTAGGGAGACTGTTCCCATCTGAAAGCATATTATGAACCAACTCAAGAAGTGCCGTGAAACTCTTGTCACTCCATCCATATCTCCCCTTCAAGTTGAACAAATTCAAAACAACCGTCAATTTTGTGTACTTAATGCACGTAGATGCTAACAAGAAATTTGTAGGGAAAAACTATATACAAAAATGAATAAAATAATAAAAGAATCCTACAACTCTACTACGGGTAGCAAAAATTCCGGTCAGAATATAGTGTAATATGACCAAGAGTATTGAACCCTAGGGACTTAGTAGAAAATTAGTCCTAATCCTCGGTAATTACCTATTCTAAACAAGGGGGAAATAAAATTAAATCAAATTAAGAAACTAACTAAGAATCTATCTAAACGGAGTATTTACAATGATTTGCCCAAGGTTCAGGATTACAATCAGCCTAAGTATCAATATGATCACAAATTTAATTACAAGACTCGAATTTGACCAAACAAGTGAATGCGCCAGATGTCCTACCGAACATCAAATGCTAGGCGCATTCACAGACTTTGAACGCGCCGGATGTCTTGCCGGACATCAGATGTTAGGCACATTCACAGACTTTGAATGCGCCGGACACCAGACACCCAACGCTCTACCCGGCAGGGCCAATTTGTCAATTGTATTTCCAGTTTCGGGTCTGGCAACAGGAAACTCACTACCCATTGTTGAATCGAGCATATTTCATGCCGTGAAACAAACAAGATAGTGGGGGAAAATGGGGTAAATTCAACAATCTTAAGTGTTGCTCCCACTAACGCGCAGAAGACAACGGTAAAGATTCACTAAGACTTCCTCTTTCCAATCCTACTCTTGACTGATAAGTCTCAAGTAGAACCTTGAATGAGAAGAATAAGCGATCAACATGTTCAACTTTCAACTGACCGAAATCCTAATAAATGCTTGTATTTATATTGAAATGATCATATTGTTTACAAAGAGGAATTAATCCCTAACCAAGAACAAACAAGGATTTCTACTTCACCATCCACACAAATGAAAGAAGGAATACAAAGGGGAGAAGGAGATTGGTCATAGCCTTAACCCGACAAGGAACTTCTCTTCTCTTCGTGTAGATGGATCCGTAGAACTTCCTTGGACACCAACACTTGGGATGGATACGAAATTGGAGTGTGAATGGAGTGTATGGATATGTTGAAGTGTGTTGAAATGTGCAGCCTCTCGGCCTATTTATAGACTCCAAAATCCTCATGTGCCGGGAGTCATGCCGGGTGAGGAGTACCTGGCACCACGTGCAAAATGTGTTTTTAACCGTTAATTAAACCGCCAAATCCGTGCGAAAAGGTGCTTGTGCCGGACATGGGATGCCCGACACCACACCCGGCATCAGTTGGTATGTTAACGGTAATTAAATGCTAACTTCTGGCGAACCAGAGCGACTTTTCAGTTTGTGCTGGGTAAGACACCCGGTAGTACATCCGGCACACCTCCTGTTTTGCTCCAAACTTGTGCCGTGAACTGGACATCCGGCACCAAGCCTGGCACCTCTTGGTATTTTGTTAGAAATTCATTCCTTGCATGAAAAACACACCAAACATAAGTCTAAACTTATATAATAGACTTTATATGCAAGATAATACAAAAACTAGCTATTTTAACCTTATTTCATAAATAATCTTACAATTCTAACTACTATAATATGATAAGTCTGAGGCTATCAAGGCCCTACACTTACCTTTTTCTAGTCCTTGAGCAAAACTTAATCAGAAAAGAATAACTACTTGTGCACAGAACAGATAACCATAATAATGACAACTAGATAAATCTTTCCTAACTACCTGACTCTAATTCGCAAGCATCACTTAATCTTTCTTATTCCATCAAAAACATACTAATAGGTATAAAATAAAACATTCAATTTCAAAAACCGATCAAAAACTCTTGAGCTATTTTGCATAAGGGATTTTGCAGTCTCTCCTTTCCGGTTTCCAACATTCAGCCCTATCTTTCAAGGGATTCTGAATGTGGCCAAGACCCTCATAAATGGCTTTCATGATTCAGCCCTATTTTTCAAGGGTTTCTGAATCCGACCATGATTTTTTATTTAGAATGGGGAATTTAAGGTAAAAACAAAAGGAAAAACTCTCGGTTGTTTCTTTTACTCGGAGGCAATTTTTGCAACCTCATAGAATATAATGCTTCATAATAATGCTTTTTTTAAGAAGATTTTTTTTCTTTCTTTTTCTTCTTCTTCCCTTCCTCTTATTCTTTTTTTATCTTTTTCTTCATACACAATCCCTATTTAAGATTTTCACCCAAAAGAATTTTCACTGTTTTGAAAGAGAAAGAAAAGAACATTACCCAGAAGTAAATCAGAGATAAAAATAGAAGTAAGGTCATATAATCATGTTAATAAAGAGAATCGAGAAGTTAAAATAGAAATCTAAAGGTCATTAGAAAGATTACCTCTTGAGAGAACAAGCATTTATCCTTCCCTAATCTTACTTTACCAAGGAATATGCAAAAAGATGAGTAACACATTGATAAGACTTCAACTTATAACATGTAGTTTATATATACTCTCGTTTTTTTAATATATATATATATATATATATATATATTAAAAAAATAATTTTTAAAGGGGGACCCCAGCCCTACACTTGGCAGGAACACTGTCCCCAGTGTTTAAACAAATAAAATGAAATAAGCGAAAATAGAAAATAGAAAATAATATGAAAGAAAGCTCCCCTGATATGAAGATGACCGTATATGTGAGGGGCCCCTACACTTAGCCTGTTGGCTACTTGGTGGAATGATCAGAGATCTTGGAAGAGATTGTGACAGATTTCGCATGCTCCCTTGGATTTAGTTGAGTCTGGGACGGGAGTTGACCAGACGGTCTAGGTTGAGCAATAAGTTGCTGCATTTGCAACTGCAACGACTTGTGCTCCTTGCGAATGGTCGATATCTCTTCGTGAGCATCTTGGGCTTTGTTCATCAGAGTCGTCATCATATCGCACAGTTCTGCCATCTCGGCCTTTGAATGAGATGCGGGTTGGGATGGTCGGACTGGGCCTCCACTGTAAGGAGTTTGCATGAATTGCCTTTGACCTCCCTGGTAGCCGGCATGGGTTTGGAAATTCTAAGGGGGTTGGCCCCCGTGCTGCCAAGGCTGCCTAAACCCTCGGTTGTTGCTTACGTAGTTCGCTTCCTTAAGCGTTGTAAAGTCTTGTAATTCAGGGCCCTGGGCGCGTGGTCGTGCACTAACCACATTCACCTGCTGAGGAAGAGAATTCATTGCCATTTGCTCCACAACCTTCTGCAGGGCACTAACCTTCCTCGAAGTTTGAGCATTGCTCTCCAACTGAAATACCCCAAACCTTAATAAGTTGTTTAAACATTAATAATAAATTATTAAGACTAAAAAGAGTCTCAGAAATATTAGTAAACAATTTAATAAATAGTAAATACAATTAATTGCCTAAAAGGCAATAAGGACAAATTATGCTCTAAGCTTGGGATAATCTTGGTTAAGGCTTAATGAACTTACCAAGACCTTACTTATATATTAATGAGCTTATTAAATCAATTACCAAAGAAAACCAAGCTTGAAAACAAGTTAAAACACAAAATGTGCTTTAAGGAGTCTTAAAGCACGTTTTTGAAAATTGTCTTGTAAGTGAGTTTTGAATGGCTAAATGTCCATCATTACTCTTTAATTAATATGTGTACTACTTAGTATCACATTTGGAAGTTTAAATTAATGGGAAATCAGAAATTTCATTTCTATGTGTCTTGCTTTTATGAATAGTAACTAAAATAAGCTAGTTTGTAACATATGTCAACATATGTAATTTAATTGGGCAATAAAGACTAAATAACCCCTTATAACAGATGGGGGCCGGTTTTTATAGAGGTGAGTCACCACCCTTATCAATTAATAAGCAAACAAGTAAATAAGTAATATAGTTAAGTTACTATTTGCTTTTAGTAAACAAATAATATCTTCAAAAGCATTTGCAATCAGTGAATCCTCTTCATTCCTTCATTTCCTCCTTGCTGTCTCACGTAGCCATCTCCTTCCTGCTCTCTTTCACGATTGAACCAGCACACTACCAACGTACAACTTCAAATCCTTGTAACTTCTAGCTCACTTGGCCAAATTAAAAACTAAGACCACCAATCTCTTAGTCTCATCAAGCTCTTCAACTTAGTCCCTTCAAATCTTCAAGAGCTCCATTTTGGTGCCAAGAGGAATCTCCATGGAAGGAGCTTGAGCTCATCTTTTCACGTATTATTGTTCTCCTTTGCTTCAAGGTAAGGAAACTCAAAGAAAAATGACGTTTCCTCCATGTTTTGTGTTGTCCGAAAATTGTCTTAAATGGTGTCTTTGTATTGCCTTGTTCTAGTTTCGTTCCAACCTTTCAAAGACTGGGTGGAGTCCTCTCTTGACACATTTCCAAATTCTCTTCAAGTTCTAAGTTGACAAGCAAGCAAATATCCTTACCGATTTCTGAAACAAGAAAGAAGTTGTGAGGTAAGGAGGTAATTATGCTAACCAAAAATAGCTTATAATTCCTTTGGAAAATGGACTTATGTTGTCTACTGAAACTACCTAAAGAGCCAATGGTAAATGACTTAGAAAAATGTTCTCAAAGAGACTAATAAGGACATACGTATTGTTGTGTGCAATTGCAGGTCAAAGGCAAATATATTGTGGGAAATTCAGTGTTTAAGATTTATGCATTCTAAGAGCCTAAGTGCTATGCAATTTAAATTGTGCACTATGTTGTAATGTGGTGTATTTGGTGAAGTTTTAAGTATAAGAGTGTACCTAAGATCATTGGGAAGTTTATACATATGATGGGTGTAAAGAACTTACGCAGCAGGACTTGAAAAATGCAAGTACGTCAATTCTGTAGCTTCGGTCCGGGACTTGGGATTTGGATGACATCCCGGACCATATATCACAAAGTGCCGAGAGTTATACATAGTTTTAGGTCCGGGACTTGGGTCTTGTACAAGGACCCGGACCAACCCCCTTATTTATCCCCGTGAGTTTTTGCTTGAATTGGTCCGGGACCTAGGACTTGTATGAAGTCCCGGACCACCCCATTAAAACAGCCCGAGAGTTTTGTTAAGTATAGGTCCGGGACCTTAGTTGGGGACCAAGTCCCGGACCACTTTTAAAGGTTAGTTCAAGGTTAGATAATGATGTCTAATGAAGGGGAATAGTTAGTGGTGATGTTATGAAGTTATGTAGGACATGTTAAGTGTGTTATAAAGACAACCAAGTGGGTGAAAGGTTGTAATAAAATGTGGAAGTAAAACAAGTTAAAGGTGTCAAGTTATTTAACTAGTTAACGAGGGTAAGTTATAAGCGTTAGACTTTAAACAAACATGTTACCCCGATGCTGATAAAAGTAAATGTAATGTTGTCAGTTGTTCGAGAACTGTCCAAGAAACTTAAGACGACACGTTAGAGTGGACGTTGGTGACAGGTATGGTTTTCTTGCAACCTGTGTCCTACCGGATTACACCGGCTTGTATGCCAATGTGTTTTTCTGCATGTTTGCCACGTTATAAGATAAAACATGTAATGAGTTTACAGTAATTCATATATGTGGCGTGTCTAGTTCCGATACCATTTAACCTCGAAAGTGTTAAACCTTAGCTAACTGAGTCTAGGATCACAGGAGAGTTTGGTATTCGGATTAAACGACCCGAACCGTGGGGCGTTCTAACCACGGCTATGCGTGAGTTAAATGTGTGGTATGTGTATGTGAATGTAGGGATCTCCCTTGTATATTTAACCCAAAAGTAATATTGTATTTGTGTAGGTACGATAGACTCGTAGTGGGGTTCTAAGTAATAACTAAAAGTAAGTATGTGCTAACAGTAGTGAGGAATCCGGTTTGGCCGGTCGCGCGTTGTTTGGGAGTGGTATCCTTTTTAGCTTTACCCTTCTCTCTGTTATGGTTGTTTCCCTCACGGGTTATGATCTCCCATTAGCTTATCCCAAAGCTTAGCTATTCTGACTTACGATCGGTTTAGGGGGAACATGTGTTGGTGTGGTGAGTTCGGGTCACTAAATCCGATCCATCTTTAGGTAAGTTACTCGTCCGACTATTAGGCGGTAATGAGTTTTGTTATAACGAGCTTAACATGGGGTGATATCATTCTCTAGGCTCACCAGTGTATTAACTATGTTTGGGCCGGTTCCTAAGAGATCCGTACCCGTTATGTATGTGTTATTTGTATGTTGCAAAGTTATTGTGATGTGTTGTTATATGTTGCTTAGAAGTGAAATATGAGGATCATGGATATAATTCCTAGTATGTAAAAGGGACGTTTGTGGAAACCCGATAGTGGGTAAATGTCGTCTGTTAAGGTAATAGCTCCGTTAGAGGAGAAATACTATAGGGTTGAAGAACTCAAAGAGTGATTGGTTAAGTATAAATGAGTTGTATTTGTTAAGCCCATTGGGGTGAAATGTATCGTGTTGTGAGTTTATGTTCACATGCTTGATTTAAATGTAATCAACTGCATGCTAAGATGACAAATAGTGTGCGTGGCCCGGTAGTATGTGGGCTGCGGGATTACCATACCAGCAAAGGTGCTGAGCCCCTGGGGGGCCACCCTTTTCTTTCTATTCATCGGTACAAGAGGAGCGTTCGAGAGAGAGTAGGGGGTAGTTGATGCGTACGGGTAATGTGATGTAATCACTTGTAACCTGTAGGTGTAGTAAGACCGAAATTGTTCTCGGCATTAGTTGTAAATACTCGGTACAGTTGGAAGGTATTTGTATGATGAATGTTGGTGTTGATAAAGGGGACAGTAATGTGTAGTTGCTCGGGGATCTAGTCCATCAGACCGATACAGTTGTGTAAATGTTAGCCTTGTTAGCCACGTGGGTGGTTAACGACGTGTAACACCGATGAGTTAAGTTATGTGATGATGTGTATTTTCCGCTGCAGTTTAATGTTAAGTATGTGTTGCATGTTGGGGTGTTACACCAACAACTACTCATGACTCTTCATTAATCTGTCAAATTTGTTGTCACCCTCGTCCACTTGATATCAGCCTGCGGTACCGCCCCTTGATCCACCTGTGGCCCAATCTCGAATTTCTTCACGAGGGATTCGATCCCACTCAGAAATTGCTCTCCTAGCGTCTTCAGGATATCAGCACCAAGGGAGGATAGTATCATAGTTTTGCATTGGTTTACCAATCCTTTGTAGAACAATTGGGAAAGTTGTTCCTTGGTTAGGTCGTGGTGAGGACATGTCCGGAGCAATCCTTTGAATCTGTCCCAAGTGTCAGAGATGTTCTCCGAACCAGGTTGTTTGAAGTTGTAAATCTTGGCGATCATCTCCAGGGTGCGACTTGGTGGCAGGAACTTGTCATAAAATTTCGTTGCCATGTCATCCCATGTGGAAATAGTACTTGGGGTCAGACTATGGTACCATTTTCTGGCAGCCCCTGTAAGGATATGGGGGAAAGAGGGAGAGTCTTGCATATTGTAGGACAGCGTCTGAGGCAGTCAGGCTATTGGTGTGCTGCAGAAATTTGGTTACATGGAGCAAGGCCTCGTCCGGGCTTGAACCATCGAATATACCCAATTCTTTCACACAACGGATCTGATGATATGGCTTAAGTTTTTGCCACTCCTCGTATTCGTTTTGTGGGAGGAGAGGGAGGTTGAAAGCAGGTTTCTGGCCTTGACTGGAAGGCTAGTTGATATTGCGGACAGTTGGTGTTGCCGTTTCGCCTGTTGTATTTGATCCTAAAAGTGTAGGAGGTGCGCTTTGTTGGTTTCTTCGTTGCCTCAAGGAACGAAGAAAGGTCCTCTCGATCTCGGGATCGAAGTTGGGTAAATCTTCAGGAAGACTATTCGATCAGAGGAGCATTCACCTTATATAACTCCAGGAGGAGAAAAATAAAGCGTTATAATATTTTTAATAAATAAAGAAAGAAGAAAAGAAAATAACAAAATGGTCTAAGAATAAAACAAGTTATGTAAATAATTTTCCGAAACTAAATAAAAATAAAATTGAACGTGCCGGGCATAGTGCCGGGAGTGACACGTCCGGCATTGGACTTCCTCCAAATGTGCTAGGTTACCCTACCCGGCATCACGCACGGCATGTTCAAAATAGAAGAAAGAATAAATGAACGAATCAAAAATTAAAAGAATAAAGAATAAGGCGATCACCAATTTTAGGACTTGGACTACTTCCAAGTCTCCGGCAACGGCGCTATTTTGCTAATTTTGCTAACAGAATATTTAGTAGGGAAAAGAATATACAAAACGAATAAAATAATAAAATAATCCTACAACTCTACTACGGGTAGCAAAAATCCCGGTCGGAATATAGTGTAAGTAAATTATGACCAAGAGTATCGAACCCTAGGGACATAGTAGAAAATTAGTCCTAATCCTCGCTAATTACCTATTCTAAACAAGGGGGAGGGGGGAATGAACATTAAATCAAATTAAGAAACTAATTAAGAATCTATCTAAACGGAGTAATTACAATGATTTGCCCAAGGTTCGGGATTACAATCAACCTAAGTATCAATATGATCACAAATTTAATTACAAGACTCGGATTTAACCAAACACTGAATGCGTCGGATGTCCTGCCGGACATCAAATGCTAGGCGCATTCACAGACTTTGAACGCGCCGGATGTCCTGCCAGACAACAGATGCTAGGCACATTCACAGACTTTGAACGCGCCGGATGTCCTGCTGGACATCAGATGCTAGGCACATTCACAGACTTTGAATGAGCCGGACACTAGACACCCGGCAGGGCCAATTTGTCAATTGTATTTCCAGTTCCGGGTCTGACAACAAGAAACTCACTACCCATTATTGAATCGGGCATATTTCATGTCGCGAAACGAACAAGATAGTGGGGGAAAATGGGGTAAATTCGACAATCTTAAGTGTTGCTCCCACTACGGCAAAGATTCACTAAGACTTCATCTTTCCAATCCTACTCTTGACTGATAAATCTCAAGTAGAACCTTGAATGAGAAGAATAAGCAATCAACATATTCAACTTTCAATTGACCAAAATCCTAATAAATGCTTGTATTTATATTGAAATGATCATATTGTTTACAAAGAGGAATTCATCCCTAACCAAGAACAAACAAGGATTTCTACTTCACCATCCACACAAATGAAAGAAGGAATACAAAGGGGAGAAGGAGATTGGTCATAGGCTTAACCCGACAAGGATCTTCTCTTCTCTTCGCGTGGACGGATCCGTAGAACTTTCTTGGACACCAACACTTGGGATGGATGCGGAATTGGAGTGTGAATGGAGTGTATGGATATGTTGAAGTGTGTTGAAATGTGCAGCCTCTCGGCCTATTTATAGACTCCAAAATCCTCATGTGCCGGGAGTCATGCCGGGTGAGGAGTTCCCGGCACCACGTGCAAAATATGTTGTTTAACCGTTAATTAAACCGCCAAATACACGCGAAAAGGTGCATGTGCCGGACATGGGATGCCCGGAACCACACCCGGCATCAGTTGGTATGTTAACGGTAATTAACTGCTAACTTCTGGCGAACCGGGGCGACTTTTCAGTATGTGCCGGGTAGCAGACACCCGGCAGTACATCCGGCCGGCACACCTCTTGTTTTGCTCCAAACTTGTGCCGTGAACTGGACATCCGACACCAAGCCCGACACCACTTGGTCTTTTGATTAAAAATTCATTCCTTGCATGAAAAACACATAAACTTATATAATAGACTTTATATGCAAGATAATACAAAAACTAGCTATTTTAACCTTATTTTCATAAATAATCTTATAATTCTAACTACTATAATATGATAAGTCTGAGGCTTATCAGTAGAGTACACGGTTGTCTTGGACGCATCCAACAACCTTTGATACTCCTCCGGCCTGTCGACGAAATTGTCCTCGACATTATCAAGCATATCATTCATTCGCTCATCGTGGTAAGTCGTCTCACTATCAACATTGACTCCTGAATTACTCAGAAATCGATCCGACTCGTTGGTAGTATCGAAGGTCTGCTCGGTTCTTGAGTGACACCGATCATGACCGTAGGATGTTGAAGCATTATCTCCAACAGATTCTCCATGAAAAGTCCATCTTCTATAATATGGCATGAAACCACAGGTCTTCAGATGGAATTGTATGACGTTGATGCTTGAATATTTTTTTACCACACCACAATCAACACAAGGACATGGAATTTTCACCGCCTTTGTCCTGTCCTTGTGTTGCACTGCAGCTTTGCAAAACTCTTTCAGCATCTTGTCAAAGTGTTCCCCCTCGATCACCATACATCCAGTCACGATCCATACTATATGTGCAACAGATCACAGGTGTGAGTTATCCTACGTAAAGCTAAAATGTTTATGTAATATGGTTTGTATTTAGTTGCACATGTTTATTTCCTAATGGAGCATGACTGGGATGATTATCAAGTAGTCTAGCCTAACTCTAAGGTTCCAAACACAAAATAAACTAGCATTTTAATTTTTACAAATCGTTGCACTTTTAAAACAGAAGCCGATGCTAAATAACTTACTTGTTTTTAAGATGTATAGAGGGAAAAGCAGCTGGCTAGGTGTGGTAGACAAGCAAAGAAAGTAGTGAGACCTGATAAAAAAAAAAATTGTTATGTTAAGACAAAATACAATATTACGAAGACATTTCTAGAAAAAATTCGGCATGACCTTTTCATAATTGTACACATCTCATGCTTATTATTAAGCACTCACCAAAGTCAGTGCAACCACAAACATTCCAACAATGGAAGAAATCAAACTAAATACAAATTCAATCATCAGACCACCTTTTCAAAAAATTCAATTCTTTACTAGTTAATTGGCAAACAATTGCAAATTCAAATCATCAAACCAACATTTTCAAACCACATTCTCACTAGCTAATTGTCAACAATAATCAAACCATATTTTTAATTCTTCACTGAATAAGTTCGGACTGGTTCAGTATTAAAATAAAATCCGAAGTTAAAATACTTACTTGTTTTTTGGGGTTTTATAGAGAGGAGAATGTGACCGAGAGGTAGGCTGATGTACGAGAGATGCAGCAGTACAACTTCTGATATATCTCTACAAATCTGCAAAAACAAAAAATTAGAAAGAAACGCAGCAACATGTATGTTCATTGTTCATAGCTAAGTTGCACGGTACTGGGACGGGCACGGGTACGGGTACCGGTACGAGAAAACGGCAATTATTAAAATTTTAAATAACACGGGGATGGCAAAAAAATATGTAGATATATTAATTACAACTTAAATAAGTTTCATAAATGTTAAAATTATCACTAACAAAGTTATATGTTGATTAGAGAATCTAGATAATAACTCTCTCGTTTATAAAAAAAAATTGTTTTCCTTTTGCTACTAACAAGTTTCAACCCAAATGTTACTTATAAAATAATAATTGTCCTTTCTAATTAGGTTTAACGCATAGAAGATGCCGTACCAGTGCATCATAGGTTTATAGTTAGGCTTGCAAAATTATAGTGAATGAAGAGAATGATTAATAAGTTAAAGTATGTTACCGGACACCAAATGAACTGCTTTCAACCCCGTTTCCAATCTAGCTTATAAGAGAGACGCAAACGCTCCTAAATTGTCGCTGCAAAGAGCATAAACAATATATTTTTTCATTCAGACATTACATCAAACACCTTGTGTGCACAACAAATTACACTTATTTTACACCATTATTATATACACATTGTCCACACACAATTATATTATACACACACAATCACATTCCAACCTAAATTAGAGCATTATAACAACAAATTTTTAAACTTTACAATGAAATACGAACTCACAAAATTAGGGCATTTTCTGCTGCTTCAGCGGGTCACTGGCGCTTCTGGGCGAAGACGGCGCAGCGGCGGCCGACGGCGGGAGAAAACGACGGCGGGCGACGGGCGACGGGCGGAGGCGGCGCAGCGGTGGTGGTCGGAGCTAGAGGAGTTTTTTCGCTCACAAATCGCCAGAAGTACTGGAGCAGCGTTCGAACAGAGAGAGGTCGAGAGCGTGAGGGGGAAGAAGGGAGTTCAAGTAAGTATATTAGACTACCTATTTCGGCGGTTGTTATAAGGAACCGCCAAAATAGACTATGAAATATATCTATTTCGGCGGTTGTTATAAGGAACCGCCGAAATAGACTATGAAATATATCTATTTCGGCGGTTCCTTCGAACAACCGCCACAATAGATATTAATTTTTTTTAATTTTTTTAAAACTTTGGCCGAGAAAACGGTCTATTTTGGCGGTTGTCTGAAGGAACCGCCTAAATAGATACATTTCATAGTCTATTTCGGCGGTTACTTTTGATAACCGCCGAAATAGACTGTTTTTTTAACCACATACACTTATCCAACCTATCTCGGCGGTTTTTACTACAACCATCGACATAGGGGCGCCGAAATAGCCTTTTTTTCTACTAGTGATTGTAACATAGATATATGTATTTGTTGTGTGAAATATAAAGGTAAATTTCATATAATGCCACTATATTTTTGGCTAATTCATGAAATGCCACATAGATATTGTAATTTTTTTTTAAAAAAAATTTTAATTTCTATAATATTTCTAAATTTTCATATATATATTTTTATATTTTTTATAGTATTTTGATTTTTTTATGAATTTTTAAAACTGAGGGGCATATTGTGAACTTTAAAAGTACTTTGTTAAGTAGTAGGGGTATTTTTGTCTTTTTCTTTCTGGTCAATGACTATAGTGGCATTTAATAGATTTTTGCAAAACATATAGTGGCATTTTGTGACTTTATTTTTTTAGGGTTATTTCATGAATTAGCCAAAAATATATTGGCATTTCATGAAATTTCCCAAACATAAATGAATAGATCTTTCTAACTATGGACAGTGAACCCAGTCGTTGTAATCCAACAAGGTCGTATCCACAGGGACTTCACAACAATCAAACTATTTATAATTAACTTCAATTCTTCACACTTCACCTCTTTAACAACCAGCTTTGGATGTAAAGGAAGATCAAGTAGAATGATTTATCAGGACGAAAGAAAGATGAAGGATTGTACCTAATTGGTCTTGGCACATGTGCGTATCTTTTTTATCCTCATTTTTATCATGACCCCAAATCAATTTGGTCATTCAATACGATGGAACCCATGATGCAACCACCACTGGCTGTGCCATTACTTCGCGAAAACAGTACTTGTTTATGAGAGGGAAAATAAGTCGTACTGTATATATTGATAACGTATGGTGGACATGCTATATATGTACTAATGAAAAGGGCGGACCAACTAAAGAATATCATAAATGAATTGAGGACTACTTAAAGCTATATATAAAGGATCGATATATATAGCTCAAACATCTATACACAAAATTCAATACGCATCTTATAAACATGGATCTTACAATCTTGTTTGCAGTCATCTTGTCCACCCTTATATTTATGGCCCTCGTTCACTTAATCTTTCGAACAGATCATCATACCAACATCAAAAGTTCAGATCCGCAGCTTCCGCTTCCACCAGGTAATTTGGGATTGCCCTTAGTGGGTGAATCATTTGACTTATTATCATGTCTGCGAAAGGATGAAGTTGAAAATTTTGTGTTTAATCGGATATCTAAATATACTTCTCGAGTATTCAAAACTCACTTGCTTGGAGAGCCTGTCATTGTGATGCATGGGCCTACCGAAAATAAGTTTCTGTACACAAATGAGAATAAGCTGGTGGCGGAATGGTGGCCGAAACATGTTGGAATGATTGTACCAAGCACCACAGCGGAGGGTTTTAAGATGAGGGATTTGTTGCCTTCTGTTGTCAAGCCTGATGCTTTGGTTAGATATGTGGAAGTTATGGACAGTATGATACAGAGACACTTGTTGGCTAATTGGCATGGAAAAGATAAGGTTTGTAATTGTAACCATTATTAGTATTACATTAGTCAAGTTATATAGATATGTATATATTGATTTTTCACCTTAATGTGTATGCAAGGTTGTAGCAGTTCCTTCTGTCAAATACTGCACTTTAGCTTTAGCCTGCAAGATATTTCTATCAGTGGAAGATGAAGATCTGATAAAAAAATCATGGGTCCAACACGTGCAGTGGCAGCAGGGTTTTCATCGTTTCCATTGGATCTTCCATGGACCAAATTTGGTAAAGCCATGGCAGCATCCAGAGAGTTAAAGACTCTACTGAGACCTTTAATAAAAGAGAGAAAGGCTAGCTTGTTATTGAACCATTCTTCTAGTACTGTTAATGGAGATTTCTTGACAAATACACTTTTAACTGTGGATGAACATGGAAAGCAAATAACCGAGGATGAAGTTGTTGATAGGGCGTTAGAAATTCTCATTGCTGGCCATGAAAGCATAACTGGAATGATTTCTTTACTCCTCAGTCGCCTTGCTGACCATCCTGATGTCTACGGCCGTGTACTAAATGGTAAGAAATTAAGATAGTTTTGACAATAGTTTAATCTATATATGCGTGTGAGGAAATTAAAAGTGAGATATTTTTAACCTCGTATGTACGGTATATATCTATGTCGACGTTCATGTGTAGAGCAAATGGGTATTGCAAGCAGCAAGGCAGCCGGTGAGCATTTGAGCATGGAAGATATTCATAAACTGACATATTTATCCAATGTCACTCGCGAAGTGATGCGTCTTCATCCTCCTTCGTTGTTCGCATTCAGACAAGTTATTTCAGACATTAACTATGGCGGCTTCCGCATTCCAAAGGGATGGAAGGTAATAATTAATAATATTAATTGCTCGTATACCTCTCTATTCTAATCTTATGAGCTACACTATCTATATTCTATATGTATTGAAATCAAGAATAAAAAAATGGTCTTATTGGAAGTAATCTTGCAGATACTTTTTAACATGCTTCCTATACACAAGGATCCACAATACTTCCCACCACCGGAGAAATTCGATCCAACAAGATTCGAGGGTGATGGTCCACCACCTTATACATTTATACCATTCGGCGGAGGCACATTGCTTTGTCCTGGCAAGAACTATGCTCAATTGGTGATAGCTGTATTCATGCATAATGTTGTTAAAATGTTCAAATGGGAAAAGGTTCTTCCGAATGAGAAAATTGTACATGAACCTGGACCCATACCCGCTCAAGGCCTACCCTTAATGCTTTACCCCAACTACCTAACTGATTCACTACCAAGAACCAGTTATCAGCTAGTGTAAGGTGCTCTTGATGTAGCCTTTACTTGCATCTCTATACGGTCATGTTTAATGCTTACATATCTTTCTATCCTACAATACATATGTATTCCTCATTGCGCGCGACAAACAACTTTGTTATTATTAATACCAAGTCCAGTGTGTTATTGAAGTGAATTAATTAAATGGTGCTAATATGATAACAATTAAGTTACTCAGTCAAGAGTGACTCAATAACTATATATTAAGGTTATATATGTTATATAAATTGGTTTGAAGATAAAATTCAAAAGTCATGTTAGCGTTGCGATTCAATAATTTAGAATAAGTTACTAATTAGCTTCTTAAATTGTTTCGGAGCTACTATATAGCCAATAATTTATTTTAATCAATTCTTGTTACCTACACCCACATATAGTCAAACTCAAATATAGATTCGTTACCTCTACATATAATAAAAAAATGTACATTACATCTTTAAAAATTGTACATTACTTACGTAATAAATATTGTACATAAAAATAATAGTATAATTGTTTATTGTACATCTTATTCCTTATTCATTGTACATTATTTCATTGTTGGTTGTACAATAAATGTAACCATCTTTAACTACATATACATGTAGCCAGAATTTTATTTTAGAGTAAATTACTCAAAACCCCCTTGAGGATTTGGCATATTACAGTTAACCCCCTTGTGTTTATCATAATTATTGTTAACCACCTCGAGTTTAAGGTATTTTTGACTACGAGCTCCCGAACTATAACTTTGTTATCAGGAAGTTAACTACGTGTTGACATATCAGCTTAATCACATTAATAATGTCAAGCTGAACAAAAAACACTACTTAATCAGCATTGTTATTTCCCTAAAAATGTCAACACTGCCTCGAAAATGCATCTAAAGTGGGATGAGAGAGAGTTAAGACGATGTTGATTAAGCAGATTTGTTGTCCAGCCTGACATTATTAATGTGATTAAGTTGATAGATCACACGTAGTTAACTTTCTGATAACAGAGTTATAGTTCGGGGGCTCGTAGTCAAAGATACCTTAACCTTAAGGTGGTTACCAATAATTATGATAAACACAAGGGGGTTAACTGTAATATCCCAAATCCTCAAGGGGGTTTTGAGTAATTTACTCTTTATTTTAATTAAATAGATACAGATTTTGTACAATATGCTTGAAGCATTATGATCTAATCAACATCATCGAAATTAAAAGTCTAAACACCTAGTATGCTTAGCACTAGACCTGGCAATTCGGGTCACTTGGTTCGGGTTCGGTTCGGTTCGGTTCGGGTCGGGTCAATTTGTAGATATTTACTATTCGGTTCGGTTTGGATCGGATCGGGTTCAATGGTTTAAATTAGAATCGGGTGATTTCGGTTTGGTTGAGTTCGGGTTTGGGTGCTTTCGGTTCGGGTTAGCCTTTGAGTCATTCAGTTTTTTCGGGTTATAGGTCAAATTCAGGTGACTTATCCGGGTTTAATTGACAAAAATTTTAAAGTATGAATTTTAAGCAACCTTCGTAACTTGCATTGATTTTCATATGCCGCTCCAAATTCTTTTAATATAGTGTTACTGTTGATCAAGACTGCTATTGTGTATAGGTTGGATAAAATCAAACTGGATGACAAATTTTGTAAATGAATTTAAACTATACATCTATTAATTGTATAGACTAAGTATAAATTAAGCTTTTGTGAATTAGTGGTCAACATTCGGCAATCAACGTCCAGTCTACCCCGCACACGCCCGACATTGTGCCTCCCGTCATCCCGCGCCCGTCACACCCTGAGCTCATCACCTCGCACAAGCGTCGCGCATCTACACCCATCCATCACCGCCTCGCACAAGCGTCACACACCCACACCCATCCATCAACATTCAAACCATTCCTAAGTCCTAAATATAAAGAAACCTAAGTTTATAAAATATAGAGTAATATAAAATAGTAATGATACACATTACATTGTCTTATAAAACATTTTAGGTTAAGTTGTCAAGGTAGATGGAATAAGGTGGAGATTATTCATCCTCCAAACCTTATTCATCCTCCAAAATGCTAGTCTATCTCACGATTCACAATAATCTACCATTTGGAATATTTATTTTCCTCATTTTATTGCATAATTTTCTTTAGGCATATACACATTAATCTTGAATAGTATATGTCTCAACTAAAAAGTTTAGGTTTTATAATTAAACTTCATCAACATTTAAACCATTCCCAAGTCTCATGTCCTAAACATAAAAAAAAACCTAACTTTATTAAAATCAAAATTAGTATAGTATTATAAAATAGTAATGATACACATTAAATTGCATTATAAACATTTTAAAGCAAAACATCTTTAGTTTGTAGTAAAACATCCATGTGTGGGAAGAGTAACAACACAGTTTATGAATGTTTTATTACAACAAGGCTTGAGATGATTGAAGACTGAAGATTTCAATATTATATATATCACTTGAAAGCAATGAACACTTATTGGATGTCTAAATTTCCATTATGTGTTTTTGGTTTCAAGATTATTTTTACAGTTGGAACAACTATAGTAGATTTAGATTTAGCAAAACATTCGGGTGGATTCGGTTTGGGTTAATTCGGTTCGGGTGGATTCGGTTCGGGTGAATTCGGTTCGGGTGGATTAGGTTATACCAAATTTCGGTTTGATTCGGTTTTGGTTTGGTTCGGTTCGGATTTTCGGGTCACATTTCTAGTCACGCTATTCGGTTTAAGTTCGGGTTTGGATCGGGTTGGATCGGTTCGTTTTTTCTGGTTCGGGTCACCTTTGCCAGGTCTACTTAGCACTAATAATAACTGTTAATCGTAATCGGCAAATATTAATAAGACCTTGAGGCCATGGCGTCGAATCCAAACGATAGCGCGGTTAAGCTCACAAGTCTACTTCATTGCTTACAAGAGTATGACTGTGCACAACAATTAAAGGATCCTTGGGAAGGTGGTGAACCAGTGAAACCGATGAGTGTCATAAAACTTTTGTTGTCAAGTTTATACTCCCTCATGTTGCATACTAATTAAGGACAAGGATATAGGAGGGAATATAGTCCAAAATACCCTCAACTTTTAATTATCTAGATTAGTAATAATTACTCTGCAGGCTACTATCTTGTGCTTAATTATTGATTATGATCTATGGACCCGTTGTTGCTTATGCTGAAGTTAGATTATGATGATTGAACATGTAACCCCGGCCTTGGTTAATGAATTGAATTGTATGATTAGTGAATTTTGATTACGTTATGATATGACCAATATACCCATTGAAATGTTGAAATTATCTACCTATTATGTTGAAGGAGAATGAATATGGTTCGATATATCATGCATGGATTGAGGTTATTAGTACAAATGGGGATCACTGAGAAGAGTTGAGCAAGGAGACAGCGGTCGGAGGTCTGACGAATACTGTTGACCAATATTGTATCAATGGTGTGAGAAAGTTGTGAGTAAGGTTTGAGTTTTGGAATAGAGGCACAACAAATTGATACGAGGTCTAAAAGAAAGGATTGAGGGGCAATTCGAGCGTGTAGAACTCCCGCATCCGGGGCTTGCAAAATATAGGGACTCGAGATGAAGGGCCGGGTGGAGAGGATCAAGGAGGCGGCACTCTGCAACCTTTGCACTTCACATGCCACAGAGAAATGAGAACATCATTGGACTAAAACCCTCTATTGTCGTGTGTCTAACTGCGGGATTTTCTCCACCCGTGCAAGGCAAATTCAATGATTGTCATCACCAAATGTGTGGTGTGAGCTGTGGAGGCCGAGGAGCCAGGGCAAGTCTGCCGCTACTTGAAGATAAAGAGTCGTATTGCATACAAGAAAGAGAACACACGAAAAGAATACCCAAGAGAAAAACACTCACAAAGCCACTCGAAGAAAGAACGACATCATATTCCGCCACGGACTTGAGGATTCCCCACGAATTTTGATAGCGTTGCATTAGGGTATGGTGGTTGATACCACCTTCTAAATTTTACCTGTTGTTAATGATGTTTCGTAAACTACTAGATTGTTAATTAAGGTTTAAGGGAAACTCATATTGTTCAGTTTTAGGAAGTTGGTTTATCCTTAACACCCACAGTATTGGATGTAGTGAACACCCCAATAAATTTTCAGAAAGAATGGAGACTTCTCTTGTTGATTGACTCGTTAGACCAAAGGACTCACTCGATCTTTCAGCAAGAACGGAGAATTCTCTTGTTGATTGACTCGTTCGACCGAAGGACTATCTCAGCAACACCTTCACACTCCAACATATTCTGAAGGGAAAACATTATTTCTTGATCTAACCTTGTGTTTCGGATATAAAGAATTACAAAAGAATTTCGCGGGTGAGTGGGTTTTGTTTTTCCACTGGGACTTGGAGTCTATCGAGCCTATTACTAGTTTAGTCATGTACATATACACACACACAAAAGGTGCAAGAAATGTAAACTTTGGATTTTTGTTTGTTTAGAAAGATAACATGAAACAAAATAAAGTAGTAAAACTAAGATAACTAACTAAAATGAGATGTACCTCGGGATGGATCTTTGCCCTTTTCACCCTTAACCACCAAATGTTGATTCTTGAACTCAAAACTAAACAACGAAAACACTTAACTAATTAATAGCCAAATCATGATTATATTAATCCTAATCAATTGGGTCGGAACATGACACATCATTCAAGTACCTAGTTAATTGATAGCATTAAGCTCAAATTCCCACTAAGTTGCAATGAAATCTATATCAGAATCACATTTTGATAAACTCCATTAATTTAGTTCCCTTAGTCTAGGTTTCTATCATATAATCTCAAGTTGATAGAAACTCACATAATTAGACTAATTGGAACCCTATAATGTATCTCCGAATCATATGTTGACAAATTTAGAGAAAAACCAACCAAATCCAACACATAAATATGAATTAAGCAAAACCCTCAAGCAAAATCTCAAAATCATATTTTGATAAGCTTAAGAGTCGTAAATGTTCAATATCATCATTCATTAACAATAAAAACTAAAATAAAGCTCTATATATGTTCAATAATCAATAATGGAGGTTTTAGTGATTCTGATGTAAAATCCACATCACTAGGTACAAGGAGGTTAATCCTCCATTAGAGCATACATAAGAAAGAGAGAGAGAGAGAGAGAGAGAGAGAGAGAGAGAGAGAGAGAGGAGAGAGAGAGAGAGAGAGAGAGCCATGTGAGAGGTTGAAGAAGAGTTTCTATGGTGGGGAAGTTGCATCACTTCTTCTCTTTCGCCTTCTAGCTCCCCTTTTCTCTCTTTCTTCCTTTATTCTCAGCCTACGAAAGTTGGGAAAGAGAATATCAAATACTTAACTTTTAATGCATAAAGTATAGGTAGATTTTCCATCTAACCGACCCACTGGGGCGGTCCCATGGGGCGGTTGGCACTAGAAGACAAAACCACGGGCGGAACTTAAGCCTGACCGACCCAGTAGGTTGGTCTTGTGGGTCGGTCCAAAGTCAAATAGAAATTGACATTTTGACAAACCCACTAGGGCGGTCTTGTGGGTCAGTCCAAAGTCGAACTCAAACTGACAAACTGACCAACCCATTGGGGCGGTCCTATGGGTCAATCAATTCTAGAGTCTTCTTGTTTGCACCAAAATCTTCTAGAAATGTCCCCTTGTCCTGGACATACTTCTCATAGCCTTAATTCTTGGCCATGACATCTATTTTTGTTTTCTATGCATACTCCTCTCTTTGTCTACTTTGCTCCTAGCTAAGTTATCCTCATGTTTGAACAAAAAATGTGTAAGAACACCAATAAAACACAAAACTAAAGGAAAGCTAGCTAAAGTGAAGAATTGAGGAAGATAAACATTGATAAATAAATAAAACAAACCCTTAATACATGCTTATTGATCTACTTATCAAGCTCCGCCCTTTTACACATCATTGTAAGGTGTGTGCCTTAGAAGGGAAACTAGAACAAAAACATAAGGAAATTATAAGACAGTCAAGCCTTAAGAAGCACATGTTCAAATTAAACCCTTTTTCTTAAAGTTAATTAGCTTAAAGTTAATACTTTTATCCCAAGAGAGTCGCCAGTCTATGAACCTTCCTAAATGTGTTAGGGTTAGCTTCTGATTATATCTTCAAATGCTAACTAAGATGACTAAACCAAGTTTGAGAACCTAATTTATTACTCTAGTTAGCTCATGCATACCTATTAGAGTCATCATCTAAGTTTAACTTATCTAACTAGGAAAAGTTTGAACTTTGAGTATAAGGGCTTGATATGAAACTTTTAGGGTTCTAATACTTTTATCACCTTTTTTCCTATAGTAGTTTATTCTTAGTCCTATAATGATTGTAATTATCCTCTAAACGTGGGTCTAGTCAATATTTATGTGTTTTTAAGCATTTTCATATTAGTTAAACTAATTTGAGACTTGTTAGGGATGAAAAAGGGTTAGGAAACAAAGCACAATATCAACTTTGAGGTGTGTATGGGACCGCAGAAAGAAGTTGAAGACCCTGGAGAGTTACATTGTAGCATAAATTTACGTACTTGTTATGCAAAATATAAATGAATAGATCTTTCTAACTATATATGGGCAATGAACCTAGTCATTGTAATCCAACAAGGTCGTATCCACAGGGACTTGGCAACTATATAACTACTTATAAGCTTAGTAAATATGCATAAATACAAACAAAAGTGCATAAATGTAAATTGTTTGGAGGGTTTTGTTGTTTGAGTTGATAAATGGAGAAATAAAGGAAAACAATTGAAATACCCCAAACCTTAATATGTTGATTAATTATGTACTTATAATTTTCTAAGGCTAATTAAGTCCTTAAGAACATTGGTGAAGAAATAAAAACCAAAAAAAAGAAGAAAAAGAAAATGCGTAAAAGACACAAAACGTGGAAACACATATTTAACTATTTTAGGAGGTATATAACCTTCACCAGGGTTATAAATATATTTTTATACCCTAATTACACAATAAGAACATGTGGGAAAAATTCCGGAAGAAAACGGATCCAAATAATGCATTAAAACGCTAACGGAGTCTTAAAACGCGTTTTTCGAGAAAACCCGAAAACGTGACTTTAAATAGTCAAACGACCCCGTAAAAAAATTATAGTTGGCTATATAACTATAATTAAACATTAATGGGAGCTTAAGAACCATTAAAATTAATTAAACGAGAAAATTCCGGAAACCGAGCCCGGTTAGTGAATAGTGCTAAACCAGGTAAATTAACGGGCGTTTTCTATAAAAGACGAAAAACGCTCCAGCATATGTAAGTGTGGGGGCCGGTTTTTATGAATGAATTGAGCCTCTCACACACACTCACCTAGATAGTTAAGAAAAGAAAAAGAGGAAAAGTAAAAGCATAAAGTAGAAAAGCAAAAAGTAATAAAACCTCTCTCCCACCCTTATTTCTCTATTCTCTCTCCTTCCCTCTTCTCTTCCATCGTACTCATCCTCCTCCCTTCCCCCATGCTGCGATTTTGAGCTCTCCACCAAGCTCCAATGGCTTCCTCTCTTCTACCTCATGCCCTAGCCAACTCCAAGCTCCAAATACAAAACAAACTACATATTTGAACTCTCCTCAACCTCCTCTACCTTCCTCTCTTTTCAGAATTTCAAAAGGATGAACTTCATCTCCATGGGTTTTTCCCATTTGAAGAGAAAAGGGCATGTTCTTGAAGCTTGGAGTCTCCTCTCTCTCCTAAGGTAAAAATCTCCAAGAAAAACCTCATTTTCTCCATCTTGTAGTGGTAGCCGATTTTGCCTCTCTCTCTACCTTGTTTTCTTCTTGGTTTTGAGCTCCATTTCAACCCTCCAATGGTGGAGTAATTCCCTTCTTGATTCAAGGGTGAGAGCCTCTCTTAGAAGGGCCAAAAAGGTAAACCCTAACCTTGTGTTCTAAGCCTTTGATTGAATTGAGATTTCCTAAGGGTTTAGATAATTAATTGAGTAAGTTTTTTTGTTTCTTGAATGTTGGGGTGGAGTTTGGAAACTCCATTCCCTCTTGACCGATTTTGAGAAGATGAGGAGCAAGAGGAGAATTAATGAGAGACTTATAAATTAAGGTAAGAAATCTACCTTAAACTATGTTTTAATTGTTTTAGGAATTGGGAAGTGTTAAATTACAATAATGAACCCAAACTATGTGAATTAATGTAGTTGATTGAATTTGAGGGTGATTGAGAACTTGTGTTGATTTAAGGGTCTAAGTGCCATGGTGTTTGAGATTTGAGTTATATTGTTGTTTGGATAATTTTGAGGATACATATGTGCTGGTAGGACCCTTTAAGGGTGTGGCTAGATTAGGAATGTAAATTGATGTGAATTGATGGATTGGGAGATGTTAAATTTATGGGGAGGTTATGGCGAAATTTTAGTAGAAAATGAGTGTTTTGATGATGGCTTGGTGAATGGGAGAATTTAGGTGTTTATAGTGTTGAGTAGAGTGGATTAGTAGCCTTATAATGGTAGATGGAGAATGGAGATAAGAGGGTGCAAAATCTGTAGCATAATGATGCTTGTTAACTTGGAATTTCAAGAAAAAGAGTGGGTGCTAGTAACTTGTGAAACAAGGAGAGAATGTGGGTTTTAGAAATGCATGCATGTAGGAATGATTGGTAATGGTCATCGATGGATTTGGTAAGTTCGGTAGGAGGTAAGAACTATTAGAAAGGAAATAGGGATGCACAAGTGTGCAGATTGCAAGAATGTGAAAGGTGAGTTTGTTGAATTTGATTAAGAATTGAGTAACAAGTGTAGGTGATGAATTAGGTGAGTTTAAGAGGTGGTAATGGTGTTGGAAAATGCCTAAATACATGTAGAAATCTTGGAGCAACAATGGGAAGAAGTTTGGAGTTAAATGGGCATTTAGAAACAAGGGTCTGGAGCCGACCGACCTTGGGGACCGGACTTACAAGGTCGGTCGGACTTAAATTTTGTGCGCGGAAACCTTTCTGGAATGGACCGACCTTGGGGACTGGACTTGCAAGGTCGGTCGGGGTAAAATTTTCAAACGGGAAGTCTTCTGGAATGGACCGACCTTGGGACCGGACTTGGCAAGGTCGGTCGAAGTGAAAATTGTTCGAACCCGGATGCTACTAGAATGGACCGACCTTAGGTAAGGTTGGTCGGCCATTTATATACAAAAAAATAAATTATTTAAGGCTTCTAATGATAGGGATTGGTATGTAATGATGTTATAAGGTTGTTTAAAACATGTTAGGGGAGTTATAATAACAATTAAGTAGGTGAAAAGTTGTAATAAAATGTGAAAGTAAAACAAGTTAAAAATGAGAAGTTATTAAACTAGTGCGCATTAGATGTTAAACAATCATATTACCCCAATGTTAATGAAAGCAATTGTAATGTTACCAGTTGTTCGAGTATTATTCGAGGGACATAAGAGGACACGTTAGAGTGGACCTTGGTGACAGGTATGGTTTTCTTGCAACCTGTGTCCAACCGGGTTACACCGGCTTGTATGCCAACTTGTTTTTCTGTGTGTTTGCCACCTTACAAGATAAAGCATGAAATGAGTTTACAGTAATTCATTTATGTGGCGAATTTAGTTCCGACACCGTTAACCTCTAATATGTGTTAAATCGAAACTAACCGACTCTAGAGTCACATAAGAGACCGGTGTTCGGACTTAACGTCCCAACCTACGGGAGCATTCTAACCACTGCTATCAGTGTGTTAATTGTATAATGTTGTTATTTGTGATGTGTGTTACCCTTGTAGCATGCCGTTTTCTCACGATGTTGTTGTTCAAATATGTCGGATGGTATGATACCTCCTTGTGTGTGATTAACCAAGTTGTAACACCAAAGGGTGCCATGTTGTGATAAGTTACAAAGGAACTTCTAACAATAATAATATTATGGGGGGTGAGGAATCGGGTCGTTCCGGTCATGCGTGTTGTTTGGGAGTTGACGTCTATAATTGAATTAACTCCCACTCTGTTATGTTATGGTTGTTTTTCCTTCTTGGATTACAACCACCCACAAGCTTAACCAAGGCTTACCTACCTCATTATCATTCAGGGCTAGGGGGACTACTGTTATGTTAAGGTTGCTTTCCTTCCTTGGGTTGCAACCGCCCACAAGCTTAGCCAAGGCTTACCTATCTCATCACTATTGGAGCTAGGGGGAAATTGTGAATGGTGTGATCGGGTCTATATTAATTCTGACACATCTAGGTATTGTTATGTGTATTGGTGTGATCGGACCTATATTAATACCGTCACATCTATGTAATGTTATGTGTATTGGTGTGCTCGGGTCTACATTAATACCGACACATCTATGTAATGTTATGTGTTGGTGCGCGGACCCATATTTAATCCGACATCCTTAAGTAAAGTGTACATAATAACAAGAGATGATGTGTTGACTTTGCTGGTTGTAACCCATTGGTCGGTTGTGTATGCTTATAAGGTTTATGGTTATTTGTTTTCTTGCATGCTTTAATAAAATAAACTGCATGCTCACTCGACAATTAGTTGTGTGTGGCCCGGTAGCATACGGGCTGCAGGATTACCATACCAGCAAAGGTGCTGACCCCCTTTGGGGACCCCCATACTTTTCAGGTACAATGGAGCTGGCTGCCGTTCGAGAGTAGGACGGGGTAACTGTTTATGTATGGGTAGTTATTTATTTTAGTGTGATGTCGATAAAAGAATGTATATGTATTTGTATTCAGTATATTATGCATTTGTAAATGTAAAGTGTAATGCTCGGTAATCTTGTCCATCAGACCGATACGTTGTGTAAGCAATAGCCTTGTTAGCCACGTGGGTGGCTAACGGCGTGTAACACCCATGGATTAAGTTAAGTGTTGAGTTGTAATTCCGCTGCTAAATGTTGTTAAGTATGGAATTTGTAGTTGGGGTGTTACAAAAAGTGGTATCAGAGCGAAGTATCGCTCTGATGACTGAATTACCGAGCTTAGGAAGTACCGAGTTAGGATTTTAGTACTTTGGGTTAATGGTTGAGTGATAGCGTGAGAGATACGCTAGTTAGGAATTACCAGTATGTACTGGAAACCTACAACCTTCTTCCCACCCTCCACAGTCCCCGTTTTATAACTCAGGAAACAACGCCAGAGAGATGAAAGTCCTCTCTTACTCGGGAATACCCGATCTGGCTGTTAATAAGTGCCTCTGTAAGTACGGAGAACCTGTCATACGGTAGATTCCGAAAAGTGGGAATCCCAGAGACGGTTTCCATCTGAACAATGTTAGCCGCATTTAATAGCGATGAATGAAGGATCCTATGCAAAGAATAATGGAATTTCCGACAACCTGGGTCGACATGCCTAGCAGTCGAGGCAACCCTGCCAATAAGAAAGGAAGCACTAACTACGCACAGAAGCGGTCAATGGAGGAGCAACAAACCCGAGACACATGTCTACGGAACCACAAATGTTAAATAATACCGACAATGGTATAGTAATCGACTAAGGAACTAGTCAAGGCTAGATGATTCCAAACCTACAGCGCCAAAGAGGCTGCAATACCCGATTATCATAGTTTAGACCACTATGGAGTATTAGTGAAACATACTTCAATAGGACTACGAGGTAGTACCTAAACAAGAATCAATTCTCGGTAACCACGGCAAATGCGTGGGGACGAACATTAAGGAAGAACACAGAGTTAAGTGAATGGAGAGAGTCACCCTAGTTAATGACTACCATGTTAAGACCGATGAGAGTCGCTCGAATGCTCTATTATCAAAACGGTAAGGTCAAAGAAAGACCCAACAAGGATACCGAATGCGGTAGTGATAAGAGTAGTATCGCAACCAGCACATGTTGAACCGATAGCCAGCCAGCATAGCGCACTTGCTATTGCAAGTGCTGCTAGAACGGTGCTATTCGGGAAAGTTTTAATGACTATAAGTACCTAGTGAGGTACCGTATTGTTGAAGGAAGTGATTATAGAATCAAGAATCCATGAATTTGAAGAGTGAAACCTGGAAAGGCTCAGTGGCCTAACCATTGTATGGGAAGATATACCAGTCAGCGGGAGGCTAGACTTGGTCAAAGCGTGAAAACATTTTAAATACCGGGAAGAATTTTCTATTAAACCTAGTGTTTCTTCTAAGCTCAGATTTATTTCAATCCGTTTTCACACCCAAAATTTCTTCCAACTCATATTCATTTCAAACCTTCTTTTAAGTCCAAAATTTTCTCAAACTTCATATCTTCTTTAAAAAAAAAACCAAAACCATAGGACCTACACCGGCCTCAGCGCCACACAGTAGGTAAGTTGTACCCACTTGCTTCCGAGCAAATTTAGAACAATCCTACAACCCGAGGGTATTAACCCGAGGGAAGGGATCCAGTTCATACTAAATACAGGCAGTGGACAAATTTCCCTTAATATATAGTTCGGGAACCACGGAATGCATATTATCATAGGACGATATGAGGGAGTTGACAACAGAATACTTCACCTAGGCGTGTGATGGACACTACTAGTGTACTAACTGAAATGTGGGACGACTGCACTCCGATAGGAGCTTGTGGGCCTGACAGACCTTCTTATGGGTTAGTCGGGTAAGTAGCAATGTATCAGTACGGTACCCCACATATGTATACGAGTGGAGTCAGGAAGACGGGAAGTAGTCGACTCCATACTACGGTCAGCAGTAAAAGTTAAACAAGTGCAACGAATTGCCAAGAATGGTTGAAGTAAAGGAACCCAGTTAAGTTAAAGTGACTAAAAGGATTAGTGAATCCATTCCAAGGAAATGTTTCTGAGTCAAGAAGCGCGGAGCGCACTGACTAGTAAGTAAAGACATCTCATATGTCTTTAGATTCCCGATGAATAAACATGATTGCTGGAACAGATACCCAGTCTATACATAGTGAGGCTAATGCCAAATACGGACACGTTAATGTGCAAACGAACGAGATGAAACTCCCCGAATGATCACCCAGACTACCAGGGGATATCGATCTTCACAGAAGAGGATAGTAAACCTAGTAAAGAACGCAAAGCGAGGTAGTTAACTAAATGTACCCACAAGTACAAGCCAGATGTAATGGCATCACCTAGTAACACCCAGGAGCGGCCCTGAAGGGTGTTTGGGGTCAACAATGGTTGAACGAAATGTCGTGATAGAAACACAAGAGTTGAAGCTAATACCTGGTTTAAACATAAGTCGTCAGGAGGTAAGCGGACACTCTTAAGAGGCATCTCATATAAGGAAGCGTGATGCAACGACTTTGTCAGGGAGCCCAATACAACCTCCAAACCATGTGATTGTGTACGGAGAAATAGGATTTGTGTGAACAGTCTACAATGAGCAGAGCTGGAGGCAGTAAGGCATATAAGCCACAAGAAAATGTGTTATGTAAATTTGATCGATTGCAGGAGTTTATGTTATACAAATAAATAGAGCGGAGAACGAACCACTACTTTAAGAGTGGGGATACCTCTCGATATTGTGAAATCACGGGAGCGGTAGTTATGTGAACCAAGTTCAATAAATATGTTAAGGATTGACCAGATTGTTGTTACCCCAGGATGATATGAATAAGAAAAAATACGAAAAGTAATGTTCATACCAGTTGTGGAGACCGGAGGAGTAATAAGTCTAATAGCAACCGCCATAGGTGTGTGATGCTAAGCGAAGAGTGAACAACGCTTAAAGAGCATAAAGACTCGAAAAATAGTGTATTCAGTAGTCATCCAAGTGGATGACGAACCATCATACGAATGATGGAAGTACATGAGCAGAAGCTAATATGAGAGTGGATGCCATGTAAGTTAGTGTTGTACAAGAAGTAAGAATACGGTGTGCAATAAGCGACTGTTATATAGGTATTGTTAAACGATAGTATGGCAAATAAGCAGAGTTATGAGTTAAACTCCGTGGTGATACAGTGGTAAGTGATAGCAAGTAAACTGGGCAGTAAGCCAGTACACAATGTGCATTCCTATAGCAATCGCATAAGAGATTTACTGCCAAGGGTTTACGCCTCTGCACTTGTATGACTGAGTGTTTTGGTATTGCACTTGCGCAGTAATGATCGAATGAGATAGTTAGGAATTTGGTGAGAATGTTAATTGTGATAGTAATGGAAATAGACTTATAACGCTATAAGGAATAAGGCATAAGAAATGCAAGGTCGTACCAATGAAAGAGTACTTGTACGAAACCAAACGTGGAAGCCTGGTTAGCAATAAGTGACTGGAGTTACGCGGAATACCAAATATCGGTATAGTATATACCTCAAGTGTGGGAAATAACCGAGAGAGCACTACACTTTAGGTAGTAGCTCAATCTCAACCGACAATAAGTCGGAAGAAATCATGTTAAACATTGTGAAATACATAGCAGCATACACAGTAAATTATCATGGAGGTAGATGGAAAGTTTGTAACTCACCGGATTCGCTCACGGTAAGAGATACCACGCATCGGTTGAGAAACCATTCTTCACAAGATGAAGGTGACAAATGGGAAATGTACAATACATTATGAATAACGAACGGGCCAAACTAAGCTCTAAGTTGTCACAGTTGCACAGCAGAGGCCAGTGAATCCATGCGTCAGATACATTGTGAATATGAATAATGGCTGGTTATCAACGACAAGAAGCCTCACAGGCCAGAATCGAAACCGGTGATGAGTTAAATAAACTCCAATGAGAATTCTTGGCTTAGGGACTAAACCGCCCATATGGTTAAGATCCTCTAACCAGAACGCATTGTATAACAGACCGCGTGGAAATTAAAACACTTCACGGCGGAAGAACATTTTAAATCAATGTTCAGTGATTGATTACGTGGGCGTAATCCCTTTTAAGGGGGTAGAGCGCAAGAACACTTAGTGAATGTTTATGTACAAGTGTACGTGAACAATGTTGTGCGTAGCACAAAATAATTTGTTATGATGTGATGTATAACATAAAACACTTTGTTCTGATGATTGGTGCGTATGGTACATGAACATACGTATTCATTCATGGTCTAATTATGGTAATTGCGCACAGAAGATGCGAATACCATTATAATAAATGTATATACCTTGTTAACTGTTATGTGTGTGAGTACAAGTGTAAGGGAGTAAGAAACTCCCGGGTAACTAAAACCCCGACTATGTATGTTCATATAATACTAAATGTAAAACCATGTATTATATTTTGATAAAAGTATATATATATACAGTATTGTGATTTATGAAGAGGTATGACACCGACATAGAACCTAGCGAGAATTAAATTCCCTAGGTAACTTGAATTAAGTTGAATCTGGAAAATGATCGATGGACAGAGTTCCACCCTTGGAGATGTAATGATTATGACTAGATGGATTAAAAGATAGAAAATGGTACATGCTTGAATTAGTTTTTGTTTAAAAATGAAGTGGGAGGTGAAACTTGATTATCATGAGATCAAGGGAAGCCGAACACTAATTGGGGTGGAAAGATAGTTCAACACTGATGCTGATCACATCAGGGTTGGATAACTCTTGAAACTCCCTATAAGTGGTCACAAATAATCGCCTTAAGAATAAGATGCAGTTAGCATAAATTGGACTTGGAGTTGTATGGCGTTTTCAAAAAGGATTTTAGATTGGTGTTTCAAATTTCGATTGGTATTTTCAAGACCTCAATTAATATTTCCAAGAGTCTTAAATGGTATTTCAAAAGAAGAATTTCTATACTTGACCTTGTAAAAAGGATTTTCAATTAGTACTTTCCAATAAAGGATTTCGTTCCACTTAACCCCATAAGGAATATTTTCGTATTACTTGCACGAGCTGAGGACGTATGAGCCTTTATCTTCGGACCGGTGACATGAGAAGTATATTTTAAAAATGTATGTGATTGTTTTGATCTTCCAAAGGAACGGGGACCAGAAGGTGTCCATCGCGACCGGGTTCTGCGGGATCACAGTGTATATGTACTCGACATGGGACTCGAGGACTGTAACGTCCTGTAGTCTTAGGACCGAGCCCATTAAGAGATGGAAAAGGTATTTCTGTTTGTTATACATGCTAAGACATGTTGTGAGATATGTGTAATAAATATTACCCAGACCTATGTGTCTAAATGTGGTTATGTTACCTAGACCTATGTGTCTAAATATTGTTATGTTACCCAGACCTGAGAGTCTAAGGGTTGTTATACAAGTGCAAATGTTGTTAAGGTACCCGGACCGTTAAGTCCGAGATTATTATGTGAGTATGTTATGTTATGTATGGATGTGGATGTGTTGCCCGGACCGTTAAGTCCGAGGTTGAGATATAAGTTATGTTGGTTATGGAAGTGTTATATTGCAAGTAATCCCCGTGTTCTAATTCAAATGATGTTTGGGAAGTGTGAACTTCGAGGATGAAGTTCTTTTAAGGGGGGTAGATTGAAATACCCCAAACCTTAATATGTTGATTAATTATGTACTTATAATTTTCTAAGGATAATTAAGTCCTTAAGAACATTGGTGAAGAAATAAAAACCAAAAAAAAAGAAGAAAAAGAAAATGTGTAAAAGACACAAAACGTGGAAACACATATTTAACTATTTTAGGAGGTATATAACCTTCACCAGGGTTATAAATATATTTTTATACCCAAATTACACAATAAGAACATGTGGGAAAAATTCCGGAAGAAAACGGATCCAAATAATGTATTAAAACGCTAACGGAGTCTTAAAACGCGTTTTTCGAGAAAACCCGAAAACGTGACTTTAAATATTCAAACGACCCCGTAAAAAAAATTATAGTTGGCTATATAACTATAATTAAACATTAATGGGAGCTTAAGAACCATTAAAATTAATTAAACGAGAAAATTCCGGAAACCGGGCCCGGTTAGTGAATAGTGCTAAACCGGGTAAATTAATGGGCGTTTTTTGTAAAAGACGAAAAACGCTCCAGCATATGTAAGTGTGGGGGCCGGTTTTTATGAATGAATTGAGCCTCTCACACACACTCACCTAGCTAGTTAAGAAAAGAAAAAGAAGAAAAGTAAAAGCAAAAGTAGAAAAGCAAAAAGTAATAAAACCTCTCTCTCACCCTTATTTCTCTATTCTCTCTCCTTCCCTCTTCTCTTCCATCGTACTCATCCTCCTCCCTCCCCCATGCTGCGATTTTGAGCTCTCCACCAAGCTCCAATGGCTTCCTCTCTTCTACCTCATGCCCTAGCCAACTCCAGGCTCCAAATACAAAACAAATTACATATTTGAACTCTCCTCAACCTCCTCTACCTTCCTCTCTTTTCGGAATTTCAAAAGGATGAACTTCATCTCCATGGGTTTTTCCCATTTGAAGAGAAAAGGGCATGTTCTTGAATCTTGGAGTCTCCTCTCTCTCCTAAGGTAAAAATCTCCAAGAAAAACCTCATTTTTCTCCATCTTGTAGTGGTAGCCGATTTTGCCTCTCTCTCTTACCTTGTTTTTCTTCTTGGTTTTGAGCTCCATTTCAACCCTCCAATGGTGGAGTAATTCCTTCTTGATTCAAGGGTGAGAGCCTCTCTTAGAAGGGCCAAAAAGGTAAACCCTAACCTTGTGTTCTAAGCCTTTGATTGCATTGAGATTTCCTAAGGGTTTAGATAATTAATTGAGTAAGTTTTTGTGTTTCTTGAATGTTGGGGTGGAGTTTGGAAACTCCATTCCCTCTTGACCGATTTTGAGAAGATGAGCAAGAGGAGAATTAATGAGAGACTTATAAATTAAGGTAAGAAATCTACCTTAAACTGTGTTTTAATTGTTTTAGGAATTGGGAAGGTTAAATTACAATAATGAACCCAAACTATGTGAATTAATGTAGTTGATTGAATTTGAGGGTGATTGAGAACTTGTGTTGATTTAAGGGCCTAAGTGCCATGGTATTTGAGATTTGAGTTATATTGTTGTTTGGATAATTTTGAGGATACATATGTGCTGGTAGGACCCTTTAAGGGTGTGGATAGATTAGGAATGTAAATTGATGTGAATTGATGGATTGGGAGATGTTAAATTTATGGGGAGGTTATGGCGAAATTTTAGTAGAAAATGAGTGTTTTGATGATGGCTTGGTGAATGGGAGAATTAGGTGTTTATAGTGTTGAGTAGAGTGGATTAGTAGCCTTATAATGGTATATGGAGAATGGAGATAAGAGGGTGCAAAATCTGTAGCATAATGATGCTTGTTAACTTGGAATTTCAAGAAAAAGAGTGGGTGCTAGTAACTTGTGAAACATGGAGTGAATTGGGTTTTAGAAGTGCATGTATGTAGGAATGATTGGTAATGGTCATCGATGGATTTGGTAAGTTCGGTAGGAGGTAAGAACTATCAGAAAGAAATAGGGATGCACAAGTGTGCAGATTACAAGAATGTGAAAGGTGAGTTTGTTGAATTTGATTAAGAATTGAGTAACAAGTGTAGGTGATGAATTAGGTGAGTTTAAGAGGTGGTAATGGTGTTGGAAAATGCCATGTAGAAAGCTTGGAGCAACAATGGGAAAAGTTTGGAGTTAAATGGGCATTTAGAAACAAGGGTCTGGAGCCGACCGACCTTGGGGACCGGACTTACAAGGTCGGTCGGACTTAAATTTTGTGCGCGGAAACCTTTCTGGAATGGACCGACCTTGGGGACCGGACTTGCAAGGTCGGTCGGGGTAAAATTTTCAAATGGGAAGTCTTCTGGAATGGACCGACCTTGGGACCGGACTTGGCAAGGTCGGTCGAAGTGAAAATTGTTTGAACCTGGATGCTACTGAATGGACCGACCTTAGGTAAGGTAGTCGGTAAGGTCGGTCGGCCATTATATACAAAAAAATTTATTTAAGGATTCTAATGATATGGATTGGTATGTAATGATGTTATAAGGTTGTTTAACATGTTAGGGGAGTTATAATAACAATTAAGTGGTGAAAAGTTGTAATAAAATGTGAAAGTAACACAAGTTAAAAATGTGAAGTTATTAAACTAGTTAACGGGGTTAACTATGCGCATTAGATGTTAAACAATCATATTACCCCAATGTTAATGAAAGCAATTGTAATGTTACCAGTTGTTCGTATTATTCGAGGGACATAAGAGGACACGTTAGAGTGGACCTTGGTGACAGGTATGGTTTTCTTGCAACCTGTGTCCTACTGGGTTACACCGGCTTGTACGCCAACTTGTTTTTCTGTGTGTTTGCCACCTTACACGATAAAGCATGAAATGAGTTTACAGTAATTCATTTATGTGGCGAATTTAGTTCCGACACCGTTAACCTCTATTATGTGTTAAATCGAAACTAACCGACTCTAGAGTCACATAAGAGACCGGTGTTCGGACTTAACGTCCCAACCTACGGGAGCGTTCTAACCACGGCTATCAGTGTGTTAATTGTATAATGTTGTTATTTGTGATGTGTGTTACCCTTGTAGCATGCCGTTTTCTCACGATGTTGTTGTTCAAATATGTCGGATGGTATGATACCTCCTTGTGTGTGATTAACCAAGTTGTAACACCAAAGGTGCCATTTGTGATAAGTTCCATAAAGGAACTTCTAACTAATACATATATATTATGGGGGTGAGGAATCCGGTCGTTCCGGTCGCAGCGTGTTGTTTGGGAGTTGACGTCTATAATTGAATTAACTCCCACTCTGTTATGTTATGGTTGTTTTTTCCTTCTTGGATTACAACCACCCACAAGCTTAACCAAGGCTCCTACCTCATTATCATTCGGGGCTAGGGGGACTACTGTTATGTTAAGGTTGCTTTCCTTCCTTGGGTTGCAACCGCCCACAAGCTTAACCAAGGCTTACCTATCTCATCACTATTGGAGCTAGGGGAAATTGTGTATGGTGTGATCGGGTCTATATTAATTCCAACACATCTAGGTATTGTTATGTGTATTGGTGTGATCGGACCTATATTAATACCGTCACATCTATGTAATGTTATGTGTATTGGTGTGCTCGGGTCTACATTAATACCGACACATCTATGTAATGTTATGTGTGTTGGTGTGCGGACCCATATTTAATCCGACACCCCTTAAGTAAAGTGTACATAATCTAACAAGAGATGATGTGTTGACTTTGCTGGTTGTAACCCATTGGTCGGTTGTGCATGCTTATAAGCGTGTTATGTGTTATTTGTTTTCTTGCATGCTTTAATAAAATAAACTGCATGCTCACTCGACAATTAATTGTGTGTGGCCCGGTAGCATGCGGGCTGCAGGATTACCATACCCGCAAAGGTGCTGACCCCCTTTGGGGGCCCCCATACTTTTCAGGTACAATGGAGCTGGCTGCCGTTCGAGAGTAGGATGGGGTAACTGTTTATGTATGGGTAGTTATTTATTTTAGTGTGACGTCGATAAAGGAATGTATAGACTCGTACAGTTTGGATTGTGATATTTGTATTCAGTATATAATGCATTTGTAAATGTAAAGTGTAATGCTCGGTAATCTTGTCCATCAGACCGATACGTTGTGTAAGCAATAGCCTTGTTAGCCACGTGGGTGGCTAACGGCGTGTAACACCCATGGATTAAGTTAAGTGTTGAGTTGTAATTCCGCTGCTAAATGTTGTTAAGTATGGTGTTTGTAGTTGGGGTGTTACAAAAAGTGGTATCAGAGCGAAGTATCGCTCTGATAACTGAATTACTGAGCTTAGGAAGTACCGAGTTAGGATTTTAGTACTTTGGGTTACGGGTTGAGTGATAGCGTGAGAGATACGCTAGTTAGGAATTACCAGTATGTACTGGAAACCTACAACCTTCTTCCCACCCTCCACAGTCCCCGTTTTATAACTCAAGAAACAATGCCAGAGAGATGAAAGTCCTCTCTTACTCGGGAATACCCGATCTGGCTGTTAATAAGTGCCTCTGTAAGTACGGAGAACCTGTCATACGGTAGATTCCGAAAAGTGAGAATCCCGGAGGTGGTTTCCATCTGAACAATGTTAGCCGCATTTAATAGCGATGAATGAAGGAACCTATGCAAAGAATAATGGAATTTCCGACAACCTGGGTCGACATGCCAAGCAGTCGAGGCAACCCTGCCAATAAGAAAGGAAGCACTAACTACGCACAGAAGCGGTCAATGGAGGAGCAACAAACCCGAGACACATGTCTACGGAACCACAAATGTTAAATAATACCGACAATGGTATAGTTACCGACTAAGGAACTAGTCAAGGCTAGATGATTCCAAACCTACAGCGCCAAAGAGGCTGCAATACCGATTATCATAGTTTAGACCACTATGGAGTATTAGTGAAACATACTTCAATAGGACTACGAGGTAGTACCTAAACAAGAATCAATTCTCGGTAACCACGGCAAATGCGTGGGGATGGAACATTAAGGAAGAACACAGAGTTAAGTGAATGGAGAGAGTCACCCTAGTTAATGACTACCATGTTAAGACTGATGAGAGTCGCTCGAATGCTCTATTATCAAAACGGTAAGGTCAAAGAAAGACCCAACAAGGATACCGAATGCGGTAGTGATAAGAGTAGTATCGCAACCAGCACATGTTGAACCGATAGCCAGCCAGCATGCGCACTTGCTATTGCAAGTGCTGCTAGAACGGTGCTATTCGGGAAAGTTTTAATGACTATAAGTACCTAGTGAGGTACCGTATTGTTGAAGGAAGTGATTATAGAATCAAGAATCCATGAATTTGAAGAGTGAAACCTGGAAAGGCTCAGTGGCCTAACCATTGTATGGGAAGATATACCAGTCAGCGGGAGGCTAGACTTGGTCAAAGCGTGAAAACATTTTAAATACCGGGAAGAATTTTCTATTAAACCTAGTGTTTCTTCTAAGCTCAGATTTATTTCAATCCGTTTTCACACCCAAAATTTCTTCCAACTCATATTCATTTCAAACCTTCTTTAAGTCCAAAATTTTCTCAAACTCATATCTTCTTTAAAAAAAAAAACCAAAACATAGGACCTACACCGGCTCAGCGCCACACAGTAGGTAAGTTGTACCCACTTGCTTCCGAGCAAATTTAGAACAATCCTACAACCCGAGGGTATTAACCCGAGGGAAGGGATCCAAGTTCATACTAAATACAGGCAGTGGACAAATTTCCCTTAATATATAGTTCGGGAACCACGGAATGCATATTATCATAGGACGATTGAGGGAGTTGACAACAGAATACTTCACCTAGGCGTGTGATGAGGACACTACTAGTGTACTAACTGAAATGTGGGACGACTGCACTCCGATAGGAGCTTGTGGGCCTGACAGACCTTCTTATGGGTTAGTCAGTAAGTAGCAATGTATCAGTACGGTACCCCACATATGTATACGAGTGGAGTCAGGAAGACGGGAAGTAGTCGACTCCATACTACGGTCAGCAGTAAAAGTTAAAACAAGTGCAACGAATTGCCAAGAATGGTTGAAGTAAAGGAACCCAGTTAAGTTAAAGTGACTAAAAGGATTAGTGAATCCATTCCAAGGAAATGTTTCTGAGTCAAGAAGCGGAGCGCACTGACTAGTAAGTAAAGACATTCATATGTCTCAGATTCCCGATGAATAAACATGATAGCGGAACAGATACCCAGTCTAACATAGTGAGGCTAATGCCAAATACGGACAGTTAATGTGCAAACGAACGGGATGAAACTCCCCGAATGATCACCCAGACTACCAGGGGATATCGCTCTTCACAGAAGAGGATAGTAAACCTAGTAAAGAACGCAAAGCGAGGTAGTTAACTAAATGTACCCACAAGTACAAGCCAGATGTAATGGCATCACCAGTAACACCCAGGAGCGGCCCTGAAGGGTGTTTGGGGTCAACAAGGGTAACAATGGTTGAACGAAATGTCGTGATAGAAACACAAGAGTTGAAGCTAATACCTGGTTTTTTAAACATAAGTCGTCAGGAGGTAAGCGGACACTCTTAAGAGGCATCTCATATAAGGAAGCGTGATGCAACGACTTTGTCAGGGAGCCCAATACAACCTCCAAACCATGTGATGTGTGTACGGAGAAATAGGATTTGTGTGAACAGTCTCAATGAGCAGAGGTGGAGGCAGTAAGGCTTATAATACAAGCAAATGTGGTTATGTAAATTTGATCGATTGCAGGAGTTTATGTTATACAAATAAATAGAGCGGAGAACGAACCACTGCTTTAAGAGTGGGGATACCATCTCGATATTGTGAAATCGAGGAGCGGTAGTTTATATTAGTTATGAGGATTGACCAGATTGTTGTTACCCCAGGATGATATGAATAAGAAAAAATACGAAAAGTAATGTTCATACCAGTTGTGGAGACCGGAGGAGTAATAAGTCTAATAGCAACCGCCATAGGTGTGTGATGCTAAGCGAAGAGTGAACAACGCTTAAAGAGCATAAAGACTCGAAAAATAGTGTATTCAGTAGTCATCCAAGTGGATGACGAACCATCATACGAATGATGGAAGTACATGAGCAGAAGCTAATATGAGAGTGGATTCCATGTAAGTTAGTGTTGTACAAGTAGTAAGAATGCGGTGTGCAATAAGCGACCGTTATATAGGTATTGTTAAACGATAGTTTGGCAAATAAGCAGAGTTATGAGTTAAACTCCGTGGTGATACAGTGGTAAGTGATAGCAAGTAAACTGGGCAGTAAGCCAGTACACAATGTGCATCCTATAGCAATCGCATAAGAGATTTACTGCCAAGGGTTTATGCCTCTGCACTCTGTATGACTGAGTGTTTTGGTATTGCACTTGTGCAGTAATGATCGAATGAGATAGTTAGGAATTTGGTGAGAATGTTAATTGTGATAGTAGTGGAAAGAGACTTATAACGCTATAAGGAATAAGGCATAAGAAATGCAAGGTCGTACCAATGAAAGAGTACTTGTACGAAACCAAACATGGAAGCCTGGTTAGCAATAAGTGATTGGAGTTACGCGGAATACCAAATATCGGTATAGTATATACCTCAAGTGTGGGAAATAACCGAGATAGCACTACACATTAGGTAGTAGCTCAATCTCAACGACAATAAGTCGGGAAGAAATCAAGTTAAACATTGTGAAATACATAGCAACATACACAGTAAATTATCATGGAGGTAGATGGAAAGTTTGTAACTCACTAGATTCGCTCACGGTAAGAGATACCACGCGTCGGTTGAGAAACCATTCTTCACAAGATGAAGGTGACAAATGGGAAATGTACAATACATTATGAATAACGAACGGGCAAACTACGCTCTAAGTTGTCACAGTTGCACAGCAGAGGCCAGTGAATCCATGCGTCAGATACATTGTGAATATGAATAATGGCTGGTTATCAACGACAAGAAGCCTCACAGGCCAGAATCGAAACCGGTGATGAGTTAAATAAACTCCAATGAGAATTCTTGGCTTAGGGACTAAACCGCTGATATGGTTAAGATCCTCTAACCAGAATGCATTGTATAACAGACCGCGTGGAAATTAAAACACTTCACGGCGGAAGAACATTTTAAATCAATGTTCAGTGATTGATTACGTGGGCGTAATCCCTTTTAAGGGGGGTAGAGCGCAAGAACACTTAGTGAATGTTTACGTACAAGTGTACGTGAACAATGTTGTGCGTAGCACAAAATAATTTGTTATGATGTGATGTATAACATAAAACACTTTGTTCTGATGATTGGTGCGTATGGTACATGAACATACGTATTCATTCATGGTCTAATTATGGTAATTACGCACAGAAGATGCGAATACCATTGTAATAAATGTATATACCTTGTTAACTGTTATGTGTGAGAGTACAAGTGTAAGGGAGTAAGAAACTCCCGGGGAACTAAAACCCCGACTATGTATGTTCATATAATACTAAATGTAAAACCGTGTATTGTATTTTGATAAAAGTATATATATACAGTATTGTGATTTATGAAGAGGTATGACACCGACATAGAACCTAGCGAGAATTAAATTCCCTAGGTAACTTGAATTAAGTTGAATCTGGAAGATGATCGATGGACAGAGTTCCACCCTTGGAGATGTAATGATTATGACTAGATGGATTAAAAGATAGAAAATGGTACATGCTTGAATTAGTTGTTGTTTGAAAATGAAGTGGGAGGTGAATGATGATCTTGATTAATGAGATCAAGGGAAGCCGAACACAAATTGGGGTGGAAAGATAGTTCAACACTGATGCTGATCACATCAGGGTTGGATGACTCTTGAAACTCCCTATAAGTGGTCACAAATAATCGCCTTAAGAATAAGATGCAGTTAGCATAAATTGGACTTGGAGTTGTATGGCGTTTTCAAAAAGGATTTTAGATTGGTGTTTCAAATTTCGATTGGTATTTTCAAGACCTCAATTAATATTTCCAAGAGTCTTAAATGGTATTTCAAAAGAAGAATTTCTATACTTGACCTTGTAAAAAGGATTTTCAATTAGTACTTTCCAATAAAGGATTTCGTTCCACTTAACCCCATAAGGAATATTTTCGTATTACTTGCTCACGAGCTGAGGACGTATGAGCCTTTGTCTTCGGACCGGTGACATGAGAAGTATATTTTAAAAATGTATGTGATTGTTTTGATCTTCCAAAGGAACGGGGACCAGAAGGTGTCCATCGCGACCGGGTTCTGCGGGATCGCAGTGTATATGTACTCGACATGGGACTCGAGGACTGTAACGTCCTATAGTCTTAGGACCGAGCCCATGAAGAGATGGAAAAGGTATTTCTGTTTGTTATACATGCTAAGACATGTTGTGAGATATGTGTAATAAATATTACCCAGACCTATGTGTCCAAATGTGGTTATGTTACCCAGACCTATGTGTCTAAATATTGTTATGTTACCCAGACCTGAGAGTCTAAGGGTTGTTATACAAGTGCAAATGTTGTTAAGGTACCCGGACCGTTAAGTCCGAGATTATTATGTGAGTATGTTATGTTATGTATGGATGTGGATGTGTTGCCCGGACCGTTAAGTCCGAGGTTGTGATATAAGTTATGTTGGTTATGGAAGTCTTATATTGCAAGTAATCCCCGTGTTCTAATTCAAATGGTGTTTGGGAAGTGTGAACTTCGAGGACGAAGTTCTTTTAAGGGGGGTAGATTGAAATACCCCAAACCTTAATATGTTGATTAATTATGTACTTATAATTTTCTAAGGATAATTAAGTCCTTAAGAACATTGGTGAAGAAATAAAAACCAAAAAAAAAGAAGAAAAAGAAAATGCGTAAAAGACACAAAACGTGGAAACACATATTTAACTATTTTAGGAGGTATATAACCTTCACCAGGGTTATAAATATATTTTATACCCAAATTACACAATAAAACATGTGGGAAAAATTCCGGAAGAAAACGGATCCAAATAATGCATTAAAACGCTAACGGAGTCTTAAAACGCGTTTTTCAATAAAACCCGAAAACGTGACTTTAAATAGTCAAACGACCCCGTAAAAAAATTATAGTTGGCTATATAACTATAATTAAACATTAATGGGAGCTTAAGAACCATTAAAATTAATTAAACGAAAAATTCCGGAAACCGGGCCCGGTTAGTGAATAGTGCTAAACCGGGTAAATTAACGGGCGTTTTCTGTAAAAGACATAAAACGCTCCAGCATATGTAAGTGTGGGGGCCGGTTTTTATGAATGAATTGAGCCTCTCACACACACTCACCTAGCTAGTTAAGAAAATAAAAAGAAGAAAAGTAAATGCATAAAGTAGAAAAGCAAAAAGTAAAAAACCTCTCTCACCCTTATTTCTCTATTCTCTCTCCTTCCCTCTTCTCTTCCATCGTACTCATCCTCCTCCCTTCCCCCATGCTGCGATTTTGAGCTCTCCACCAAGCTCCAATGGCTTCCTCTCTTCTACCTCATGCCCTAGCCAACTCCATGCTCCAAATACAAAACAAATTACATATTTGAACTCTCCTCAACCTCCTCTACCTTCCTCTCTTTTCAGAATTTCAAAAGGATGAACTTCATCTCCATGGGTTTTTCCCATTTGAAGAGAAAAGGGCATGTTCTTGAAGCTTGGAGTCTCCTCTCTCTCCTAAGGTAAAAATCTCCAAGAAAAACCTCATTTTTCTCCATCTTGTAGTGGTAGCCGATTTTGCCTCTCTCTCTTACCTTGTTTTTCTTCTTGGTTTTGAGCTCCATTTCAACCCTCCAATGGTGGAGTACTTCCCTTCTTGATTCAAGGGTGAGAGCCTCTCTTAAAAGGGCCAAAAAGGTAAACCCTAACCTTGTGTTCTAAGCCTTTGATTGAATTGAGATTTCCTAAGGGTTTAGATAATTAATTGAGTAAGTTTTTGTTTCTTGAATGTTGGGGTGGAGTTTGGAAACTACATTCCCTCTTGACCGATTTTGAGAAGATGAGGAGCAAGAGGAGAATTAATGAGAGACTTATAAATTAAGGTAAGAAATCTACCTTAAACTGTGTTTTAATTGTTTTAGGAATTGGGAAGGGTTAAATTACAATAATGAACCCAAACTATGTGAATTAATGTAGTTGATTGAATTTGAGGGTGATTGAGAACTTGTGTTGATTTAAGGGCCTAAGTGCCATGGTATTTGAGATTTGAGTTATATTGTGGTTTGGATAATTTTGAGGATACATTATGTGCTGGTAGGACCCTTTAAGGGTGTGGCTAGATTAGGAATGTAAATTGATGTGAATTGATGGATTGGGAGATGTTAAATTTATGGGGAGGTTATAGTGAAATTTTAGTAGAAAATGAGTGTTTTGATGATGGCTTGGTGAATGGGAGAATCTAGGTGTTTATAGTGTTGAGTAGAGTGGATTAGTAGCCTTATAATGGTAGATGGAGAATGGAGATAAGAGGGTGCAAAATCTGTAGCATAATGATGCTTGTTAACTTGGAATTTCAAGAAAAAGAGTGGGTGCTAGTAACTTGTGAAACAAGGAGAGAATGTGGGTTTTAGAAGTGCATGTATGTAGGAATGATTGGTAATGGTCATCGATGGATTTGGTAAGTTCGGTAGGAGGTAAGAACTATCAGAAAGGAAATAGGGATGCACAAGTGTGCAGATTGCAAGAATGTGAAAGGTGAGTTTGTTGAATTTGATTAAGAATTGAGTAACAAGTGTAGGTGATGAATTAGGTGAGTTTAAGAGGTGGTAATGGTGTTGGAAAATGCCATGTAGAAAGCTTGGAGCAACAATGGGAAGAAGTTTGGAGTTAAATGGGCATTTAGAAACAAGGGTCTGGAGCCGACCGACCTTGGGGACCGGACTTACAAGGTCGGTCGGACTTAAATTTTGTGCGCGGAAACCTTTCTGGAATGGACCGACCTTGGGGACCGGACTTGCAAGGTCGTTCGGGGTAAAATTTTCAAACGGGAAGTCTTCTGGAATGGACCGACCTTGGGACCGGACTTGGCAAGGCCGGTCGAAGTGAAAATTGTTCGAACCCGGATGCTACTGGAATGGACCGACCTTAGGTAAGGTCGGTCGGCCACTTATATACAAAAAAAAATTATTTAAGACTTCTAATGATAGGGATTGGTATGTAATGATGTTATAAGGTTGTTTCAGACATGTTAGGGGAGTTATAATAACAATTAAGTGGGTGAAAAGTTGTAATAAAATGTGAAAGTAAAACAAGTTAAAAATGTGAAGTTATTAAACTAGTTAACGGGGTTAACTATGCGCATTAGATGTTAAACAATCATATTACCCCAATGTTAATGAAAGCAATTGTAATGTTACCAGTTGTTCGAGTATTATTCGAGGGACATAAGAGGACACGTTAGAGTGGACCTTGGTGACAGGTATGGTTTTCTTGCAACCTGTGTCCTACCGGGTTACAACGGCTTGTACGCCAACTTGTTTTTCTGTGTGTTTGCCACCTTACAAGATAAAGCATGAAATGAGTTTATAGTAATTCATTTATGTGGCGAATTTAGTTCCGACATCGTTAACCTCTAATATGTGTTAAATCGAAACTAACCGACTCTAGAGTCACATAAGAAACCGGTGTTCGGACTTAACGTCCCAACCTACGGGAGCGTTCTAACCATGGCTATCAGTGTGTTAATTGTATAATGTTGTTATTTGTGATGTGTGTTACCCTTTTAGCATGCCGTTTTCTCACGATGTTGTTGTTCAAATATGTCGGATGGTATGATACCTCCTTGTGTGTGATTAACCAAGTTGTAACACCAAAGGGTGCCATGTTGTGATAAGTTCCATAAAGGAACTTCTAACTAATACATATATATTATGGGGGGTGAGGAATCCGGTCGCGCGTGTTGTTTGGGAGTTGACGTCTATAATTGAATTAACTCCCACTCTGTTATGTTATGGTTGTTTTTCCTTCTTGGATTACAACCACCCACAAGCTTAACCAAGGCTTACCTACCTCATTATCATTCGGGGCTAGGGGGACTACTGTTATGTTAAGGTTGCTTTCCTTCCTTGGGTTGCAACCGCCCACAAGCTTAACCAAGGCTTACCTATCTCATCACTATTGGAGCTAGGGGGAAATTGTGTATGGTGTGATCGGGTCTATATTAATTCCGACACATCTAGGTATTGTTATGTGTATTGGTGTGATCAGACCTATATTAATACTGTCACATCTATTAATGTTATGTGTATTGGTGTGCTCGGGTCTACATTAATACCGACACATCTATGTAATGTTATGTGGTTGGTGTGCGGACCCATATTTAATCCGACACCCCTTAAGTAAAGTGTACATAATCTAACAAGAGATGATGTGTTGACTTTGCTGGTTGTAACCCATTGGTCGGTTGTGTATGCTTATAAGCGTGTTATGTGTTATTTGTTTTCTTGCATGCTTTAATAAAATAAACTGCATGCTCACTCGACAATTAGTTGTGCGTGGCCCGGTAGCATGTGGGTTGCAGGATTACCATACCAGCAAAGGTGCTGACCCCCTTTGGGGACCCCCATACTTTTCAGGTACAATGGAGTTGGCTGCCGTTCGAGAGTAGGACGGGGTAACTGTTTATGTATGGGTAGTTATTTATTTTAGTGTGATGTCGATAAAGGAATGTATTAGACTCGGTACAGTTTGGATTGTAGATGTATTTGTACTCAGTATATAATGCATTTGTAAATGTAAAGTGTAATGCTCGGTAATCTTGTCCATCAGACCGATACGTTGTGTAAGCAATAGCCTTGTTAGCCACGTGGGTGGCTAACGGCGTGTAACACCCATGGATTAAGTTAAGTGTTGAGTTGTAATTCCGCTGCTAAATGTTGTTAAGTATGGTGTTTGTAGTTGCGGTGTTACAAAATAGAACTAAAATAACAGCTAGAATAGATGTAGCCCGAGATGGATATTTGCACCCATCCTCCCCTTACCACCTGTTGTCGACCCTGGAACCTATAGCTAAGCAACAGAAACACTTAAATAATTAATAACCAAATCGTTGGTTTTGTAAGGAACCGCCGAAAATGCTTCCGTCCCTCTCCTTTTTTGGTTATTCCCTAAAAACCGTAGAAAATGGGGAACCAAAAATAATCAAATCTGTACTAGTGGTTTCTCAGTGCATAGTGTCAGAGATGGAACAAGGCAGTCTAGGCTGAAGGAAAGCATGCAAACAGGGCGAAAGTTGAAGAGGCGGAGGAATATACCCATGACACTAGGATGGTTGCGCACGAGAGCAATCTGGCAGAATGTAGCTCGAATCGGTGGAACACTAGAGTGGGGAAAAGATCAAGGCAAGAGACAAAGAAAATATATGTGGAGGTTCCAATGGAATTCAACGGCCAAGCATTCTTCTCTTGGCAATGATGAGCACAGTATTAATTTTCAAAGTTGGCATCGGGAATAGAATCGATATGCAGAAAAAAAAGGAAAGGACGAAGGGTGTGGCAGAGAAGATGAGACGTTTCATTCGGCTGCATTTTTCCCTATCTTGTAGAAATTTTAGAAACCTCAACTAGTACAAAAAAACACCTATCTCGGCACCCCTATTTCAGCGGTTGTAACGATCACCGAAATAGGGCCCCGAAAACTTCTCCGTGTAAAAAAAGACACATATTTTGGCGGTTCTTAGCTAGGAACCGCCGAAATAGGGTCGTCGATTATTGTGTGTGTAAAATAAAGACACCTATTTCTGTGATTCTTAGCTAGGAACCGCCGAAATAGAGTTAGCCCGGTTCAATTTTTCACATTCCTGGTTTTTTTAGTCAATTACGGTGGTTCCAAGCTAAGAACTGCCGAAATAGACAAAATTTTATAAAAATCACGCCCGAATTCGCCTTTTTTTCCCGATGCTTCCTCTTTCTCTCTCTTCATTCTCTTCATGTTTGCGCCTCCGCCTCCCCCTTCATTCTCTTCTTGTGTCTACACCTCCCCCTTCATTCTCCTCATTCTCTTTATGTCTACGTGTAACACCCCTACCGTTAATCCTATGCTTACCGTCCAATCATCCACTTAATCCTATCAGTTCGCAGCAGAAGACTACTTACTACGGCGGGAAGTACAACGCCGCTAACCGCCCATACGATTAGCTAGACTAACATTACTTACAGTCACGCTCTGATGATCATAGTATACCGAGCTACTACAAATACTTACTGATTATAAAAGGTATCATACTTACAATCCTGGATCACTGAGTATTTTAAAGTATCGAATTACATCCTTTACCCATCTTTCCAAAAGAATGAGTTTCTACCAGCTTCTCATCTATACCCAATCTCTATCCTATCAATATCCAAAAAGGTGTACCCCATGGTACACCGGCTATCCAAAAAGCTAAATCCGTGTACTACTTAGTACACCATTCATAATTCATCAATTACAATCAAAAGAAGACGAAAGAAACAAGCTACATCTCTTCACCGTCTTCATCCTTCTCTTGTACCTGCGTGTAGTAAAAACATCGCCCCAAGGGGCTCAGCAAAAGCTGCGCATGAACTCCGCATATACCGCGTGCTAGCTAGGGCACGCCGACTAATTAAGGTCAAATAGGCATGCGGTTCATTTTTATCATACATACATGCTTGCATACAACATACATTTACATGCAATACTTCATACAATGCAAGATAGCAATACAATAGCACACACACTTACTTACCTTCACCGTGTTAGCCAATTTACGCATCCGGGTTAATCGGAATGCTATTTACTCTTTACTCATTACACATCCTTACTCTTACTTTACTTACTTACTTTCATTTACTTACTTACTCATTCTTATTTACTTACTCATACTCAAGTTAAGTCGGTATGACCTCCGGCCCGGGGACTACACCGTCCCACCACCGGGATTTACTTGACTCACCAATCCGGGATGCTACCCACTTAAGAGATTTGGGCCGCAGACCAGTTTAAGAGTCAGGAATCGGATCCAACCTCTTGTGTCTCCTCATCCTCACGCGTGGCCGAAACTATATCGGACTTCTACTCATTCCAATTTAATCACCAATTTAAGTTAGATTGGTTAGCTTGTTAGGAATCAGTTAGAAGTCCAATAACAATCACAATCGGTCACAATACAATACAACATACATACACACATTCATATTCATCCATACATTTCATGAATTATACAAACTAAGATTTAAGAAAAATATTCACAACATACAACACTACATATTCACAAGTATGCATAGTAACTCCGATTCGTGCATTTATCTTATTTGGTGATCAATTAGCACACAACACACAAATCAGAGTAACCAAGATAGCATACGGGGCATGAGGAATTCATACCGTTCACCGTTGTACTTGTATCCCAATGTTCCTCCGGTGTTCACAAATCAAATCCTATTATATACATACAATTGAATGATTAATCTAACTATCATTAACTTAATTCGATTACTCTTACGTTTCTTAAGTCTTACTTACTAAGTCCTTACACTCCATGCACTTACACGATGCTTACTTACTTTAAGTTTGTTTCCTTACTTAACAATGGTACACCTACATATATGTACATATGTATATGTGGGTATACATATATATATATTATTTAATTAAATTAAAAAAAAATTTGTAAGACCCGACCGACCTTACAAGTCCGGTCCCAAGGTCGGTCGAAGTCAGTAAGGAATTACGCTGGAAAATTTCAGGGCCGACCGACCTTGCAAGTCCGGTCCCAAGGTCGGTCCATTCCAGTAAGTTACACGACGGAGAATTTTAGCCCGACCGACCTTGCAAGTCCGGTCGCAAGGTCGGTCCATTCCAGTAGGTTGCATTACGGGAAATTCTTCTGGCCGACCGACCTTGCATGTCTGGTCCCAAGGTCGGTCCATTCCAGAAGGTTTTCGTCCTTTGTAAATCTGGGCTCGACCGACCTTGCAAGTCCGGTCCCAAGGTCGGTCCGGCCCAGTATTTGCATTTTTATTTCTGTTTTCAGTTCTATCTTTCAACCATTACTTCTCCATCGTTCCTACACTTAATCCCACATGTTTTATCACTAATTAAACCTCCTAATACACCTTAGTTCATCCATTAACTCCTTACTCATTTCTATACTAATTGACACACTCATTTCCTAACTTCCATTTCAACACTTACATTGTTTCTTCCTAGCATAGTTATGCTACAGATTTTAACTCTAACTCTCTCCATCTAAAGCTTCCTCTTCTAATGTCCTTTCTATCACTCCTAATGCATTACAATACATTATCTACCTCTCTCAATCTACCCACCATTTAACTCCATCCAAAATCTGTTACAACTCATGTTCTTCACCTAGTTTCTAGCTCATTAAGTGTTCTAGTCCTAGGTAAATTTCGTCATAACCTCCCCTATATTTCTACACTCTCACCACATTGTTTTCACACACACTAACACTTATTCCACCTGTTTATACACAACAACAATATACCAAGCTCTTCCACGCACATACTACCTATTCAACACATTAATTTCCTGCACTCAACATCCCAACCCAATCTAGTTCGTGACAGTTTTTAATTGTTTTCAAAGATTCAATACAATTCAATTCTTCTTCCACATTACATTATTGTTCATTACCATTTTACAATACAATTGTTTCTCTTTTAAAATATGTTACATCATTACATACAAGACCACACAAGTGAGCATTCTTACCTTGTTTCTTCTTCAAATTTTCTTTTCTTCTTCTTGTTTCTTCCTTCTTCTTCCTTTCCTCCTCCACCGGTTTTGGCAACACAATTCTCTAACACTACAACCCATACATATACATACTTCAATACCAAAAACTAACCCTATCATTATCTAAGCTTTTAATGTATATTCTAGGGTTTAGAAATCTCATTACCTTGCAAGGGTGTAGATGAAGCTTAGAGGAGCTTAAGGACAATGTTTCTACTCCTTCAAAGAATCCAAAATCGGCTGGGTACAAAAGGAGCAAGCAAGAGTTTTAGCTCAAATTTCGTTTTGCCCTTAAGGCTAGAAAAACAATGGAGTTTCAAGAAGATTTTTACCTCAAAAGAACAAGGAGAAGAAGGTGGTCCTAGTGGTAGTCTTGAAGCTCCAAATGTAGCATACCCATGGAGATGAAAGTTCTCCTTTTAGAGTTTTGAAAAGATAGAAATGTTCCTCTTGATGAGAGGAAGACAATGGTGGTATTTTTATAATTTTTGGAGCAAGTTTGGGCACTCAACAAGATGAGAGAAGATGGAGTTTTGTGAGTGTTTTCATTTCTCCATTGTTGTCGCTGGGAAGAAGGAGAAATTGAGAGAGTGAGGGGGATGGGGTTACGTGAGTGAAGAGAATAGAGTAGGAGAGAGAGTGTGAGGTAAGGTAGTATAGTAGTTACTTTTTGCTTTTAATTATTTTGTTGTTTTGTAAATAAGAAGAGATAGGTGAGTGAGTGTGTGAGAGAAGGGGGGATAGGGGCCGGCTGGCACCACACACACACACACAACTTTACTTTTTATTTTAAAAGTGGACACATAAGTTTTGGTTATTTATGTTTCTACCCCACAACTTCCCGTTTTTGACAGTTTTTACTAATCTCTCGTTTTATTGATTTTATTGGTTCTAATGCTTCACTAATATTTATTAATGATTATTTAGTTGACCAAAATTTTTACGAGTCTATTTGACCCGCTTAAAGTCACGTTTTCCTGGTTACCTCAAAAAACGCGCTTTAAGGTTCGTTAGTGTTTTTAATCCGTTTTAAGGATCCATTTTCTTCGGGATTTGTTCCCTCATGATTATTTACACTTAATTAAGCTTCTTAATTACTTATTAGCCTAATTAATCACTATTTTTAATTACGGGGTATTTCAATCTACCCCCTTAAGAAACTTTGCCCTCAAAGTTGCTCAAGGTTTAATAGTTTATTAGTTCTACTCATTAGGCAAACCAATTGCCCTAATGTGTCTTACTAAACCTATGAGGTGTTTACTTCCTTCCACATTACAAGCATACACGCTTCAAGCATCATACACAATTCATCACTTTCAATTCATACCATTCCACAATACAACATTGCAATTCACATTACACATACATCACACATCGTACATACATATCCATACACTACTCATTACACGTACATACATACACATACCAAATTCACTTGCACTACATGAGCCATAAAAAAGTCTATTACAATACCTACACATTATGCAATGCTTACCCCGAAGCAATGCAAAAGCAAAAAGGCTCTACCCCCCTTAAAAGGGGTACGCCCCGTACCCGTATTACTAAATGCTAGACTCTCTAGTCTATGAATAACTGTGGGTACTTAGCCTTCATGGCATCTTCCAACTCCCATGTCGCTTCTTCGACATCGTGGTTTGACCATAGGACCTTCACCATTCGTATAGACTTATGGCGAGTGTCTCTGGTCTTCCTATCAAGGATTCTCATGGGGGTTTCAACATATCGCATAGTCGGCTCAATGGAAAGTCTCTCGGGCTCTAAGACATGAGAAGGATCGGCGATGTACTTCTTGAGTTGTGACACATGAAAGACATCATGTACACGTCCCAAGTCCTCAGGTAATGCTAACCTGTAGGCTACAGACCCAACTCTTTCGGTGATAGTGTACGGCCCTACAAACTTTGGGCTTAGTTTGCCCTTCTGACCAAATCGGAAGACACCCTTTATAGGTGAAACTCGCAAGAACACTTGGTCGCCTACGGCGAACTCAAGGTCGCGTCGTCTCACATCCGCATAGGATTTCTGTCTATCTTGGACTGCCTTCATATTAGCTCGAATCTGCTGAACTTCAGCTTGTACTTGCTCAAGGTACTCCGGTCCTATGATGACCGCTTCGCTTGACTCGTCCCAACATAAGGGTGTACGGCAAGGTCTACCGTATAGAGCTTGGAAAGGCGACATCTTAATCGAGGCATGATAACTATTATTGTATGAAAATTCGATAAGATGAAGCTTGTCTAACCAACTCCCCTGAAAGTCTAAGGCACATGCCCGAAGCATGTCCTCCAATGTCTGGATGGTCCTTTCTGTCTGACCGTCGGTCTGAGGATGGAAGGCGGTACTCAACTTCAATTCTGTACCCAACGCTTCCTATGTAGCTCTCCAGTATCTCGAAAGAAATCTGGTGTCGCGGTCAGATACTATTGTTTTCGGGACTCCGTGATGTCTGATAATCTCCTTGTCGAATAGCTCTGCTAGTTTCACTACCTTCCAGGTGTCCTTCATCGGTATGAATCTGGCAACCTTGGTAAGGCGATCGACTACAACCCAGATCATGTTGAGTCCTCCCCTAGCAGGCGGGAGTCCTACAACAAAATCCATGGAGATATCATGAAATTTCCACTCCGGAACTGGCATCGATTGTACCATTCCACCCGGTCTACGATGTTCAAATTTTACCTTTTGGCATGTTAAGCATCTCAATACAAATTTGTCACATCTGATTTCATTCCAGACCACCAGAAGTACCTCTTCATGTCTTTGTACATCTTGGAGGCTCCCGGATGGACTGACAATGTGGAACTGTGTGACTCTCGCAGGATGCGATCCCTTAGCTCAGCATTGCTTCGGGGGATGCATAGCCTGCCATTCAATCGAATCAAACCATCTTCATGTAGCTTGAAGTCATACTTCTTCTTCTCAAATGTACCATTCTCGATCTTTTGTCTGATTTCGGTTAGGTAAGGGTCGCTCAACTGAGCGTCTCGCACCTCGTCAACCAAGCTAGAAGAAGCGAGTAGCGAATGGAGCGAGTGTGCTCGACGGCTCAGGGCGTCGGCTACAATGTTTGCCTTCCCCTCCTTATACTGTAGGTCGATGTCGTAGTCTGAAAGAAACTCCATCCACCTTCTCTGTCTCAAGTTCAGTTCTTTCTGTTTGAATACATACTGTAAGCTCTTATGGTCGGAGTAGATGGTGATGCTTACCCCATAGAGATAGTGTCGCCATATCTTCAAGGCGAAGACAATGGCTCCTTACTCTAAATCGTGTGTCGGGTAATTCTCCTTATGCTTTTTCAGCTGGCGGGAGGCATAAGCTACAACCTTGCCATGCTGCATGAGTACGCATCCCATTCCTTTGCCTGATGTGTCATAATATACCTCAAATCCCTCTGTGCCCTCTGGAAGAGTAAGGATGGGCGCTGAGGTCAATGAGTCCTTTAGGCTCTGAAATGATAATTCACACTCGTTTGTCCATACAAACGGTGCATCTTTCTTCATCAGTGTAGTCATGGGCTTAGCGACTTTTGAGAAGTCCTTTACAAATCTCCGGTAGTAACCGGCTAGACCAAGAAAGCTCCAAATGTCGGTAACAGTTTTAGGTCTAGGCCATGATCGTACGGCTTCTATCTTAGAAGGGTCAACTGAGATACCCGCGCTCGAGATGACATGACCAAGAAATGATACCTGATCTAGCCAGAACTCGCATTTAGAGAACTTCACATACAGCTGGTTCTCGCACAGTGTCTCGAGCACTTTCCTCAAGTGAATTTCATGCTCCTCTGCTGATTTGGAGTATACAAGGATGTCGTCGATGAAGACAACAACCGAAGTGTCCAACTGCTCACTGAATAGTAAATTCATGAGGTCCATGAATTTAGCTGGTGCGTTTGACAAACCGAATGGCATCACCATGAATTCGTAGTGGCCATATCTGGTACGGAATGCTGTTTTCTTGATGTCTTGCTCCTTGATAGCAATCTGATGATACCCAGAACGGAGGTCAATCTTGGAGAAGACTGATGCTCCTTTCAGCTGATCAAATAGGTCGTCGATGCGTGGCAATGGGTATTTATTTTTTACTGTGACCACATTCAGCTCGCAGTAGTCAATACAAAGTCGGAGACTACCGTCCTTCTTCTTCACAAAGAGGACCGGTGCTCCCCAGGGTGATACGCTCGGGTGTATAAACCCTTTGTCTAGAAGGTCTCGTAGTTGTTCCTTCAGTTCAGTCATTTCAGCAGGTGCCATGCGGTACGGTGTCCTAGCAATGGGACCGGTTCCTGACAGAAGGTCGATTTCAAATTCCACTGCTCTCGGTGGTGGCATGTCGGGTAGCTCCTTAGGGAATACATCAGGGAATTCGGATACAATCGGTACATCCTCAATGAACTCTGGATCTCTCTCCAAGTCTTGTACATAACATAGATACACTTCTCAGCGCTTTCTGAGCTCCCGGTACATAGCCATAGCAGATATGAGTGTGGTCGAAGGCTCTCTAGGTCTCTGGCGGTAAGATACGGTAACCCCAGAAGGACTCTTGAGCAGCAATCGATGCTCGGCGCAGAGGATTCTACCCTTGTGCCGCTCCAACCAATTCATTCCGATGATTAAGTTGAATCCCAATCCATTAAACTCGATGAAGGAGATGGGAAACACTTCGTTTTTGATTTCTATGGTGGCTGATTGATAATATTTGGTGCACTTTACTCGCTCCTTCGATAGGAGAGTAACCACAAAATTCGGTAGCTCATCCGCATCTAGCTTCAACCTCTTCACAAAGGATGGTGATACGAAGGTGTGAGAGGCGCCGGAGTCGAATAACACATTGGCATCAATGCCGTTCACTAGGAATGTTCCCGTTAAGATGGTGCCGCTTCTGTCGGCTTTGCTTTCGTGAGGATACTCAGGTTACCTTCGGTACCGAGTCCACAACCTATTGGATTCACAATTGGATAAGTATTGATGGTGGACACAAGTGGAATTTAAATCAACACTGCTCTTTTTTGACAAACCAACCATCATACATACCGTGTCTCTAATACACGTTACTAATAGATTACATGATACTATGAATTTAATACTTCCAAAAGGTAAGGTTCAGGCGTCCTGGTTTCATGTGTGTGGCATTGATTATTGCCGGTGGTGCTGTATTTAACTTGATCTTATTGATCCCGTGATACAGCATCCTAGAGTTTCCACCCATGATTAGGACATCTCCTGATCTCAATACCAGTTTCAGTGCGAGGTCCACACGCTTCTGCTCGCTATACATAAAGATGGCGTCATCACCAATGGACCAAGACACTACGGGCACTCCTTGTTCAAGAGATTCCGCTGTCTCGTCCTTGTCTTGGTGTAACCCAAGTCGTCCTTCTTTCTCATAGAAGTTGACGATACAAAGATCCGCTTCCAGTGCGGGGATCGGATCATGTTCGCATTGTTGTGCAAGTTCTACTACTTGTGTGACAAGTGTCTGAAATTCTGGAGGTATCGTCGGTGGCATTGCTCCATCTCGTGTTCGTGTCTCTTGGTATGTCTTGGTATAAGGATTTCAGTCCTTTCCCAAGCACATCATTTTCAGCTTCATCTTCGCTCCACCGGGGAATTCGGGTGTATAAAATCCACCTTGACCCGTTCCTAGCTCGTTGCATCGTCGGATGATTGAAATTTGGGCTTCGGGTGTCAGGTATTCCTTTAGTAGAATCATACCTGGTCGGATGACCTGACACTGTTCGCTGGTGTAGTAGTGGTTGGTGATGTCGATCTCTTCTTTATTCAGGTTTACCGGTATCGGATAACAGATACTAAAGCATCCTATGGTTATAAATTTCATCTACGATGAGTACTAGTTCAACTACTTCATTTCATGCTCAATACACGCTTCAATCCATTTACTCATGCATTCACTCATACGATTACTCTAATACTTAGACATGCTTCTCAAGGATTAAAGGTTCGGATAATTACCTGGGCCGGACTTAGAACCGGACCCGTCACGGTCGATAACATGAAGGACAGGCTGCCTCTGGGGTGCGCCCCTCTGAGGACCCCGGGATCCCTGTCCCTGTGGTGCCTGCTGGGTCGGTGCATCGCCAGATGCAACCTCCTTGCCTTCCCTCTGCTTGTAGCTTTGGTAGTTCCCCTTTGGCTTGGCATTCTCTGAGCATTTATTAGCTGCATGTCCCGGCTTCTGGCAATTGTAGCACTTGATTTCTCTCCCATAGCAGTCCTTGCCGGGATGGTCTTGGTTGCACTTCCTGCACACATAGGTGCGGCCGTCGGAGAAGGTTTTGGTGAAACCGGAGCCAGAACCTGAGGTTTAGAGGGTTAGCACATGTGTGCGTGGATATACTAGATATGGTACTTGTACGAATACGATTTGGGAATAGAAGTTTACCCTTAGGTGGGTGTGATCTCAGTGGCTTTGCGGCCACCGGTGCAGAAGAACCTAGTTGAAGCAGCTCAACTGGTTTGCCCTGCTCAGCATGGGCACTGCTCTCACTTGGGAATTTCTTTTGGGATTGCTGAAAGAAATTCCCCTTCCTCTTTTTCCAGCTTTTACCCTGGTTCTGCTCCTCGCCATTGGTGTTCTTGTTGTTGGCCTTGCGCTTCAGCGCGGTTTCTTCATCCCTTAATTGGCAAGTGATCTCAACGCGAGAAGCCGCGTGATAACACTCCTGAAGTTTCAGGTATTAGCCGGGATTCTCGTTTAAGATAGGATAAAGAAGAGATTCAAGGAATTCAAAGAATTCAAGGAAACTAAGGAATCGAATTGATACTAAGGGTTAACCGATATTTACCTGAAGGGAGGTAAATCGAGTGTAGCCCATACCGTACCGAAGGCGATAGCTCAGACCGCCATAGAAGCGATCGACCAACACCTGGAGGTGAAGGTGCGGTAATACTCGTCGACAGACATCTTCTCTGTCATCTTCAAGGCATCCAGCTCTAGCCTTTTCTTTGTTTTCACATGCTCCGGATAGTATTTTGATCGGAGGAAGGATGCAAAAGACTCCCAATCGAATGTGGGGTCACTAACATGCTCATGCTTGACCAGCTTCCACCAATCCATGGCTGCATCTTTCAGGTAGTAGGCAGCAACTCTAACTCGAACTCCAGCAGGAGCTTCGAGGGTTTCAAACGCCGTCTCCATCTCGGAGATATAGGCTTCTAGCTTAGCCGGATCACTCTCGCCCCTAAAGCAAGGAGGGCGGAGTTCCGCTACAGCTTTTACCCAGTTCGCTTCTCTGGGTGGAGGGGGAGGGATTGGCCCCGCTTGGTTCTGTTGGTTTTGTTGGTTTTGTTGGATTGCATTGATTACTTGTGGTAGCATCTGCGCTACCGTGGTGGCGACGATCTCTGCTATCGTCTGCGCGCCAGGTCCGTCAGATGTCTCTCCCCTAGGTCGGCCTCGACCTCGTCCTGACATCTGAACATTTAGCATTTACATTAGGCTTCGCAAGATATGACCTAAAGGTCTTGGAATTTAAACAAGGTATCGTTCCTAAGAACGTCAAGGGTATCCGTTATTAATAACGGTAGTTCCTAGTTAGGTTTCTAAGTATCCGTCTTAAGACGGTTGAAATCCTAACTCGGTAATCCCTATGCTCGGTAACTTAGGACATCAGAGCGTTACTACGCTCTGATACCACTTTTTGTAACACCCCTACCGTTAATCCTATGCTTACCGTCCAATCATCCTCTTAATCCTATCAGTTCGCAGCGGAAGACTACTACTTACTACGGCGGGTGGTACAACGCCGCTAACCGCCCATAAGATTAGCTAGGCTAACATTACTTACAGTCACGGTTTGATGATCATAGTATACCGAGCTACTACAAATACTTACTGATTATAAAAGGTATCGTACTTACAATCCTAGATCACCGAGTATTTTAAAGTATCGAATTACATCCTTTACCCATCTTTCCAAAAAAATGAGTTTCTACCAGCTTCTCATCTATACCCAATCTCCATCCTATCAATATCCAAAAAGGTGTACCCCATGGTACACCGGCTATCCAAAAAGCTAAAGCCGTGTACTACTTAGTACACCATTCATAATTCATCAATTACAATCAAAAGAAGACGAAAGAAACAAGCTACATCTCTTCACCGTCTTCATCCTTCTCTTGTACTTGCGTGTAGTAAAAACATCGCCCCAAGGGGCTCAGCAAAAGCTGTGCATGAACTCCGCATATACCGCGTGCTAGCTAGGGCACGCCGACTAATTAAGGTCAAATAGGCATGCGGTTCATTTTTATCATACATACATGCTTGCATACAACATACATTGACATGCAATACTTCATACAATGCAAGATAGCAATACAATAGCACACACACTTACTTACCTTCACCGTGTTAGCCAATTTACGCATCCGGGTTAATCGGAATGCTATTTACTCTTTACTCATTACACATCCTTACTCTTACTTTACTTACTTACTTTCATTTACTTACTTACTCATTCTTATTTACTTACTCATACTCAAGTTAAATCGGTATGACCTCCGGCCCGGGGACTACACCGTCCCACCACCGGGATTTACTGGACTCACCAATCCGGGATGCTACCCACTTAAGGGATTTGGGCCGCGGACCAGTTTAAGAGCCAGGAATCGGATCCAACCTCTTGTGTCTCCTCATCCTCACGCGTGGCCGAAACTATATCGGACTTCTACTCATTCCAATTTAATCACCAATTTAAGTTAGACTGGTTAGCTTGTTAGGAATCAGTTAGAAGTCCGATAACAATCACAATCGGTCACAATACAATACAACATACATACACACATTCATATTCATCCATACATTTCATGAATTATACAAACTAAGATTTAAGAAAAATATTCACAACATACTGCAGACTGATTATCGTGAGTGGTTGGAACTGGTGTAATTAAAATAATTAAGAAAGAAATTAATACTCAAAATATCCGTCGGGCTGCAAATAAAACCCGGTCGCAGTAGTATAGTAAGACAGGAGCGGTCGAGGTCAAACCGTGGGACTTATAGCGAAATAAAGTAGTACCTAAGCTTGTCACAAAAAGGGGGGGAATTAATTGACTTGTTTTTGTAAAATAAAACAACAGATAAGATTAACTGAGTTGAAGATAAATTAAACGGAACTCCGGGTTCAGGTTTATATAATCTGATTAATTATGTTATCTCTACCGGTTTATTATAATAGTTTGGCAAAATTCCTATTATTATCTTAAGGACTAAGTCATAGACTCATAAGAACTCGTTTACCAGAAAATGCTCGGTCTAATCCAGGTTCGAGCAAAACATATGTAAACGGCGGTTAAGTGCGAGGAATTATATTTGCATCTGAAAATACTAACTTATTAAATCATAATAAGCTTTCTCCAGATTTACGGCTTAATTAACCTATCTATTTATCACTGGTCTGATCAAAATAGACTTAGAAAAGCATTTTAATAAATTCATGAAATTTATTAAAAAGGTGAGAGATAAACTTTAATCGTAACAAACTGTATTTATTTTAACCGGTAGAAATATAGATTACATAATTAATCAAATTACGGCCAAACCTTCGCCCGGAGTAAATCCTCTTAGTCCAACATAATTAAAAAGACAGAATGAGAAGTAAAAGAAATCATCTGGGAAAGATAATTAATTCAGCTCCACTATCTTGACTGCTAATATTTGGGCAGAGGTTGGACAAAACAACGGTATGGAAATGGAATGTTTTTTATGGAATGAGGTGTTGTATGGAATTTATGTGGATAATATGTGGATGAGATGTATGATTTTTTTGGAGAGTTTTATGGTATTTTTATGGAAGGAAAATGGCATAAGTTTGGGGTGGAATGAGATATGATTTAATTGAGGTTTGGAGGTGTATTTATAGAGAAATATAGGGTAAAAGGGGAGGTAAGGCGGTGGTGTTAACGTGTGAAGAGATAATGATTTTATCTCTTCACACGCTGCTGTTGCGCCCTGCATGCTGGCAAGATCGACATGTCCGGACCACCGTCCGGACCAGACTGGTCCGGACATGTCGATTTTCTTCTCGGGTGCGCTGGCGAGTCTTCGTCCGGACCAGGTGATCCGGACACTAGTCCGGACCAAGGGTCTTTTGCCTCTAAAATGTTCGTTTTAGCTCCGATTTGATCCCCGTTTTCGCCTACGCGTTCGTCTCTTCGTGTACTTTGCTCCTAGCTTGGTTTTCCTCATGTTTAACCAATAAATTTGTGAGATAATCAATAAAACATAACTAGAGGAAAACTAACCAAAGTGGAGAAATGAGCAAGAAAAGTGCTAATATAATATATGAAATACACCTATAAAACATGCTCATTTGGACACTTATCACACCCCCACACTTTTTGCTTGTCCTCAAGCAAAACCATGTACCCAAGTAAGTAGGGAATGCTCAATATTAACAAATATTATTATGAAGGGTAGGATAAAGAGGTGAACAGTACATGATCTTTATTTTTTCGAGGAGTGTGAAAAATCAACTGCTGGTGGCATAGGTGTGCTCAGGGTAAAAATAAAATAAAGAGTTTCGGGGTATGATCCGGAGTACTTCAATGCTTCTCAGTTAAGGTGACTTTGAGAACTTTTACCACGGCCAACTTCTCTCAAGAATGGGCATTGAGGAGAAAACAAAAGGAAAAATATTCATGCATTTGTTTCACTTTTGCATAAGAGATGAGAAGATAATATTTAAGCATCAAGCTTTTGTATTTTAAGAACATTCAACTCTCTTTGTTGGTTACCAATGGTGTCTCGCAAGTCCCTTGCTTATTATATTTATTTATTTTTAAACAGAGAAGCACCCCTTAGCAATCCCTAAGGGAGAAGACAGAAAGAACCCCTGAGCAATAAAAATCCAACCATTGCAGATCATTTGGTCACACCGCATAAAAATGCTCCTCAAAAGTAATCAAATGAAAATTTTTAAATTTTGTACCATTTGTACCATTTATCCCATAATTCATAATAGTATTTATTCATAAAGAGAACAACCTACATTAGCAGGGTCCATAATTTTAATTTTTGAACACATGCAAGATAAGCAGAGAGATTTAAACATTTTAAAACATTTTAAGCACAAAATGCCCCGAAAAGGGCTCTTCCCCCACACTTAAGCTCAAGCAATGCCCTCATTGCGTAGATGGAATTAAATTAACAGGGCATGCAATTAATAAAGGAAAGAGTGTACTCCCCAATTTTCGTACAGTGTAGAGAGCTCCCCCACACTTGAGTGCAGCTGTGGAATGACATGAAATGTACCTGTAAAGAATATTCTACACAGCCAGAAGAACTCAAGTAAAACCTGCATTTTATTATAATATATAAAAGGGAAATATAGTACAAAAAAGAAAACAACATTAGATGAAAGGAAAGATAAAAGATAGATAGTGGGTTGCCTCCCACCAAGCTGCCCGGGTTTAACGTCTCTAGCTAGACGCATGTTCTTCATTATCCCGGATCATAAATGAAAGTTGACAATGATAGTACCGGGAATAGGAAATTGGCAATAAGTAGGACAGAACCACCTGGATCAAAACAAAGTATTATGGCAACAATTACAGTAGTAAAAGACAAACTCCACAAAACCTGGTTTTGAAGGAGGTGTTTGCTGCCATCAATATTGTATTGAAAACCGGGTGATGGTTGTAGTGCTTCCTCAAACTGGAGAATGTAAACATTCTCCCTCTGTTGTTTAGCCGTATGGATGTAAGATGGTAGTAGTGGTGCTTGCTCAGAGTCGAGGATGTAAATTTCCTCCCCTGGCACGAAAATGAAGGTGGAAGTGGGCTTCAATGGGTGGGTTGGGTGGGCATTATTTTTCTTTGGAGAAAGGCCCAGATTTTTCAATGGATGTCCCTTGGTATGAGGATCAAAGTTGGATGGCTCCTCCTCCTCAAATTTGAGGACGTATATATCCTCATCTTTTTGAAGAGGCTCATAGGAAGAGCCCTGATTGATTTCAACTTCAGAGGGAGATGGCTCCTTGAAGGTGATATTGATGTTTTGTTTGGATGTTCTGGCGGGAGCGAGCATTTCCTCCTCTTCATTTTTGAGGATGTAACTATCCTCATTTTCTGGATATAGCACAGAGAAGGAGGGAAAATAACGGTAATTGACTTCAGAGGGAGGAGACTCCATGAAGTTGAGGTAGAAGTTGTCCTCTAATGGCTTGTCTTCAAGCTCAAGTAGAAGGTTTAATACCATTTGCTCAGGTTCGAACGGGCGTGGTGATATAGAGTAACTCAAATCCTCAGGTAAGTTGTCCACTATATGAACTAGTTTGCTCTCCGGTTGCTGTGATATAAGGTCTAGTGGACCTTCCATCATTTCATTTATCGCAACTAATTTGGCATAGAGCTTCAATTGGTTCATGTCAAGGTATTCTTCCTCAGCCTGCTGCTCCACTTCAGGGACCATTTCACTCTCGGGTTGTTGCTCCCTTTGAGCTAATGTGATGGGCTGGTCCACTACGTAAATTGCACTTGCATACTCTTTTGGATTAGGATTGGTCTGTGAAGGAAATTTACCAGGTGGTCTTTGTTGAGTTAGAAGCTGTTGTATTTGGGACTGCAAGGCTATTTGGTCTTTGCGTAGGGCAGTGACCTCCTCTTACGTGTCTCGGGACTTACCCATCATTGCTTTAAACATCTCTTGCATTTGGGACATTTCAGATTCAGGATTCGAAGGAGGTTGAGTTGGTCGACTCGAAGAAGCTTCATTGCCATAAGGCTGTTGCTGATATTGCCTTTGGCCTCCTTGGAAATTGGACTGAGGTCTGTAATTTTGAGATGGTTGTAGTGTATGTGAGTTTTGGATATTTTCGGTGTTTGAGTAGCGAAGATTTGGTTGCCAAGTTGCCTGTACCCTGAATTGTTGGTGAGATAGTTTGCTTCCTCCGCTGCTTTCAATTCTTGTAGTTGGGGGCATTGTTCATAGTCATGAGGCCCACCACATTGTGTACAAGAGATAGCTGGAGATGATTGGGAAAGAGGAGCATAGCCTGGAGGGATTGTAGATGATCGGGAAATCATCGACTTAGCTTGCTGGGGGTAGGAGTTCATAGCCATCTGCTCAACCACTTTCTGCAGAGTACTTACATTTGTTGCCTGCTGAGCATTGCTCTCCATGAGTTGCTCATGGCTTTTCATCAGCTGGTCAAACTTGTTATCACTTTCCCCAACATGGTATAAACCTGGAGTACCGCTCCTTGATCCACCGGAGGCCCAGTCTCTGATTTCTTCACAGAGAGACTCCATGCTATTCGGAAATTGTGCTCCTGGCTTTTTCAGAATATCAGCCCCTAACGAAGACAGTACCATTGTTCTGCACGGACCGATCAAGCCTTTGTAGAACAATTGTGATACTTGCTCTTTCGTCAGACCATGGTGAGGACAAGTCAGTAGTAGTCCTTTGAAACGGTCCCAAGTTTCACAAATGTTTTCCGACCCTGGTTGCTTGAAATTGTAGATTTCAGCAATCATTTCCAATGTTCGGCTCAGGGGCAGGAATTTGTCGTAGAACTTGGTGGCTATTTCATCCCAAGTACCAATGGTACTTGGTGTCAGGCTGTGATACCATTTGCTCGCGTTTCCCGTCAGGCTGTGAGGGAATAATGATAGTCTTGCGTACTGGAGTACTGCGTCGGTCGCCGTTAGACTGTTGGCATGCTGCAAGAACTTTGTAACATGTAACAGAGCTTCGTCAGGATTGGTGCCATCAAACATGCCCAGCTCCTTTACACATCGGATTTGATGATACGGCTTCAACTTCTGCCACTCATCGTATTCGGATGGGGTAAGGTGAGGAAGGATGATAGCAGGCTGTTGTCCTTGATTAGACGGCCTGTTAATGTTTCGAACTGTGCTGTGTGGTGTAGATGCCATGTCAGATTGGGTCAGATTCTATCACTGTGGTGGTAATGTTTTTGTGAGTTCGTCTCTGCCTTAGAGTGCGCAGAAAGGTTCTCTCGATTTCTGGATTGTAACCAACCGTGTGATTATTAATATTTTCTGGGTAGCTGTGTGACCTGGTAAAAGGCATTCACCACTCAAAACAGAAAAAAGAAACTCGTGATGTGTTAAAATAAATAAAAATGTTAGGAATTAGTTGACAGAAATTATAAGTTAGTAGTTAGGTACAGAAATTATAAGTTAGTAGTTAGAGACAATGGAAATTAAAATGACAGAAAATTAAATGACATAAATTATAAGTTAGTAGTTAGAGACAATGGAAATTAAAAGTTAGTATACTGGAAATTTGAAGTTAGTAGTTAGTATACTGGAAATTTGAAGGACAATGGAAATTAAATGACTGAAAAATAAATGACAATAAAATAAAGAGTTAGTAATTAAATGTCCAAAGTTAGATGTCCGAAGTCAGATGTCCAAAAGTTAGATGTCCAAATTAATAGTAACAAATATTATAATATAACAGGTGAATTATCCGGGGCTTAGGGACTAGAATAAATCAAGTCCCCGGCAACGGCGCCATTTTGCAGACTGATTATCGTGAGTGGTTGGAACTGGTGTAATTAAAATAATTAAGAAAGAAATTAATACTCAAAATATCCGTCGGGCTGCAAATAAAACCCGGTCGCAGTAGTATAGTAAGACAGGAGCGGCCGGGGTCAAACCGTGGGACTTATAGCGAAATAAAGTAGTACCTAAGCTTGTCACAAAAAGGGGGGGAATTAATTGACTTGTTTTTGTAAAATAAAACAACAGATAAGATTAACTGAGTTGAAGATAAATTAAACGGAACTCCGGGTTCAGGTTTATATAATCTGATTAATTATGTTATCTCTACCGGTTTATTATAATAGTTTGGCAAAATTCCTGTTATTATCTTAAGGACTAAGTCATAGACTCATAAGAACTCGTTTACCAGAAATGCTCGGTCTAATCCAGGTTTGAGCAAAACATATGTAAACGGCGGTTAAGTGCGAGGAATTATATTTGCATCTGAAAATACTAACTTATTAAATCATAATAAGCTTTCTCCAGATTTACGGCTAATTAACCTGTCTATTTATCACCGGTCTGATCAAAATAGACTTAGAAAAGCATTTTAATAAATTCATGAAATTTATTAAAAAGGTTAGAGATAAAACTTTAATCGTAACAAACTGTATTTATTTAACCGGTAGAAATATAGATTACATAATTAAACAAATTACGGCCAAACCTTCGCCCGGAGTAAATCCTCTTAGCCCAACATAATTAAAAAGACAGAATGAGAAGTAAAAGAAATCATCTGGGAAAGATAATTAATTCAGCTCCACTATCTTGACTGCTAATATTTGGGCAGAGGTTGGACAGAACAACGGTATGGAAATGGAATGTTTTTTATGGAATGAGGTGTTGTATGGAATTTATGTGGATGAGATGTGGATGAGATGTATGATTTTTTTGGAGATTTTTATGGTATTTTTATGGAAGGAAAATGGCATAAGTTTGGGGTGGAATGAGATATGATTTAATGGAGGTTTGGAGGTGTATTTATAGAGAAATATAGGGTAAAAGGGGAGGAAGGGGTAGGTGGTGTTGGTGGTGTTAACGTGTGAAGAGATAATGATTTTATCTCTTCACACGCTGCTGTTGCGCCCTGCATGCTGGCAAGATCGACATGTCCGGACCACCTTCCGGACCAGACTGGTCCGGACATGTCGATTTTTTTCTCGGGTGCGCTGGCGAGTCTTCGTCCGGACCAGGTGATCCGGACACTGGTCCGGACCAAGGGTCTTTTGCCTCTAAAATGTTCGTTTTAGCTCCGATTTGATCCCCGTTTTCGCCTATGCGTTCGTCTCTTCGTGTACTTTGCTCCTAGCTTGGTTTTCCTCATGTTTAACCAATAAATTTGTGAGATAATCAATAAAACATAACTAGAGGAAAACTAACCAAAGTGGAGAAATGAGCAAGAAAGTGCTAATATAATATATGAAATACACCTATAAAACATGCTCATTTGGACACTTATCACATACAACACTACATATTCACAAGCATGCATAGTAACTCCGATTCGTGCATTTATCTTATTTGGTGATCAATAAGCACACAACACACAAATCAGAGTAACCAAGATAGCATACGGGGCATGAGGAATTCATACCGTTCACCGTTGTACTTGTATCCCAACGTTCCTCCGGTGTTCACAAATCAAATCCTATTATATACATACAACTGAATGATTAATCTAACTATCATTAACTTAATTCGATTACTCTTACGGTTCTTAAGTCTTACTTACTAAGTCCTTACAATCCTTGCACTTACACGATGCTTACTTACTTTAAGTTTGTTTCCTTACTTAACAATGGTACATCTACATATATGTACATATGTATATGTGGGTATACATATATATATTATTTAATTTAATTAAAAAAAAATTTGTAAGACCCGACCGACCTTACAAGTCCGGTCCCAAGGTCGGTCGAAGTCAGTAAGGAATTACGCTGGAAAATTTCAGGGCCGACCGACCTTGCAAGTCCGGTCCCAAGGTTGGTCCATTCTAGTAAGTTACACGACGGAGAATTTTAGCCCGACCGACCTTGCAAGTCCGGTCGCAAGGTCGGTCCATTCCAGTAGGTTGCATTACGGGAAATTCTTCTGGCCGACCGACCTTGCATGTCCGGTCCCAAGGTCGGTCCATTCTAGAAGGTTTCCGTCCTTTGTAAATCTGGGCTCGACCGACCTTGCAAGTCCGGTCCCAAGGTCGGCCCGGCCCAGTATTTGCATTTTTATTTCTGTTTTCAGTTCTATCTTTCACCCATTACTTCTCCATCGTTCCTACACTTAATCCCACATGTTTTATCACTAATTAAACTCCTAATACACCTTAGTTCATCCATTAACTCCTTACTCATTTCTATACTAATTGACACACTCATTTCCTAACTTCCATTTCAACACTTACATTGTTTCTTCCTAGCATAGTTATGCTACAGATTTTAACTCTAACTCTCTCCATCTAAAGCTCCCTCTTCTAATGTCCTTTCTAACACTCCTAATGCATTACAATACATTATCTACCTCTCTCAATCTACCCACCATTTAACTCCATCCAAAATCTGTTACAACTCATGTTCTTCACCTAGTTTCTAGCTCATTAAGTGTTCTAGTCCTAGGTAAATTTTGCCATAACCTCCCCTATATTTCTATACTCTCACCACATTGTTTTCACACACACTAACACTTATTCCACCTGTTTATACACAACAACAATATACCAAGCTCTTCCACACAAATACTACCTATTCAACACATTAATTTCCTGCACTCAACATCCCAACCCAATCTAGTTCGTGATAGTTTTTAATTGTTTTCAAAGCTTCAATACAATTCAATTCTTCTTCCACATTACATTATTGTTCATCACCATTTTACAATACAATTGTTTCTCTTTTAAAATATGTTACATCATTACATACAAGACCACACAAGTGAGCATTCTTACCTTGTTTCTTCTTCAAATTTTCTTTTCTTCTTCTTGTTTCTTCCTTCTTCTTCCTTTCCTCTTCCACCGGTTTTGGCAACACAATTATCTAACACTACAACCCATACATATACATACTTCAATACCAAAAACTAACCCTATCATTATCTAAGCTTTTAATGTATATTCTAGGGTTTAGAAATCTTATTACCTTGCAAGGGTGTAGATGAAGCTTAGAGGAGCTTAAGGACAATGTTTCTACTCCTTCAAAGAAGCCAAAATCGGCTGGGTACAAAAGGAGCAAGCAAGAGTTTTAGCTCAAATTTAGTTTTGCCCTTAAGGCTAGAAAAACAATGGAGTTTCAAGAAGATTTTTACCTTAAAAGAACAAAGAGAAGAAGGTGGTCCTAGTGGTAGTCTTGAAGCTCCAAATGTAGCATACCCATGGAGATGAAAGTTCTCCTTTTCGAGTTTTGAAAAGATAGAAATGTTCCTCTTGATGAGAGGAAGACAATGGTGGTATTTTTATAATTTTTGGAGCAAGTTTGGGCACTCAACAAGATGAGAGAAGATGGAGTTTTGTGAGTGTTTTCATTTCTCCATTGTTGTCGCTGGGAAGAAGGAGAAATTGAGAGAGTGAGGGGGATGGGGTTACGTGAGTGAAGAGAATAGAGTAGGAGAGAGAGTGTGAGGTAAGGTAGTATAGTAGTTACTTTTTGCTTTTAATTATTTTGTTGTTTTGTAAATAAGAAGAGATAGGTGAGTGAGTGTGTGAGAGAAGGGGGGATAGGGGCCGGCTGGCACCACACACACACACACAACTTTACTTTTTATTTTAAAAGTGGACACATAAGTTTTGGTTATTTATGTTTCTACCCCACAACTTCCCGTTTTTGACAGTTTTTACTAATCTCTCGTTTTATTGATTTTATTGGTTCTAATGCTTCACTAATATTTATTAATGATTATTTAGTTGACCAAAATTGTTATGAGTCTATTTGACCCGCTTAAAGTCACGTTTTCCCGGTTACCTCGAAAAACGCGCTTTAAGGTTCGTTAGTGTTTTTAATCCATTTTAAGGATCCATTTTCTTCGGGATTTGTTCCCTCATGATTATTTACACTTAATTAAGCTTCTTAATTAATTATTAGCCTAATTAATCACTATTTTTAATTACGGGGTATTTCACTACGCCTCCGTCTGCTGCATCTCGCTCATTAGATTGAAGACGGGGCTGCTGTTCATTCCGAACCGGTAATATACTCGAACTTATCTTATTCTCTCTCGTGAACAAGGAATGCATACATGCTCTATGTGTTTTCATTCTTTCTTTGTGTCTGCAAATATATTCATTCTCTTCGCTGTAGGTAATTTCACAACTAGAGAACAAGGAACATGCTCTACTCTCCTCTGTTCGTGCCCCCTAACTGGTGAACAATGAACATGATCTGTGCCTCACGGTATTTGCAACCCAAACTGGAGAAAAAGGAACATGCTATGCGCCTATAACCTCTTCACACACGGTAATTTTGCAACTGGAGAACAAGGAACAGCGTGCCACTCTTCAGTGTGCCTCTCACATTAATTTTGCAACCCTAACTGGCGAACAACACTGCGCCTCACTGTAATTTTGTAACTCTAACTGGCGAGGTTGAAGACAGGACAACAGTAACAATTTTTTTTAATAACACCTATTTCGATGGTGTTAGCTAGGAACACTGAAATAGGTTTGTTTTTTTTTGTGTTCTAAAAATGCGCCTATTTCGGCGGTTCTTAGCTAACAACCACCAAAATATGATCGCACATCTATTTCGGCGGCGTCCATTTCGGCGGTTCTTAGCTAACAACCACCAAAATATGATCGCATACCTATTTCGTCGGCCTCTGTTTTGCACTAGTGCTCGCTCATAAATATATAGTAAAAGTTCCTAAATTCTAAATGTACTCTTAGATATTCATATAAGAGGGGATTAGTTCTTCTAATTAACTTCAATTATTCACACTTCACCTCTCTAACAACCAGCTTTGGCTGTAAAGGAAGATCAAGTAGAAAGAGGGGGAGGATTATGTGACGGAAGGTATATTTCCGTCCAGCGACGGAACTTTTTTTTCTCAACGTGAATAAATTAGATGGTTATCATTAGCTAATCATTTTTAGGCAAAATTCTGACATGTTAGCAGATTGAATACGGATTTTTGTTTTAAAATATTATATGTTACCGTTACTTCCATTAAGTAGATAATTCTTATTTTGGTCAGATTACAAATATATGAATACACTCAACGACTTATTGTGATTGTGCATCAATTTTTTAGTATTATAACTTTTTGTATTTTTTAACAATGCTTATTATACAGTAAGTAACTAATTACCACTACTAGAATATAAATATTTGGTAACAACATAAAACCGTTATTAAAAATCAAAATCGTTACTAATCCAATTTATTGTAACGACAAAAGTCGTTACATGTCGTTACACGAGATGGCGTAACCAAAGATCAATTTATTTATTGTAACGACTTTTATTCGTTATTAAAAATTATATCATTACTAAAAATATGATTGTGTACATTTATCGTTATTATAGTCTCAATTTTTTTGTAGTCTTTAGTACCATCTTTGGTAACTAAAAACTTGTCACTAATAACAATTATGGTAACGAATTTAAGTCGTTACCGGAACCTATGTAACTAAAAATCTGATTTTTATTAGTGTACATATTTTTTATATGCCTTAATACTTATATACATATGATTATTAATATTTTCTTTGTCTAATAATATTTGTCATTTACATAAATACAAAAAGTTGAACATACATCAATTCAATTATACATACCTTAATCCAACTGAATAAAATTTTAAAAAAATAAATTAATATAAAAAATAATAAGTCAAATAACTATAAATCTTTGTAGCATAAAAAATTTTGCATAATTAATTTGTTTAAATTAACGAACGATAAAGTCATAACATACATTAGAGTCATATGTTAGTGACTTTATGTAAGAATAGTTTCTAGAAAAAATTTCGTAAGGAGAAAAAATAAGATAGAGAGCAAAAGTACTGACATCATATAACCTTTAAATAAAATAAGCTATTGAAAAGATATAAAATCAAAATAAAAGGAATAATAAAGTCATATTTATTGAGTATACACCATGAATCCTATACACAATGTTCCGACAAGAATTGCCAAAGAAAAATATATATAACTTTTAGTGTCATCTTTTTCTTTATAAACAATTATAGAAGTTTGTGTACATGTTTCTAATCATCAGCGAAAATATTTATAAATTGTCATCGATATGTAAAAATCAAGGTGAATGAATACGTAAAATTAACTCCAATAACTCGTCGTTTCCAAACATTTATAGAATTCAGGTTTATCAATCAGTTAACCTCCATATACTGATAAATGCTGAGAAAATATCGTTATACAAAATGATTCGATGAACAACCAAGAGAACATATATATTACAATTAGTGTCATCTTTTTAAAAAAGGTGATGGAAACGATTATACAAAGATGTGTACATGTTTCTAATTACAAGTGGAAACATTTACAAATCATTGTGGATACGTAAAAACTAAGGTTAATGATATATTTAGGTTTATAGTGGATGGTATAAAACAAGTTACAAAAAACTTACTCTACACCCCACACTCTAAAACCACCCTAGGGTAGCTAAAAACGTGGTAGACTTATTTTATGGTTTGTAGGTGAGGGTTTCACAAACTCTAAAAATTTGCCGAGTCACTTATGACATTGTAAAGTATAAAACGATTTACAAAAAAATTACCATACACTCCACACCCTAAAAACCACCTTAGGAGTTAGGATAGCTAAAAACATTGAAGGATAGTTTTAGGGTTTGTGGTTTAGGGTTTAGGGTCTAACAACCATAAACCCTAAACCACAAACCCTGAAATACTACCGAGTCACTGACAACATTATAAAGTATAGATGAGTTACAAAAGATTACCCTACACCCCACATCCTAAAAACCACCCTAGGATAGCTAAAATTAAACGTCGAAAACTTATTTTATGGTTTGTAGTGGATGGTTTAAGGTCGTTTCCTTTATATAATAATTACTGTCATCTTTTTGAAAATAGTGATGGAAACGATTATACAAAGATGTGGACATATTTCTAATCACCAGTGGAAACGTTAATAAATTATCGTGGACACGTAAAACCAAGGTTATGGATATATTTAGGTTAAGAGTGGATTAATGAGTTAGAAAAAGATTACCCTACACCCCACATCCTAAAAACCACCCTAGGATAGCTAAAATTAAACGTCGAAGACTTATTTTAGGGTTTGTAGTGGATGGTTTAAGGTCGTTTCCTTTATATAATAGTTAATGTCATCTTTTTGAAAATAGTGATGGAAACGATTATACAAAGATGTGGACATGTTTCTAATCACCAGTGGAAATGTTAATAAATTATCGTGGATACGTAAAACCAAAGTTATGGATATATTTAGGTTAAGAGTGGATGGTATAGAATGAGTTACAAAAAGATTACCCTACACCCCACATCCTAAAAACCACCATAGGATAGCTAAAATTAAACGTCGAAGACTTATTTTAGGTTTTGTAGTGGATGGTTTAAGGTCGTTTCCTTTATATAATAGTTATTGTCATCTTTTTGAAAATAATGATGGAAACGATTATGCAAAGATGTGGACATGTTTCTAATCACCAGTGAAGACATTAATAAATTATCGTGGATACGTAAAACCAAGGTTATGGATATATTTAGGTTAAGATTGGATGGTATAAAATGAGTTACAAAAATATTACCCTACACCCCACATCCTAAAAACCACCCTGGGATAGCTAAAATTAAACGTCAAAGACTTATCTTAGGGTTTGTACTTGAAGGGTTTAAGGTCTAACGACCCTAAACCCTAAACCGTGCACAAACCCTAAAAAATTTATCGGGTCAGTGACAACATTATAAAGTATAAAATGAGTTACAAAAAGATTACCCCACACTGTAAAAATCACCCTAGGATAGCTAAAAATGTCGAAGGCTTATTTTAGGATTTATAGTGGATGGTTTAAGGTCGTTCCTTTATATAATAGGTAGTGTCATCTTTTTCTATAGAAACAATTATAGAAGGTTGTGTACAATCCCATTGATCGGAAAGGTGCCGGTGAGGATAGTACCGCTGGCGTCGGCCTGTGCCTCTATGAGTATGCTTAGTGCACCTTCCGTACCGAGTCCATAACCTAATTGTGTTCACAAGCTCCATGAGTATTGATGGTATAACAAGAGTCGTAATCAATTTATATGAACAACACTGTTATTTTATTCATGACCATCCTGTTTACAACATGTGCTTCAATCTTACATCTCATTTCTCATCTCATTCTAACATTACATGGCTAATATTGTCTAAAGGTTAGGTTTAATCTTCCTGGTCTCATATGCGTCGCATTGATTACTGCTGACGGTGCTGTATTCAGCTTGATTCTCTTAATCCCATGGTATAACATCCTTGATTCTCCTCCCAAAATTAATACATCACCTGACTTAAGTACTATCTTATCTGCACGGTCCGCACGCTTCTGCTCGCCGTATAAAAACTCTGCATCATCTCCGATGGACCAAGACACTACGGGTATCCCTCTTTCGAGAGACTTCGTTGTCTCATCCTTATCCTGGTGTAGTCCCAGTTTCCCGTCCTTCTCGTAGAAGTTTACAATGCAAATGTCTGCTTGGATGTCTGGAATCGGTTCAGCCTCCAACTGCTGAGCGATTTCCACGACTTGTGTAATAACTGGATGGAACTCTTCGGGTATTTCTGGTGGTGAGACTCCATCTTGCTCCCTCATGGTTTGGTAATTCTTGGCATACGGATTCCAATCCTTGCCCAAGCTCATCATCTTTAATTTCATCCTTGCTCCCCCTGGGTACTCCGGTGTGTAAAAACCTCCCGGTCCCATTCCTAGTTGATTGCATCTCCTGATGATGGCTATTTGTGCTTCGGGTGTCAGGTATCCCCTTAATAAAATCATACCTGGGCGGATAACCTGACATTGTTTGGTAGAAAAGTCTATGGTTTCGATGTCGATGTGCTCCGGGTTAGATGTAGATGGTATAGGGTAGCAGATGTTGAATCTTCCTAAAGTGGTAGTAGGTTATATCTTACTTAAGTTCTAATCTCATCTTATTCTTACTTAACTCATTTATTCACCAAACATGCATGATAATGCGGTAAGCAGGTAGTTTTATTACTAAATGGTTATAGTGGTACCTGGTCTCGATGAGGGTTCAGGCTCATCGTCCCGGTCCACCATGTGTAGAGTGGGCCCCGTCTTCTGGGTCACCCGTGGGTTCTTGTCCACCGGCTGCTGCACCTTCCTCTGACCGTCAGATCCAGCTCCCTGATCGGTCTTGCCCTTGCCCCTGGTATCGGGCCTATAGGCTCTGCTAGCAGGGTTCCGGTAACACTCATACGCTCGATGCCCGTAGACTCCACAAAAGTTGCACTCCACCTTGTTTCCCTTACAGTCGAGCCCCGGGTGGTCCTTGTGACACCATCTATAGATGAAGCGTCGCTGGTAGCCACCACCGGCTCCCCTCTCAGTCTCAGATCATGTTGATTCACAATATCAATTCTCATATCTCAAACGGTTTCTAATTTATTTCTTAACTCATTCATTGTTAGTTTCCTCACCCTTTGGCGCCTTAAAGCGCAGGGGTGTAGCTGCAATAGCATACGTCAACTTCAATGGCTCTTCTGAAGCCTTCTCCTTTTCCTCCTTCCCCTTTGGATTCTGATTTTTTTGGGCCTGAGGCTGGTACTTTTGTTTCTTGTACCCTCCTTGCCCCTGACTTTCTGAGCTCTTACCAGCACTCTTCCTCTTTGCATTCTCCTCGTCCCTCAGCTGGACGGTAATCTCAACCTTAGCAGCGGCATGATAGCACTCCTGCTTTTCCATAGTATTAGTCTCACTTATTTCTCATAATCTAAATCTTATTCATCACTTACTCAAATCTCAATCATTCTTATTACCTGCAAGGTAGTGTAACTCGTCGGCCCCATGCCGTAGCGGAGTCGATGGCTAAGCCCGCCATAGAAGCGGTCCACCAAGATCTGGTCAGAATACCCTAGACCTGGCAGAAGACGGAGCAAGGCAGTGAACTCTGAGTAATACTCGTCCACTGTCATCTTGTCCGACTGCTTAAGCGCATCCAACTGCAAGCGCTTCTTCGTCTGGACATGGGCGGGGTAGTACTTTGCTCGTAGCAAGGCGGTGTACTGCTCCCAGCCGAACTCTGGATTGGCCACATGCTCGGCCCTCACCAGCTTCCACCAATCGCCTGCCGCCCCCTTCAGATAGAAAGCAGCTAAGCGCACCTTGATCCCAGCAGGGACGTCAAGGGTCTCAAAGACGGTCTCCAGCTCGGAGATGTACGCCTCAAGCTTGGCGGGATCGGTCTCCCCCTTAAAATGCGCGGGTCGAAGATCTGCTAGACTCTTCACCCAATTGGGTTCCCTAGGTTGTGGCGGTGGAGGTGGTGCACCCACACCAGGCTGATAGCCCATGTGCCCTAATGCGGCAGCTACAATCTCTGCGATCGTCTGCCCTCCAGGTATCCCTGAAGTATCCTCACCCCGGCCGCGACCTCGGCCTCCTCTAGGGCGTCCTGCCATCTGAACAAGCATAACTCACATTAGACTCGTATTCACCACTGTTTTGGTTAATAAATTTATAACGTCCGTAGACGGTAAAGACAATCCACACTTATTAGTGGTCATCTGACTCTACTCACTCTAACTTCTCACACCCTTAACCCAACACTTATTCCTTAACTTATATCCTATCTCGGTGGTTACTCATGTCCGGTATTTCTTGATCAGAGCGTAACTACGCTCTGATACCACTTTTTGTAACACCCCATCCAAAGCCTATCGTGGTTATCGCAAACTGAACACTTAATCGAATACGTCGCAGCGGAAATAAATAACACCTGGACCTTGCCACGGTCTGATCGTTAGAATATACCGGCCTTAACGTTTACAATACTTATCCAAAATACTTATCCAACTCAAAACATCAACATTCACAATTCCACAACCAACCGAGTACTAGTATCTTAAACATAATCTCAGACTTACATCAGTTTAATATAAACAGTCGGGTGCACAGGCGTAACCCGAACTCAAAATAAACATCCCACCCTAAGTCTAACCGCTCCTACTCTCGTAGTGCGTCCTCATGGGCCTCTTACCTACAAGTGTAAAAATAGCCCCCGAGGGGGTCAGCACAAATGCTGGTACACCCTCTCATGGCCCCCAAGCTAACGGGGCTACGACGACTAATTGTCGATAGCATGGAAATTGATTACATACACAAGCATAATATGAAGTGCAATAACAATAACCACAGATGAACATATATAGCTCACAAACAATGAACGACTCAAGCGTCCCCTTATCAAGTGGGTTAGTAACCCCCTCCTTAGTCCTCATTTCCTTAATCTCAGTTCCTTACCTTACCTTAATCTTAATCTTAATCTCATTATACAAACCTTTCCTGGAAGGGATTGGTTGTAGCTTAATTCGAACCTGGGATTTAGGTGATCCCACCCACCATCTTAATGCCACCTACTCTGGACGGGAGTCCAGCGTAGCTGAGCCGGCAACCGGCCCTAGGCTACAAGTCCGAAGACAAGTCCTTAAGCGGAGGGCGGATCTGATTCAGATACCGTCCCCCTTTTTCCTTAGCATGCATGACCGGAGATCGGTCCCGGGTTTCCTCACTCAAGTTCCAGTTAGTAGACATCTTAAACACCATGTGCTAGCTAAGCCTTAACGGGCATTAACCAACAACCATCAAACTTAACTCTTATTCTTAACTCAGTAAGTACTAAACTTGGTTAGTAACAATCTCAAGTCTCGTGGGTTAGTGTAAAGATAACACAAACACAACGAGAATAATATAACCGGTTGCATGCTTTATCTTGTTTTAGTCATAGCAATTAAACAGATAGCACACAAGCCGAGGGACACCTCGTTAGCAAGCAGGTCACAAGAAGGATTGTACCGTTCACCGTCGATCGTTGTTTGTTTAACCTTCTTCGGGGTCCCAATTCACAAACCTAAAACATTCATTCATTTTTAGGTCATTAGTTATTTGCACCTACTTAACTCACTTAGTCTCTAAAGATTCCCATTTAACAACCTCTCAAGTCTTTGCCACTTAGCTTACAATCTTAACTTTAAACATTACAACTTACACTTAACTTAACTTAGTTCCTTAAGTTCTTAGGGTCCCAATCATTACCACCCTACCAAAGGTATACCTTATTACCTAGTACCATTCTTAGAATTTAAAATTTCTTTTTTTTTTTAAGTGTTAAGGGCCGTCCGACCCACCGTCCGACCCACCCTCTGGGTCGGACCATTCCAGTAACTTTCGGGTTTGGAAAACCCTACATGTCTGACCCATGTCCGACCCAACCAACTGGGTCGGACCATTCCAGAAACTTTCCGTCTTCTAAAACCTCTCATGTCCGACCCACGTCCGACCCAACCTTCTGGGTCGGACCATTCCAGAAACTTATTTGCCCTTTAAAAATCACCCGTCCGACCCATGTCCGACCCAACCAACTGGGTCGGACCATTCCAGAAACTTTCCCTGGCGTTAAACAGAGGCCGTCCGACCCAAACTTGGGTCGGACCCCTGGGTCGGACGCCACTAAAACATGCCCAAACTTTGCCAAATCTTCACTAAACCTTTACTCAAGCCTCCCAATGTGTTCTAACATCATTTAGACTCTTAAACTCCCCTTAAACCATCCTCCAAACACATTAAATCATTCACCAAGATCCACCTTAATCATTATACATTTTCCTTGTAATAATGCTAACACTTGTAATGCTTTCCTCTAGGTTTCTAGGTGGTGGTTCATACCTAATGTAACCACTATGCCAAATGTTTTCTTCACCACTATAACATCATCTCCCAAGCATCTCTCACTATCTAAAACTCTTTTAAGCATTTACTAAAAGTTCCTTCACAAGTTTAAACTTCCATCATCAACACATTATTTCCTTCCTAGTTATGCACCAACATTTACCTAAGTCCTAAATACTCAAATACATTCTCTTGATTCCTAAATCCTCCATGGTGATACCTAAGTCATTATAAGTCATTAGAACACCTCAACTTCACCCTTTTTCATCAAGACAACCGATAGAACATTCCTAGTACTTCCTTAGTCATTAAATTCCCTTAGAATATCTTAAACACTTAAACTCTCCTTTAAATTTTTGCCATGGGTTCTCTAGTATATAGTACCTCCTAACACATGGTTTTACTCCATTAAACAACCAATACCACACAAATTCTCATCACAACACCTTAACACACAATTTACACTAAAACTTCACCACATCATCATATATTGCTTAAGCTCAAAATGCTTGGCACTTAGGCCCTTAAATGACAATAATCTTAACCACTGAATTTCCACATGTATTTGCCTTCAACCTGCGAATACACTCAACAAGGCTCCCATTGAAATGAAATGCTTCTTGTAATTTCATTTCCACATTGTTTTAACTATCTCTACTTCTCATTTGCTCTTTAGTCAAAAGTTAACAAGTATAGTCATTGTTTCTTCTAGGTTTTATAACACCTTCCCAATATAAACTCAACACTAAACTCATCATATACCTAAATCCCATTCCCTTAAACAACAAGACATCTTAAGGTAAGGAATTTACCTTGTTCTTTTACAAGCTTAAAAAGCTTCCTTCCTTAGGTTTTTCTTTGTTCAATCTCGGTCACCAATGTGTATCTCCTTGCCAATGTTCTAACCAATATCCAATGACTCCAATGAGTACTAGATAACACATTAACCCTAAGGAACAAACCCTAGGTTAAAAATATGCTTTAAGGTATTAATGTGATTGTTTTACCTTGGTTTCTCAAGACAAACTTGGATATGAAGCAAGAAGGACCTCCTCTCTCCTTTGAAGAGTAGAAACAAGCTAGAACAAGGCATAAACATGGAGTCCCATGAGCACTAATTTTCGGACATGTGAAGAAAATGGTGGAAACCTAGATTTTCTTACACTTTCTTTACCTTAAGAGAATGGAGATGCCAATGGAGTCTCCAAACTTGAATTTCCTCCTCTAATGGTGGTTTGACTTGGCACCAAAATGAAGCTCTTGAAGTTTTGAAAAGATAGAAAGAAGGAGCTTGAGCTAACTAAGAAGAGTATGTATTTTGTTTTGGATTTGGAGCTAAAATGAGTAAGATGTGACCAAGGAAAGATGGAGCTTTCATGGAGGTTGAGTTCTACGTGAATGGAGAAGGGAGAGAGCAGCTCAAACCGTGGGAAAACAAAGGAGAATGAAGAAGTGAGGAGAGAGAACTAATAAAGTGTGATATTTATGTAAAAGGTGAATAGTGATTTTACTTTATAACTCTCATTTGCTTTCTTATTTCTTAATGACTCATGAAGGTGGTGACTCACCTCCTAAGAAACCGGCCCCCTTTTATTAATGAGGGTAATTAAGTCTTTGTTGACCAAATGTCTCACTTATATAGACTTATGTTATAAACTAGCTTAATTAATTCACTATTCACCAAAACAAGGCACATTGTTGTGAAATTTTTGATTTCCCATTGATATAGACTTCCAAATGTGATACTATATAGTACACATGTTAATTAAAGAGTAATGATGGACATTTAGCCATTCAAAACTCATTTACAAGACAATTTTTCAAAAACGTGCTTTAAGACTCCTTAAAGCACATTTTGTGTTTTAACTTGTTTTCAAGCTTGGTTTTCTTTGGTAATTGATTTAAAATGACCATTAGGATATTACTAAAGTCTTATAACAATATTTGGGTACTCTCCCAAGTCTCTCCAAGCTTAGAGCACGTTTTTGTTAAAACTGCTCTTTTGGTGTTTCCTTATATTTTCTTTGATTAGAAATGTTTCTTAATGTTTCTAAGGCATTATTTAGCCTCCTTATATCTTAGTTTCTCATTTAAACACCATATCTAAGTTTGGGGTATTTCAATCTTATTTAGTGAGCACACAAAAACAAATAGCACACAAGCCGAGGGACACCTCGTTAGCAAGCAGGTCACAAGAAGAACTGTACCGTTCACCGTTGGTCGTTCGGTTGCTTACTCTCTTCCGGAGTCCAAATTCCCAAGCCCTAAAACATTCATTCAGTTTTAGGTTGTTAATCACTTAACTTAATTCAACTCATTTGACTTGGTTAACCCATAATGATTCCCACCTAACACCTCTTAAGTTTTACAACTTAACTTTAAACTTTTAAGTTTATACTTAACTTATTCCCTTAGGTCTTTATACCTCTAATAATCAATGCCCTCTTAATGGGTTACCATTAATACCACTAAACTTCCTTAGGGTTTCTTTTTTTTCATTTTTAGGGTCGACCGACCTTACCGACCGACCTTACCCAAGGTCGGTCCATTCCAGAACTCATTACCGTTTGAAAATTTCACCCCGACCGACCTTGCAAGTCCGGTCCCCAAGGTCGGTCCATTCCCGCGAGCTTCCCCGTGGGATATTTAAGCCGGACCGAACTTGACAAGTTCGGTCCCATGTTCGGTCGATTCCAGAGACTCAATTCGTACACAGAATACAAGCCCGACCGAACTTGTAAGTCCGGTCCCCAAGTTCAGTCGGTTCCAGAAACTCTTCCCGGTAGTGTAAACGGAGCTCGACCGACCTTGCAGGTCCGGTCCCTAAGGTTGGTCGGCTCCATAACCTTGTTTTTAAATTCCCATTTGACTCCAAACTTCTCCACAAGTTCCCCCATGTGTCCTAATACCATTTAGGCACTTAAACTCACCTCAGAACTTCCACCAAACTCTTCAAAACAACTTCAAAAGATCTTCTTAAACATTTAATAAATTCTTACAACACTCCTTGCACTTATCACTTATTTCCTTACATTTCTAACCTGTATCCTTACCAAAACTTCAACCAACCCTAGTGCTCCCTCCTTAACAGTTTGACCACTTCATAAACATCGTTTTCCATCTTTAACCTATCCATCTTTCCTTTGCTAAACCTTCCAAGGTTATCTTGCATTTCCATGCACCAATTTCTCTTCTTTTCCATTTATTACTCATCATTCCTAAACTCATGAACTTACCTATGCATTTCTCCCCATCTTCTTAGCACCTTAATCTTGTTCTTCTTTACCTTAACTATGCAACACCCTCCTTAGGCATTTCCACCTCTTTTATGCAACTTACTCCCCATTCTCATGATCATAAACCTTTATACATTTCTAGTCATTTTCCTTGACGACTTACAACATTCTCCTATGATTCTCACTTCCGTCACCCAAGTCCACACGTTACCATCTAAACTAAAACCTTATTGTTCCACTACTAGCATCATCACTACTTAGACAAGCTTCCCAAGACTTTCATTGATATATTTCCAAGTTCATACCTAAATCACCTTAAGCATTATACACCTTCCCCTTCAAACTTATGCACAAGTCTTACCATTCCTCTTACCATGACTTTGGTGTGTTTAATACACCCACCAATCCTCTAATTCTTCCTAGACCATTCTAGGTCATTCTCATTCTCAAGAACTTCTTAGTTAACTCATTTCCACTCAAATTCCTTTTCATGACTCCTAGTGAATCCTAAGTCATATCAACTCACCACCACCACCTAAACACTTAGTTTTCTACTCAAATTTTGCCATAGCTCCTCTAGTATTTCTCGTGCCCAAATGCATTGTTTTTCTCACCCAATAATCTCACACACACCAAGTCCTTTCTCATCTTATTTCCTCACCCAAATCAACTCATTCACAACAAACTCAATATATTGCAATAATCTTAAATTGCATAGCACTAAGGCTCTTAAATGACATGGCTCTTAGGCCCTTAAATGACTTAAACTTAAACACTGAATTTCCCACATATATAAGCTTTCAACCTGCAAATACACCCATCAATCTCATAGTAGTTTTAATGCCCTTAAAATCCCTCTTAAACTTATATTTTCAACTCATTCCCATTGGCTCCTTAGTCACAAGTTCATAGGCTTGTTCAAATTGTTTTTCCTAGGTTATATAACCCATTACATAATGTAAGCTCTAAGCCACATTAGTACTTATCTAAAACTCATTCCTTAAACCTTAAACCACCATTAGGTAAGTAATTTACCTTGTTTTCTCAAGCTTATCTTATCTTCCTCCTTAGACCTTTTCCCTTGGGAATCTCGGCCACCATCTTAACTTCCCTTGCCAATGTTCTAATCAATACACAATGACTCTCATGAGTGCTAAATAATATACTAACCTTAAGGAGTAAACCCTAGGTTGAAAATGTGTTTTAAGGTATTAAATTGAATGTTTTACCTTGGATTCTCAAAACAAGCTTGGATATGAATCAAGTAGGACCTCCTCTAGCCCTTGGAGAATAGAATCAAGCTAGAACAATGGATAAAACAAGGCCCCATGAGTAGTAAATTTTCGGCCATGGTGAGGAAGTAATGGAAACATGATTTTTCTTACATTTTCTTTACCTTAAGAGAATGGAGAAGCTAATGAGCTCTTCAAACTTGATTTTCCTCCATCAATGGAGTTTTCTCTTGGCACCAAAATGGAGCTTTGAAGGATTTGAAAAGATAGAAAGGAGGGCCTTGACTTAACTAAGATAAATATGCAATTTGTTTTGGGTTTGGAGCTTGGAGTTGCACTTGGCAAGTGAATGAAGGTGAGGAGCCATGAATGGAGCTCTCTCTCGGTTTGGAGCAGGAGAGGAGAAGAAGAAATCATGGAAGGAAGGAGAAATGGAGAGAGAGAAGAAGAAGAATAGCTTATAAGAGATATTTTTCTAAAAAGGTGAATAGTTACCTTACTTTATTTCCCTCTCTTTTCCCAACTTAGCTAACATGTTGTGGTGACTCACCACCCTTAGAAAACCAGCCCCTTTATTAAATAAGGCTAGTCATGGTCTTCGTTGACCAACTTATTGACTTATGTTGGCTAAAACTTAAGCTAGTCACTATTTGGCACTATTCACAAATTAGTGCACATATTTGTGAAATTTTTGGTTTCCCATTGATTTAGGAATCCTAATGTGATACTAATTAGTACACATGTTGATTAAGATGTAATCATGGGCATTTAGCCACTCAAAACTCAATTCTAAGACAATTTCTCAAAAAGGTGATTTAAGGGGTCTTAAAGCACATTTTGTGTTTAAGCTTGTTTTTGAGCTTGGTTTTCTTTGCTAATTGATTTAAAATGTCCATTAGCATATTACTAAAGTCTTATAATGGTATTTGGGTGCTAATCAAAGTCACTCCAAGCTTAGAGCACGTTTTTGCCCAAATTGCCCTTAAGGCACTTTCTTGTGTTTTCCTTGGTTTAAATTGTCTACCGATATTTCTAAGGTATATTCTAGCCTTACTACATCATGATTTGATGTTTACTTAGCATACTTAGGTTTGGGGTATTTCAGTTTCCTTATTTCTTTTCTTTCCTGATCATTGGTATTCACGTCAGTCTTATCGTGGGAGCGTGACAGTTTTCAAATTAGAACGAGCGTTCTTCCCCTCTTCTCTCTCTCTATAGTTCTTCCTCTGCTGTGAATTCTGGTGCTGCTGCTGCAATCCGATTGAAGATTTATGCTACTGTGTAGGCCTCTTTTCCGCTTCCAGGTTTGGTTCTCAGTTTTTCAAATTGATATTTAGACAAGTTTCCTCCTCTGCTGTTCAGGTTTTGACTGATTGCTGCAATGAATTTAGCGACCGTGTCTCTGCGTTCGGATTCTTGAATTGTGAGACTACTACTCTACGAGGTGTTGGGAATTCTGCACTCGTGTATTCAGGTTCGAATTGCAGAATTGAGAAATGTCGATGTTCTAGGTTTTCTTGTCGGTTTCTGATTGTGGGCTGTCGGTTTGTGGAATTCAGTGATCGGGTTCGTGACTGGTTGGAGAGCATTGCGAGCTGCGTTTTGCTTTCAGAGTGTCGTCGATTTCCTGCTGTAATTGAGGTAGGTGGTTGCTTGATTCGGTTTGGAAGTTCAGCCATAGGGAGTTTCAACGGATTATAATCCGAATTGTGGTGTTATTCTGAGTTCGTTTGGCGTTTTCAACTGGTTAAACCCCTATAGTGTTCTGTGTTTTAATCTGGTTTGGTATGTGTATCGCTCTGGCAAATTGTGTGGTGATTTATGCAACTTTTCTGCTCTGTTCAACATTCTGGGAACTGCAGTTTCCACACTGTCTAAACTTCCATCCGAGCTTTGAAGTTCGGACAGTGCGTTTTGCGCTTCTAATTACAAAGTTTGGGGCATGTCCGAACATCTGTCCCAGCTTCAATGTTCGGACACACCCGAGGTTTCTCTCTGATTTAAGTCTCGAACTATGTCCGAACATTTATGTTCGGACACGAGTTCGGACACCACCGCATAACTTTTCTCATTGACCCGTCCGAACATCGGTCCGAGCTTCGATGTCAAGACATTCTGAAAATCTCTGTCTGATTTCAAATCGACTTGTGTCCGAACATTGATGTCCGGACACAAGTTCGGATATTTGACAATTCTGGTTTCTGAGTCTCGACTTGCGTCCGAACTTCTACGTTCGGACACAAGTTCGGACACCGCTCTGTTTTTAGTATAACTTCTCCGTCTAAACTCTAATTTGAGTGTTGTTTGTGGCGTTGGACTCCTCTAAGTCTCTACTATTGTATTGTAAGTGTTTTGGCATGTCTTAATGCAAGTTTGTGTCTGCTTTTGCAAACCTTCTGTTTTGGGGCACTTTACTCTATTTCTGAGCCGTGAATGGCTGGGTCGAGCTATTCCATGGTATACCATGTAGACGTCGTTCTGGGTGTGGGTCATTCCCTTTCTGTTCTGTGGGGTTGACGAACCTCTTGGCTCTTTCGAGTCATTTCTGCGTTGTCGAGAGATCTGTTATGATCTATAGGTCTTCGACCCTTCTAAGTATGTGTATTGCACTGTGTCCCCTATCTGTTTGTGAACTCTAGTGATTTCTGAATTGGGAACTCTGGTGTTCCATTCTGCAATCGTTTTAGCAATGCTCTAACTGTTTTGAGAACTATTAATTTGTGCTAACCTCTGCTTCTCTTCTGTTTTCAATTGTTTTGAGCGACCTCACTGATGACGGTCACTGCTTACTGGGCATAGTTGTGTGCTCATCCCCCTACTCTTACTGTTTTTGCAGATTGATCAGCGAGGATTACCCTCATATTCTAGAGCTTTACTCATATAGTTGCTTTCTTTGTTAGCCTTTACCCTTATGATTTGTAGCCTTTAGGCCTTTCTTCTTCTGTCTATTGATTTGGGTTTTGAGGATTACTTTACAGATTAATGTATTCATTTCATTTGATTTACAAGTATTAATAGAAGTGTTATTTCGGGCCTTGTTTGCGAATGTTAGCTTTAGAGCCTTGCATTATTAGGTAGTAATACGAGGCGTGTAATGCCCTTAACTCTTAGGCTGGTTTTAGGGGCGTTACATTTAGTGGTATCAGAGCCAGGTTTGGCTTTCTTGGGTGTCTGTGGGTGTGTCTGCTTGTGTGAGGATCAGTTGTGACAGCTTCTTGAAGTCTGAGTTAGTTCTAATGAGTCTGGATTTATTTGTCTCAGAATGCCTCCTTGTAGAGCACCAGTGACCCCTCAGGGAGATGCTGTAGAGGCAGTGCAGCTGTTTGTAGCGCAGCTGATGCATACAGTGGCTGTAGCTACTAGGGGAGCTAGTGGAGGAGCTGGTGGCGCAGGCCCAGCTAGGGCGAATGTTGTAGGACGCCGGGTCAGGGCCCTCAAGGAGTTTATGAAGCTGAAGCCGCCCTCCTTCAATGGCTGTGGCGACCCTCAGGAGGCGAGCCACTGGATTACAGAGGTGGAGGACCTACTCAGAGTGATGGGTTTAGAGGATGATCAGAAGGTCAACTTCGCCACGTTCCTCTTTAAGGGGGAGGCGAAGGAGTGGTGGAGAATGGTGATGGGTAAGCATCCCCAACCTTGGACCTGGGAGCAGTTCTGCTTGGAGTTCAACAAGCAGTTCTACCCTGATGTTTACATGTATCAGAAGATCAATGAGTATAATCGGTTGCGTCAGGGGAGAGATATGTCAGTCGAGGAGTACGTGAGGAAGTTCATGACTCTCTTAAAGTATGCTCCGGAGTCGGATGAGCACAAGAAGCACCGTAAGTTCGAGAGCGGGTTGAGACCTGACATTAGGTCTGCTGTGACACCTCTTCGTCACCAGACTTTCAGAGATGTGGCGGATGTCGCTCTGCTGGTAGAGACCGACATCAAGGGTAGGCAGGCTGGCAAGGACCACAAAGGGAAGAGACGTGTTGAAGAGTCTCAGAAGAAGGAGGCTGCCCCTCCACAGAAGAAGCAGTCTTATGGAGATCACCGGGGAGCATCTCCATCTTCGTCAGCTGGGGTGAAGTGTGGTTTGTGTGGTCACTTTCATCTTGGTAGGGAGTGTTATAAGAAGATTGGTGCTTGCTTCAAGTGCGGGTCGATGGAGCACAGGATTGCTCATTGCCCTCAAGCATCTGGTAGAGGCGCAGAAGATAGAGGTAATGGCACAGATTCAGGGGCGAGGTCTGACCAGAAGAAGCCTCAGACTCAGGCCCGAGTTTATGCTATGGCTAGAGAGCGTGATCGAGCTGGTGATCGCGTTATCTCAGGTATCCTCCAAATCCATTCTTAGGATGTGTTTTGTCTATTTGACTCTGGAGCTACGCACTCCATTATCTGCTCTGATTTGTTGGGTAGACTTGAGTTGACTGCTATGCCTAGTGAAGTAGATTTATGTGTGAGTAGTCCTTTGGGTGGGATTGCTCCTTGTATTCTTGATTCTTTGTGTAAGGCTTGTCCCATAGTAGTTCGGGACAAGACTTTTTGTGCTGACCTCATCCCGATGCGGATGGCCTTCTTTGATGTTATCTTGGGCATGGACTGGCTAGCACAGCACCATGCCCATATAGACTATGCAGCGAGGAGGGTGGTGTTTGACTTGCCAGGCGGGAGCCGTTTTGTCTTCGCTGGGAATACAGTTCCAAGTGCGCCTATGTTGGTGTCGGCGTTGCAGGCAGCTAGCTTCTTGAGGAAGGGCTGCCAGGGCTTTTCGTGCTATCTGCCAGAGGTGCGCGAGGGATCTAGTTTGGAGAGCATCCCGATCGTCAGAGAGTTTCCCGAGGTCATCCAGGACGACGTGCCCGGACTCCCACCAGAGAGGGAGGTGGAGTTCACCATTGATTTAGCGCCTGAGACTCAGCCCATCCTTAGGGGCCCTTACCGTAGGTTCAGTTGCAGGAGTTACTAGATAAGGGCTTCATTCGCCCTAGAGTGTCGCCTTGGGGAGCGCCGGTGTTGTTTGTGTAGAAGAAGGATGGAACCTTCAGGTTATGCATCGATTATAGGGAGCTGAACAAGGTAACCACCAAGAATCGCTATCCCCTTCCGTGCATCGATGACCTGTTTGACCAGTTGGCGGGCATCATAGTGTTCTCGAAGATCGATCTTCGTTCAGGCTACCATCAGTTGAGGATTAAGGCCGACAATGTGCCTAAGTCCGCTTTTAGGACTCATTATGTTCATTACGAGTTCCTAGTCATGCTGTTTGGGTTGACTAATGCTCCATCTGTTTTCATGGACATGATGAACCGGGTTTTCAAACCCTATCTGGATCAGTTGGTGGTGGTCTTCGTAGATGATATTTTGGTATATTCTAAGAGTGTAGAGGAGCATTGTTGGAGAAATATGTGACTACTTCTTCCACTTAGGCAGTGTACCTATCGTTTTGCGGAATAGTGGAATTGTAGGGTGTCGAACTCTTGGGGACCTTGCTGTGGTTTAACTGATAGTGTAAATTAACTGAGAATTCTAATTAGACTGTTGAATAGAAACTTATCATTTTTTTGAGAGAAATTGTGGTTTAGAACTTAACTTAAACAAAACAGCGAAAAGAACAATTAATCAAAACAGAATAATAATAGCGGTTTATAAAACTCTTTTGTTTTTAGGAAGCACCCTGGGTTGTTCTGCTCACCTATTTTATCCAATTATATTACTATAAACTTCTACCATTTTAGCAATAAACTCAGGTATTTTAATTAGTTCGTTGACCGGTCCTTGTACAATAAACCCTGATTAATTTAAATAACAAGCTGCAATCCTTGCCCAAGTTATTATAAATTAATCGCTTTATTAACAATACCTGTTGGAGATAGATTAACCTATAGGCGAAACTCGCTTCTAGTCATTAACCCGTTTTGACTTCTTCTGTCTAGAACCTTGTCTCAGCACCGCATTTTAACAAGAGAACTACAAGTATCACTTTAATAATTGGCCTGAATATTAAAGCGCATTAAGAACGAGAATCAAAATATTGCTTGAACAGATTATAGTAGAAAATATACGTAACACGATTGTATAAAATAGGCTTGCTTCCCAACCCGGGAGGCTAAAGTTATTACTCACACATAATTATAAAAACAAACATCGTAAGTACGACAGACATTAAAACTGAGTAGATTTAAGAAAAGGAAGAACTCTTGGAATGGTTTTATGGGATGAGATGAAGTGAGGATTTATGTGGAGATTATGTAGATGAGATGTATGATTTTTGGAGAGAAAATGGAGATTTTATGGAGGAAAAATGGCATTAGTTTGGGGATGGAATGATATATGGATTAATGGAGGTTTTTAAGTGTATTTATAGAGAAATATAGGTAAAAGGGGGAGGTAAGGCGGTGGCATTTCCGTGTGAAGAGATAAGGTAATTATCTCTTCACACTGCTGCTGTTACGCTGGCAAGATCGACATGTCCGGACCACTGTCCGGACCAGACTGGTCCGGACCATGTCGATTTTCTTCTACGGTGCGCTGGCATGTGTTGGTCCGGACCAGCTGATCCGGACACTGGTCCGGACCAAAGGTCAATTGCCTCTAAAATGTTCGTTTTAGCTCCGATTTGATCCCCGTCTGCGCCTATACGTTCGTCTCTTCGTGTAATTTGCTCCTAGTTTGGTTTTCCTCATGTTTAACCAATAAATTTGTGAGATAATCAATAAAACATAACTAGAGGAAAAACATACGATAAGTGAGTAATATTATCCTGAAAGTAAGTAAGTACAAGGTAAATTAAACCCTTAAATGTCTATGTATTTCTCACTTATCAAGCATCTGAGGATCGTTCTACAGACGTTGAAGGATCGTGAGTTGTACGCTAAGCTGAAGAAGTGTGACTTCTAGCTCGATCGTGTAGTGTTCTTGGGACAAGTAGTCTCGGAGGACGGTATCTCAGTGGATCCTGAGAAGATTAGAGTAGTGATGGAGTGGGCGAGGCCCGCGAAAGTTGCTGAGATCCGTAGCTTCCTTGGGTTAGCTGGGTACTACATGAAGTTTGTAGAGGGGTATTCTAAGATTGTATCCCCGCTGACCCGTCTGTTGAGGAAGGAGATTAAGTTCGAGTGGAGTGAGGCTTGCGAGCAGAGTTTCCAGGAGATTAAGAAGAGGCTGACGACAGCACTGATTCTGACTTTGCCATCGGGGACTGAGGGCTTCGAGGTCTTCTGTGATGCGTCACATAAGGGACTTGGGTGTGTTTTGATGTAGTAGGGTAAGGTAGTGGCTTATGGCTCTCGGCAGCTTTTGCCTTATGAGAAAAACTACCCTACCCACGATCTGGAGTTGGCAGCTATGGTTTTCGCGTTGAAGATTTGGAGGCATTATCTGTATGGACCTTCGTTTAAGGTTTACACGGACCACAAGAGTCTCAAGTATTTTTTCACTCAGAAGGAGCTGAACTTGAGACAGAGGAGGTGGTTGGAGCTACTTCACGACTATGACTTGGAGATCCTCTACCACCCTGGTAGAGCGAACGTTGTGGCAGATGCATTAAGTCGGAGAGGTGCTCCGGGTGTAGCTTGTGCTTTGACAGGAGTTCAGAGGTCAGTTGTAGAGCTACAGCGTATGGGCATTTAGGTAGTCAGACTAGGCAATGCCAGTGTGATAGCAGCACTTCAGGTCCAGTCTTCGTTGGTTGACAGGATCAGAGTTGGTCAGGAGTCAGACTCAACTTTGTGTCGGATCAGAGAGGGGCTGTCTGCAGAGCAGAGTTCAGACTTCAGCGTCTCCAGTGATGGTTGTCTGCGTTTCAGAGGTCGAGTGTGTGTGCCAGATGATGCAGTTCTACACAGGGAGATCCTTCAGGAGGCTCATGAAGCGCCATACTCGGTGCACCAGGGAGGGGTGAAGATGTATCAGGATCTCAGGGAGTCGTTCTGGTGGTCTGAGACGATGTGTGACATCTTCGAATTCGTTTCGAAGTGCCAGACCTATCAGCAGGTGAAGGCTGAGCACCAGAGGCCAGCGGGTTTGCTTCAGCCCCTTCCCATTCCTGAGTGGAAGTGGGAGAGTGTAGGGATGGACTTTGTCATGAGATTGCCTAAGACTTCTTCGGGCTGTGACGATGTGTGGGTTATAGTTGATCGACTAACGAAGTCTGCCCATTTTCTGCCTGTGAAGAAGACTTTCAGTTTAGAGTGTTTGGCTCGTTTGTATCTTGATGAGATAGTGAGGCTTCATGGGGTGCCGGCTTCCATAGTGTCTGATCGTGATCCCCGCTTCGTTTCGAGGTTCTGGAGCAGTTTGCATAAGGCCTTGGGTACGAATCTAGCTTTCAGTTCAGCCTACCATCCTCAGTCGGATTGCCAGTCAGAGAGGACTAATCAGGTCCTGGAGGGCATGCTCCGCGCATGTGTTCTAGATTTTGGAGGTAGCTGGGATCAGCATGTGACCCTGATCGAATTCGCCTACAACAACAGCTTTCAGGCGAGCATTGGTATGGCCCTGTTTGAAGCATTGTATGGTAGAAGGTGCAGGTCTCTCATCTGTTGGGATGACCTGAAGGAGAGAGTCTTAGTGGGACCTGAGCTGGTGTAGGGTGCAGTAGAGAAGATCAGAATGATTCAGGAGCGTCTGCTTGTTGCTCAGAGTAGACAGAAGTGCTATGCAGACTAGAGGCGCAGACCGCTTGAGTTTGATGTTGGAGATCACGTCTATCTGTGAGTGTCGCCGGTCAGCGGTGTAGTCCGGTTTGGGAATCGTGGGAAGCTTAGCCCAAGGTTCGTTGGACCGTTTGAGATTCTAGAGAGGGTTGGCCCTGTGGCTTATCATCTAGCTTTGCCTCCATCCTTGTCTGTTGTCCACAACGTCTTCCATGTGTCGATGCTGAGGAAGTACCTTCATGATCTGTCCCATGTGATCGACTACAACCAGCTTCAGTTAAGGGAGGACTTCAGTTTTGAGGCGGTGCCTACCCGCATTCTAGCCAGAGACGTTCGTCGGCTTCGTAGTAAGACCCTACCCATGGCTAAGGTCCAGTGGTCTGATCAGTGAGAGAGTGAAGCGACTTGGGAGCTCGAGGATGAGCTACGTGACAAGTTTCCCTCCCTATTCGATCTGTGGGGTAAGTCAATTTCGAGGACGAAATTCTTTTAAGGGGGAGGTGATGTTATAACCCCTAATTCGTAACCTTATATTATATCCGTTACAATGTTATTCTAAGTTGGATTAAATTCTTTGCTATCAGTTGGGACGTCAGCGGCATTATCTTAATTGCCAAGGACAAGGAAGTCATTCGATTAATTAATTAAGGTAATTAATTTATCTAATTTATAAGGAAAGGGTTTCCTTATTTCTTTTCTTTCCTGATCATTGGTATTCACGTCAGTCTTATCGTGGGAGCGTGACAGTTTTCAAATCAGAACGAGCGTTCTTCCCCTCTTCCCTCTCTCTATAGTTCTTCTTCTTCTGTGAATTCTGGTGCTACTGCTGCAATCCGATTGAAGATTCCTACTGCTGTGTAGGCCTCTTGTCCGCTTCCAGGTTTGGTTCTCGGTTTTTCAGATTGATATTTAGACAAGTTTCCTCCTATGTTGTTCTGGTTTTGACTGATTGCTGGAATGAATTCAGCGACCGTGCCTCTGCGTTTGGATTCTTGAATTGTGAGACTGCTACTTTACGAGGTGTTGGGAATTCTGCACTCGTGTATTCAGGTTCGAATTGCAGAATTGAGAAATATTGATGTTCTAGGTTTTCTTGTTGGTTTCTGATTGTGGGCTGTCGGTTTGTGGAATTCAGTGATCGTGTTTGTGACTGGTTGGAGAGCATTGCGAGCTGCGTTTTGCTTTCAGAGCGTCGTCGATTTCCTGCTGTAATTGAGGTAGGTGGTTGCTTGATTCAGTTTGGAAGTTCAGCCATAGGGAGTTTCAACTGATTATAATCCGAATTGTGGTGTGATTCTGAGTTCGTTTGGCGTTTTCAACTGGTTAAACCCCTATGGTGTTCTATGTTATAATCTGGTTTGGTGTGTGTATCGCTCTGGCAAATTGTGTGGTGATTTATGCAACTTTTCTGCTCTGTTCGACATTCTGGGAACTGCTGTTTTCGCACTGTCCGAACTTCCGTCCGAGCTTTGAAGTTCGGACAGTGTGTTTTGCGCTTCTGATTTACAAAGTTTGGGGCATGTCCGAACATCTATCCGAGCTTCAATGTTCGGACACACCCAAGGTTTCTCTCTGATTTAAGTCTCGAACTGTGTTCGTACATTTATGTTCGGACACGAGTTCGGACACCACCGCGTAACTTTTCTCGTAGACCCGTCCGAACATCGGTCCGAGCTTCGATGTCTGGACATTCTGAAACACTCTGTTTGATTTCAAATCGACTTGTGTCCGAACATTGATGTCCGGACACAAGTTCAGACATTTGACAATTCTGGTTTCTGAGTCTCGACTTGCGTCCGAACTTCTACGTTCGGACACAAGTTCGGACACCGCTCTGTTTTCAGTATAACTTCTCCGTCTGAACTCCAATTTGAGTGCCGTTTGTGGCGTTGGACTCCTCTAAGTCTCTACTATTGTATTATAAGTGTTTTAGCATGTCTTAATGCAAGTTTGCTTCTGCTTTTGCAAACCTTCTGTTTTTGGGCACTTTACTCTGTTTTTGAGCCGTGAATGGCTGGGTCGAGCTATTCCGTGGTATACCATGTAGACGTCGTTCTGAGTGTGGGTCATTCCCTTTCTGTTCTATGGGGTTGACGAACCCTTTGGCTCTTTTGAGTCATTTCTACGTTGTCGAGAGATCTGTTATGATCTATGGGTCTTCGACCCTTCTGAGTATATGCATTGTACTGTGTCCCCTATCTGTTTGTGAACTCTGGTGATTTCTGAACAGGGAACTCTGGTGTTCCATTCTGTAATCGTTTCAGCAATGCTCTAACTGTTTTGAGAACTATTGATTTGTGCTAACATATGCTTCTCTTCTGTTTTCAATTGTTTTGAGCGACCTCACTGATGGCGGTCGCTGCTTACTGGGCATAGTTGTGTGCTCATCCCCCTACTCTTACTGTTTTTGCAGATTGATCAGCGAGGATCATCCTCATATTCTGGAGCTTTACTCATATAGTTGCTTTCTTTGTTAGCCTTTGACCTTATGATTTGTAGCCTTTGGGCCTTTCTTCTTCTGTCTATTGATTTGGGTTTTGAGGATTACTTTACGGATTAATGTATTCAGTTCATTTGATTTACAAGTATTAATAGAAGTGTTATTTTAGGCCTTGTTTACGAATGTTAGCTTTAGAGCCTTGCGTTATTAGGTAGTAATACGCGGCGTGTAATGCCCTTAACTCTTAGGCCGGTTTTAGGGGCGTTACAATTGTAGTACAACAAGGTCGTATCCACAGGGACTTCATAACTATCAAGTTAATTATTAGGTTAGTCAATATGCATAGAAATATGCAAATGTGCATAAACTTAAATTGAGGGTTTGGGGGTTTTTGGTTTAATTAAGTGAAGATAAAGGCAAGCAATAAAACTAATCTAACTGAACTAGGATAGGTGCAGCACGGGATGGATCTTTGCACCCATGACCCCTTTACTACCGATTGTGGACTTTTGAACTCTCAACTAAATAACGGGAACTCTTGTTTAACTAGCGACCAAACCTTGATCTACTAGTCCTAACCAAATATGGAAAAAACAGATAATGACCCTTCAAACCCAAGATGATCCAAATCTTACTTAGTTAATTTTAACCTTCACAACCAGTTAGGATTAACCTCACTAAGTAGCATTAAGCACAAGTTCCCCCTAAGTTGTAATTTAGTCTAATCTTAAAATCATCGAAATTAGAGTACACCATTTTAGTCTCCAACAGTTAAGGTTTCTATTCAGAATATCATTTTGATAGAATCCCACAATAACGCTAAACTAATCGGTAGGCCAAACCAACCAATTTAACACATAATTGATAATTTGGGTAAAACCCTAAACTAATCCTCAAATCATGAGAAACAAGTTTAAGAATCATAAATACCCAATAATCATCTTCATTAAGCTCAAAGACTAAAATAAAGCGTAAAAACAATTTCAAGATTCAACAATGGAGGTTTTAGGGATTTGGGGTAAAATCCATATCCCAATCTACAAGGAGACTACACAACTATTAAAGCACAAAAATGAGAGAAGGGAGAAGAAATAGCCATGGGAGGTTGAAGAAGAGCCTCAATGAAGGTGAGCCTTCTTCTCTTCGTCTCCCCTCTTTTCTCTCTTTTTCCACTGTTTTTTTATCTGTGTTTCACTCCCTCTCTCTCTCCTTCTTTTTTCTGCTTTTAAAATCTAAAATCTGGGAAAATTTCCATTTGGAACGCCCCCACAGGGGCGGTCGGTCTGGGGTGGTCCGGACCAGAGGAGAAAATACACGAACAAAATTGACCCGGCCGCCCCACAAGGGCGGTCCGCCTGGGGAGGTCTGGACCAGAAGTAAAATAAATGCTCTATCTTCTTCGTTATAGCTCCAATTTTGGATTCGTTTGCGCCCACACGTTCGTCTCTTCGTCTACTTTATTTCTAGCTATGGTACTCACCCTGTTTCAGCAATAATTGTGTAAAGCACTAATAAAACATAAAACTGGAGGAAAACTAGCTAGAGTGAAGAAATGAGCATGAAAAGTGTTGATAAAACATACTAAATACACCCCTAAAACATGCTCATTTAGGCACTCAACACACCCATACACTTAAATTTTTGTTTTTCCTCAAGCAAACCAAACCCTCAAGCAAGTAAAGAATGCTCAAGACTAACAAATACTAACATGAATTATAGGATAGGAGAAGAAGCAAAAAGTGGTTAAAACCTTTGAGAAGTGTGAGCCATCTCTTAGTGGTGGTATGGGTGTGCTTAGGGTAAAACAAAATCTAAAATTTTGGGGTATGATCCGGAGTGCTTCAAAGTTCTAAAGATTAGGTGGATTGAAGAGCTTTTACCATGGCCAACTTCTTTCAAGAATGGGCATTGAGAAGAAAACATAAGGAAAAATATATTTATGCATTTGTTTCACTTTTGCATAAGAGATGAGAAGATAAAATTTTGGCATCAAGTCTTTGCATTTAAGAACACTCAAATCTCATTGTTGGTTACCAATGGCGTCTCACCAGTCCCTCAAAGGATTTTTACAAAGAAGCACCCCTTAGCAATCCCTAAGAGAGAAGATAGAAAGAACCCTTAAGCAATAAAAATCAAACCATTCAAGATCACTCACACCGCATGAAAAATGCTCCTCAAAAGCAATCAAAAAGAAAAATTTGAGCATTTATCCTAAAATTCATAACAGTATTTGTTCTTAATGAGAACAACTCAAAACACAAGGGTCTAAGTTTTTGATTTTGGACAACCGCAAGATAAACAGAGAGATTAAGCATTTAGGCACACAATTCACTGAAAAGGTCACTCCCCCACACTTAATTTGAACAAGGGGAAGGAAAAGATGGTTGAGGGGAGCCACACGACTCCGAATGCTCTGTCTGAGGAAGGGTCAATAGATTAGTCCTTCAATTGAAGTGTCCAAGATGATGTCGTTATGGGGTTGAGTCCGTCGGGGCTGTTCGACGAGGGTGATGGTGACAGGCTTGAGGTGGTGCTGTCCTTCAGCGACTTGAAGGAGATGGGTGGGGATCCATGTTTTCTTGGTACGACTGGAAGGTTAATATGGGAGGGTGCTTGTGAGGAGTCCCGGTGCTCTAAGGGGTTGGTTTCATCTTCCGAGCAGAGTTATGATGAGAAGAAGGTTGTTGTCGCCGATTCTTTGCTCTAGGTTTGAGCACTTGGTGGCAAATATAGGTACTTTTGTTGTCCCGTGTCTTGATGAGTTTGCTCTAGGTTAGGGTTGTCCATTCAGTTTATTCGGTTAACCGAAAACCGAATTAGTAAAAACCGTTCGGTTTTTCGGTTAATTTGGTTATAACCGAATTATTTTAATAAAACCGGTTTAACCGAAAACCGATTTAACCGAAAACCGAAATTTTAACAACCTATATAACCGAAACGAATTAATTTTCGGTTTTTCGGTTAAGCGAACATACATAATAAAAACCGAAATATCCTTAAAAACAAGCATATTACACATAAAATTTCGACAAAGAGTAATGTCCAATCTGCTCCAGCACTACTACTTAAACAGACTTCCAAATTACAAAAAAAAACCACCAAAATGAGAGGAAACACTTCCAAAATAAAAGTTCATTCAAGTTCCATACTACCATCCTAAACTGAGATAACATATATGGGTACAAGTGGTCATCTCTTGTCTAAAGATACACAATTTGATCAACCAGAGTCCATAGAAACTGAAATTCCTAATTACTTGAATTTCTCAATACATTGCCTTCTTGATTTTGTTGAGTTATTAATCACAAACACTACTCGTTTCCTGCAATAATAAAAGAAGAAGCAATAAATCAAACCACAAATAGCTTAATGGAAATTGTTGTAGCAGTGCAGAAACTATGAGAAACTATGAAAATTGAAACTATGCAGAAACTATGAAAATTGAAACCATGCAGAAACTATGAAAACTGAAACTATGCAGAAACTATGAAAATTGAAACTATGCAAAAACTATGTACCCTTCCACAATACACCTATGAAAATTGAAACTATGCAGAAACAAAAAAAAACAAAGATGGATAGCAAGAGCTGCTTTTGTGGAAGGGTACATAGTTTGAGCCAGCTTATTATCTCTCGAGTCAGGGACAGGAACTACAAGGATCTTGAAAATGTCCCCATCTCTATACGTCTAAGACAAGCATGGGGAAACTATCAGCATTTGCGGGATTTGAGGGTACGAACATCTGCTGTTGAAGCTCTTGGTCAGATGGTTGGCTTGATCACCCGCTCACAACTTAAGGCGGCTTTACCTAGACTTATTTCAACTATATTGGAATTGTAAGACTATTTCTGCTCAATTTTAATTAGATCTGTTTAGCTTAAGCTAATCCTTGCTCGCAAAAACATATCCTGTCATATCATTTTATATAAATTTGTGGCTCTTGTTTATCAAACAGCGATGTTGAATGCTGAATTTTTTTTGTTAGATGGGCTAAACAGCCGAAAGGTTACAATATGCAGATTTAATCGACCTACCCAACATATACAGCCAAAAGATACAAAACCACCCCACAACAGCATCCAAAAACTAAACTACCTAAATAACAGCATGTAATCACAATTAAGCTTCTAAAAATCAGCATTCACGTGATAGTTTCTGCACAAGGATTTTGAAGAGCTCACTTGAATGCTTGACTCGAGAGATAATAAACCGGCTGATAGTTTCTGCACAAGGATTTTGAAGAGCATGGGGAAAGACCATCACAATAAAAAATAAAAACATCAGTAAAATCAACAAATACCCTGGCTGCAACAGAAGATAAAAGCTAGTCAGGAATTTGTGTGTTGATAAATGCATAACGGATGGAGGAAGTGTCATTTGGGAAACATAAAAACAACTTGTAATATATATTTATATGCAATAGATGAGATTGCAAATTGAAAAGAAATACTAACCAATATACATCATTCAAACAACCAAAATAGTTGATCCATGGAATTTTTAGCCATTTCTGAAAAAGAAACGATAAGTGCGTGACGAAGAACTGGATCTAGTTGTAAAGCTCAGCATATGATTGTGTAATACAAGTAAGGGAAGTGTAGAAAATAAACTTACCCTAATCCACATCTTTCATACTCCCAATATTGTTGATTCAACGGAAAGGTTAGTCATTTCTGAAATAGAAAAGATAAGAATAAATTATTATGAACAAGTGTAACTACATAATACAAATTAATCTAATTAATCTAATGTAAATTCCTTTCTGTAGTTCTTCCACCTCCTCAGGTTCTTCTTCTACCCCGGTTGAAATAATTTGGTTTGTTATCCAATTTTGCAAGCATATGAGAGTTTGGACCATATCCGCATTCAAAGAGCTCCTAAAATCATCAAGTACCCTTCTACTGGTACTAAACGCTGATTCAGAAGCTACAGTAGAGATAGGGACAACCAACACATCTCGAGACATCTCACTTAGTATGAGGAAACGTTCACTATTGATCTTCCACCACTTTAGAACATCAATGGAATCATCTGTTGGCTCCTCTTTCAAGTACCTCACAAGATCTGACATGCCCTCATCATTTCCTAACATTGTCTTAAACTTTTTTTTATATTTACTTTTCCCAAGTGAAGTTTCAGAAGTAGAACAAGAAGATGGGAGAGAAGAAACTTCATCAGCAACATTTGAAACAACTGGTCTGGACTTGCTTTCATACCAACTATACATTTCATTCAAGGATTCTCTGATTTGGGCACAAATCTTTTCCGCTAATTCTGACTCAAACTTCTCACTAACAACAAATTCAACATATTTGAGCTTTTGGGCCGGGTCAAGTATGCAAGCAAGGGATAACAACATATTCATTTTCTCCATACCACCCCAATACTTTTCATACTTTTCCCTCATCCCCCTAGCCATAGATCTGAACAACACATCACCACTAGCACAAAACTCATCCAGCAAATCAAAAATGTGCATCATCTCATCAAAAAAGTTGTTAGAAGTGACATACAAAGAACCAGAGACTTTATTAGTCACATCATAGAAATGCTCTAGAAAACCATTCAACTTTCTTGCAATGATCCAATCCTCCTCAACAAGAACACCACCAGCATTAGCAATCAGATCATCATTGAAATTTTTATCATCCACAGAATAAATTTCAAAGGCTCTTTCAAAATTTTCAGTTGCTGCTAACATTAGGTATGTGGAATTCCACCTAGTGCTCACATCTAATCTCAAGAGTGCCTTACTCTCTATCTTTGCCCTTGTGACACAACTCTTGAATTTCGCAAGTCAAAGAGGAGATTTCTTAACATACCTCACAACAGCTCTGATCTTCTTGATAGCAGTTTCAACTTCATTATCTTTTACTCCACTCATAACAATCAAATTTATAATATGAGCAACACATCTCATATGCAAGTACTTACAATCCAAAACACTTTTTTTCCAATTCTTGATTTTTCTCTTCAAGTAAGCAACGGCAACATCATTAGCACTAGCATTATCCACTGTTACTGTGAAAACCCTGTCTATTCCCCACCCAAGAAGACACTCCTCGACAGCCTTTCCTAAAGACTCTCCTGTGTGGCTAGTGATTTGACAGAAGTTTAAAATTTTCTTATTCAAAATCCACTCCTTCAATGTAATGTGTTGTCAATGACATATAACTTAAATTTTGGGCAGATGTCCATGTGTCCGTCGTTAGACAAACCCTTTGTCTAGAGTAAATTAAATAATCTTTCAATTTTAACTTTTCCTCCTCATATTGTTGAAATATATCCCGAGCAACCATCTGCCTAGATGGAATATGAGCTCTAGGATTCAATGATTGAACGTAACGTCTAAAACCATTTTTCTCCACAAACTTAAAGGGTAGCTCGTCAACAACAATCATATGAGCTAACATCTTCCTAGAATGAGCTTCATCAAATTTCTAATGAGATAACACACCTTCTCCTAAATCACCTTGTCCGAAAATTAACTGTGATTGTGTGTTATCCATCTCTATACGTCTAAGACAAGCATTCACGTGAGCTCTCAATGAGCTAGTACCACTTTGCTTAGACCCACATGTAAGATTTTTTTTACAATGCATGCATTTAGCCTTCAAATTCCCATTAGCATCAGTTACCTTGGTGAAATGTTGCCACACATCCGACCTTGGTTGCATCGGTTTTCTCTTTTTTGGCATAGTTCCCCTAGTTGGTACTGAAGCCGATGCTCCTTCAACATCAGTTTGAGTCTCAGTTGGACGATTAGGGAGTCTAGAACCAGAGGTGGCATCAATGGGATTGGGCGAGGTGCGTGATGACACTGATTCTCTTATAGCATTAGCATCCTGGGCTCCACTACTAGATTCCATCTACAACAAAACAAGACACAAAAAGGTTGCTATTAATATATCATGTATAACTCTCAATATCAAAAGGAGAACTGAACAAGATTTTAAAATATAATTGCAATTATTTTTTGAGAGTTGAGAGTTGTCAATATTCTTTTTAATGCAATGGCAATAAATTTTCCAATAGGTTATTCAAATAGAATGTGTCAACTTTGTTTTTTCAAACAGAAAATAACTCATTCAATTTCCAATCTATATGGTAACAGCAACACTAACACATCACTGTGATCAATCGAATGAAAAATGATTATAATACCAAATTTCCTCACAAATGAAGAAACGAGCATATTACCTGGTTCACTATTTTTAGTGCCTCCTCAATCTGTTGTTTTCAGCCCCTCCTTAATCTGGTCACCAGATTTTCCCGATGTCCCGTAATATGGTCACCAGATTCAGAGTGAACTGATCAATTGTAACAAAATAGATTAAGAAATAGATCATGGATTAAGTGTTACATAGATAGTTGCAATATGCCAATATAGCAAGAGAATCCAAAAGTATATATAGCAAGAGAATCTAGAAGTATATGTCAATATACTGATCAATTGTAACAAAATAAAAGTTGTTTGATCTAATCAAGGTCGCAATATGCCAATATAGGAAGAGAATCCAGAAGTATATATATCAGATATATACCCGTCGTATACATTAGATACGATTATGTCTATATGAAATTTGGAAAACATATATTCTTTCTTGACCAACAACATAGCACTAGCAGCACGAGTTGGATTACGCATGCTCTACTGACTACTACATTTATTAAATATGAATCTAACTATCCAAAAAATATTAAATATGCATGAGTCTACCTCACCACCATTTTACCACTCGTACAAACTACAAAGTTTGAAGAAATTCCAAAGAAGGGATAAATAATTAGCAATAACGTTTAACAATATTTGAATAACAAAGTCATAATTTGGTTCTGATTATACATAAAACCTTTGACCTTGTCCAAATTTTACAAACAAAAATCTCATACTACCTGTTAAGATTCATATATCGGATGGCGGATGCACTTCTTTCTTGACTTCGGGAGTCTACCGGAGAGGAAGACTAGAGTCGGTGGTCTGAACTACTAAACGGAAACCAAAAACTGGAAGGAAAAGAGATGATATTTTGACTGCCGAAGGGATAGTAAGTGGAACTGGAAGATGGAAACCGAAAGCTTGAAAGTAAGTGGCAGGGGAAAGGGTGAAGGAGGACTGCTTCTACTAGTGGTTGAATGCGCTGCGGTGCAGTGCGGCGGCGGTGGTGATATATTGTAGCGGTGATGGGAATTGGGAAAGTGGTGGAGGAAGACGGGAATCAGGAAAGACGGGAAGTACAAGATGGGAATTGGGAAAGTGTGGGTCTGGGTGAGTACTGAGTGAGTAGTGAGTACACCCTAATCGATTGAACCCTAAACTAAAACCAAAGGAAAATTGCAAAACGATGTGTATTGACCTATTGTAGTAATAGGAAATTTCGGTTATACGGTTAACCGAATAGTGCCTTTGTCAAAACTGATTCCAAACCGAATTACTATTCGGTTAACTGTATAACCAAAATATCAAAATACGGTTAAAAATTTTGGTTAAAAATAACTGAAAAATATGATTTTTGGTCAAAACCGAATTGATCGAACCTAATAGACAGCCCTACTCTAGGTTTTGCCATTTTAACTTAGTCTCTGTGTTGTTGCAGCTGATTGCCTTCGGGAGTGACCTGAGTCGAAGGGACAGGCAGTATGTGAATCTCAAGGGAAAATTGATAGGGGCACGAATGAAGATTGTGGCGGCAAAGAAACTGGTCATAGAGTAGTTATAGTTGTTAGTTGGCTACCCGGGTTGAGACGTTGACTGTGGATCTGGGCATAGCGCGCGAGGAGGCGAGAGATGATCGCGAGTCTAGGGATGAGGCTCTATAGGAGGTTGAGAGGCTGAAGAGGGAGCTGCGGGATGCAACAGGTGCCATGGAAAAGTCCAGTGAGACAGAGAATTTGGTGCGATCAGTTGGATGATGGATGTTGTAGGGCGGTTGAAGTTTGAGGTGGAAGTGGCCCGGGCTAAGAATGGTCGACTGAATGGAGAACTTGAGTGGGTTCATGGCGAGTTGGAGGCATTTGTTGTGGTGTCGGGTTTGATAGCGGGACAAGACTTGGAGAATGCCCTATGCGAGTTAGAGGTGCTGTAAGCCAAGCTCAAGGATGTTGACCGTAGGTTTTGAGAGAAGGAGTCAAGGGGCTTTGCGTTGGAGGCCAAATTGAAGCTGCTCCGGGACTGCGAGGGTCACCTAAAGTTGGTCGACCAACGTCTTAAGAGGAGGGTGGTGAGGTTGGGCAAGAGGCTATGGATCCTACAGGCTCTAGCGGGGGAGAAAGTTCTTCAGGTTGCCTACTTCACTCGGGAACGGGTGGCAGAGGCTAACGTGAATTTTGATATCTTAGTCCTCAATCTGAGGTCTGCATACAAGAATTTTGACCTGGTAAAATAGTAAATAAAGCTTGAATCAAAATATCTATCGGGCTGCAAACAATCCCGGTCGCAGTAGTATAGTAAGATTGGAGCAACCGGGTAATCGAACCGTGGGACTTAAGCGAAAATGTCTAATTTCTAAGCGTGTCACAAAAGCAAGAAAGAGGGGGGTTTTAGTTGAATTGTAATTGAAACTAATACAATACAGAAAAATAAAAACTTGTACAAAAGATATATGAAAAGAGACTCTGGGTTCCGGTTATTGTAGTTTGACTAATTATGTTAGTTCTTCTGGTTTATAAATTGGCAAAAATAATAACTCTGACGAATTCGTTTACCAGAACATGCTATGACTTTTTTAGACTAGCAAAAACACATGTAAACAGAATAAGTATAAGAAATAATATTTATGCAGATGAAGTATTAACTTGTCCGGTTAAAACAAGTTTTCCACAAATTTACGAATTAATCGAACCTATCTGTTTATCACCGATCAGATTAAAACAGATTTAGAAAGATAATGCAATAAAACGATCAGAATTATTGCAGCATAAGAACATTAATTGTAACAATCTGTATATTTACTAAAACCAGTAAAAATATAAATTTCATAATTAAAACAAGCTGAAAATAAACCATCCCCCAGAGTAATTAAATCTAGCCTGACATATTAATTAAACAGATAATATGTCGGTCGTAGACGTTAAATGATAACGAGGATATTGTGGAGATATGGGTCGTATATGATTTATGAATATGGGTGTGAATGAATGGATATGTGGATTTATGAGAAATGGAGGGAGTAATTGTGTACAATTATTTGTACGTGAGGATGGTGTGTATGGAATGATATAGATGAGATGATATGGAATTGGTGTTGTACTCTCGTACTGGTGTGTTGATAGGTGTAAATGAGTGTTCTATTTATAGAACACAAAACGACTACAAACCGATGCTGGGTATGATGGAATTTGAGTTGGAAAGAAAAGCAAAGAATAACGTGGGTATATGCTGGAAGGTATAAGTAATTAGTGGGTTTGTTTATTGGAAAGAATAAAAATGAAGGAAGGATTAGAGGAGTGGGGCGGTGGTATACGTAATGACTGGAAAGTATTAGTAGTAGTGGAAGTGTAGAGATGGGGCGGCTGTTAACGTGATAATATAGTTTATATTTTTTTTCTGCACGAGCGCGCCCTCAGGACCGTCAACTTTGCCTGTGTTTGTTTTGGTTTTCTTTGTAAACTTTGACAGACTCCAGATCCTTCGTTTGAGCTCTGTTTTTCGATACGTTTACGGCGTTGGAAAGCTCGTGATGAGATCTATGCATTTCCATAATAATTTCCTGCTTTTAACAGATAAATTGGCATCAGTTCTTGCCCAAGGTAAGAATCATGAAAAACATATGATAAGTGTGAGAAAACGTCTAAAGAGTTACGTAAAATAGGAATTTAGAGCATATAAAACTATATCAATTTCACACTTATCAAATCACCCCTCACTTAGCCTTTTACTTGTCCTCAAGCAAAACTCTCAAGTACAAGTTAAAAACCGAGCTAATGGAACTCAACAGAAAAGGAAGAGCACGGAGGAAAACACTGCTAGCTTCACCAATCAAGGGGCTAATCGCATTTATTTAGCATAATTCATTTCTTTTCCTAAAAACATGAAGTCATTCAAAGTTAACAGAGAAATTAAACCATAAGAACTTAGCCTTTAGCCATGAGCCAATCCACCTTTTTCCTTCACAAACCACGGAAATGACAAGGGGCATAAAGTAAGATCTTATTCCATCATACCTTTCAATGCCACATACTCATGATCCATAAGAGAATTTATTCCTCTTAAAAAAAAGCATTAGCAATTTTTTTATATGATATTAAAAAGCATGCTTAGGATCAGCGGAGTACCTTGCCTTGTTCTTTTTCAACCATTACAATCCGGTTCATTCCAAGGCTCAAAGCTAAGAGAAAAGTTCAGATGGTGAATATTCTCATTTGTTTTAGCATTTCTAGAACAAAGACTCATTTTATCAATTAAAAACCAGAAAATTTTTAAAAATTTGCACCCCAAGATCGGCTAACCAACTAAACTTCCTCTATGGCTTCCTTCCAAATTGAGCTATCTTAGCAAGACTTTAACAAATGCAAGAGAAAAGAGCTCAAAGACACACAAAAGGAAAAAATGCGAAGGAACTTACCCCACCCCACACTTAGAGTGGGGCAATGTTCTCATTGCGTAGAAAGAATTTTAACATTGAGCAAGCAGTCCAACAGGGGAACAAAATTGCACACAGCAGATCAGAAGGGAGCATATAAAGTATTCAAGAGTAGAAAAGGTAAGAATACTCCCCGGAGTCCGCTCAGGATGTGTAGTAAGACCAACCCCACGCTTGAGTTCAGCTAAGCATCAAGGTAAGGTAGTTGATAAATATAATCTGCAATGCTAGAAGAACTCAAGTGGAACTAGACAAATCCATCAGTAGAAAGATAAGAGCCAAGGCTCTTGCAATATGCACAGCAGCCGCCAACACACCACAAAATAAAAACAAAAGAACAAAAATGAACAACTAAATCAAGAAAGCGAAAAAGAGAAACAAACCGGTGGGTTGCCTCCCACCAAGCTGCCCGGGTTTAACGTCTCTAGCTAGACCCATCTAACCAAGCTTAGTTAGGAGAAGAGTTTGAGGGCGCGGGAACTGAACAGCTGGCGGTAGTAAGTTTGCACACTTTCTTGAACTTGTGACGAAGCCGCCATGGAGGTGTCGTCTTCTGTTCCTTTGGGCTTGGGGCTTCTTGGTCATCTTTGTATTCCTGCACAAATGAAATTGCTAACAAAGCACTATTGTTTTCAAGAATACTAGCATACCTTTTTAGGCGGGACCCAATGACTTTGAAACATTCTCCTTTCTTGTTCTGGAGTTCGTAAACACCAAAAGGAGTAGTCCAAACTATTTGGAATGGTCCAGTCCAATGAGATTTGAGCTTTCTAGGAAATATTTTCAATCGGGAGTTATAAAGTAGCACCCAGTCACCATCCTGAAATTCGTGTTTTTGGATCATTTGATCATGGTGTTTCTTGGTGCGCTCCTTGTATATCTTTGCACTGTGGTATGCTTGATCCCTTAGCTCCTCGAGTTCAGAAAGTTGAAATTTACGCTGTTCTCCTGCGGCTTCTATATCAAAGTTCAGGGCCTTGAGCGCCCAATATGCCTTATGTTCGAGTTCGACAGGCAAGTGGCATGATTTTCCATAGACGAGCTTAAAAGGAAACATCCCGATGGGAGTCTTGAATGTAGTGCGGTAAGCCCATAGCGCATCACTAATTTTAACGCCCAATCTTTCCGTGAGGAGTTAACGGTTTTCTGCAGAATCCATTTTAACTCACGATTGGAAACTTCTGCTTGGCCGTTTGTCTGGGGGTGATAAGGTAGTGCTACCTTGTGACGCACCCCGTATTTACCCATTAGCGCTTCAAATGAACGGTTGCAGAAGTGGGATCCTCCGTCGCAGATAATGATTCTAGGCATGCCAAAACGGGTGAAAATGTGCTTTTTAAGGAATTTGGTTACGGTCTTTGAATCTGCATGATGACAGGGTATAGCTTCTACCCATTTTGACACGTAATCCACTGCCACTAAAACATATTGGTGGCCCTGCAAGGAAGGAAAGGGCCCCATAAAATCAATGCCCCAGCAATCAAAGAGTTCTACTTTCAGTATTCCCTGTTGTGGCATTTCATGTCTCCTAGATGTGTTACCCATTCTCTGATAATTATCACATCGGGTGCAGAATTGGTATACATCCTTGTGAAGAGTCGGCCAGTAAAATCCTGATACTAGGATCTTGGCAGCGGTCCTTGTGGGTCCATGATGGCCACCAGCCTCCCGTGAATGACCGAAATTTATGACACTGTGAACTTCATCTTCAGGGAGACACCGGCGAATTAACCCATCCGCACAAACTCGGAACAAATATGGATCTTCCCATAAATAATATTTTGCATCAGAGAGGAATTTCTTCTTCTGGGAGTAAGATAGATCATGTGGTATTGTTCTGGAGATGAGATAGTTGGCCAGGTCCGCATACCATGGCTCTTGTACCTTGGTGATGGAAAAGGCAGTCTCATCGGGGAAGAATTCGTTGATAGGCACACTATCCGTTGTAACTACCAACCGGGAGGGATGGTCAGCAACAACATTTAATTTTCCGCTCTTGTCTTTGACTTCTATGTCAAACTCCTGTAGTAAAAGAATCCATCGGAACAAGCGAGGCTTGGCTTCTTGTTTTGCAAATAGGTATTTGAGAGCAGAGTGGTCGGTGTGCACTATTACTTTGCTTCCCTACAAGTACGACCGGAACTTATCAAGGGAGAATACTATAGCCAGAAGCTCTTTTTCAGTGGTAGTATAGTTCTTTTGGGCCTCGTTTAGTGTCTTGCTGGCGTAAGCAATTACTCTCAAAATCTTCTCTTTTTTCTAGCATAACGCTGCCCCCACTGTATAGTCACTGGCATCACACATGATCTCAAACGGGAGAGACCAGCCGGGTGATATGACAACAGGTGCAGATACCAATTTTTGTTTTATTGTATTGAAAGATGATAAACAACTATCATCAAAGTGAAAAGGGGCATCTTTTAGTAGTAGATCGGTCAACGGTTTGGTGATTTTTGAAAAGTCTTGTATAAACCGTCAATAGAATCCTGCATGCCCGAGGAAAGATCGAATATCTTTAACAGAGGTTAGTGCCGGTAATTTTTTTATGACCTCCACCTTGGCCTTATCAACCTCAATTCCTTCATCCGACACTTTATGTCCAAGGACAATCCCGTCCTTGACCATGAAGTAACATTTTTCCCAATTTAAAACGAGATTTGTATCCTCACACCGGCCTAGGATCAAATCAAGTTGTGCAAAGCATTTATCAAAACTAGAGTCATAGACAGAGAAGTCGTCCATAAATACCTCTATGCTCTGTTCGATGAAATCAGTGAAGATAGCTTGCATGCATCGCTGGAAGGTAGCAGGGGCATACATAGTCCGAAGGGCATTCGTCGGTATGCAAAGGTGCCATATGGACAAGTGAAAGTGGTCTTGTCCTGGTCCTCTGGTGCGATTGGTATCTGGAAGTACCCTGAGAACCCATCCAATAAGCAATAGTATTCCTGCCTTGCTAGTCTTTCTAACATCTGATCAATAAAGGGTAGAGGGAAGTGATCTTTCCTGGTTGCCAAGTTTAAGCGCCTATAGTCAATACACATGCGTCAACCAGTGATTTTTCTTTGAGGGACAGCCTTTCCCTTATCATTCACAACAGCCTCGATGCTCCCCTTCTTCGGGACAACTTGTACAGGGCTTACCCATGGACTGTCAGAGATGGGGTATATGATATCTGCATCTAAGAGTTTCAAAATTTCTTTCTTCACCACCTCCTTCAAGTTTGGGTTAAGCCGACGTTGGGGCTGTCTGACAGTTTTGTAATTGTCCTCCATGTATATGTGATGCGTGCAGTAGGAGGGGTTAATTCCTTTGATATCAGCGAGAGTCCACCCGATCGCTGTTTTATGTTTCTTCAACACCGCAAGTTGTAACACCCCTAATCCTAAACCTGTAATAACGTCGCAAGTCGTAGCATAATAAATAACGTTCGCAGCGGAAAATAAAACTATTTATCCTTGGTGTTACACGCCGTTACTCACCCTTGTGAGCAACAAGGCATCCTTACTCCTTCCAACAACTTCAACTCCTCACGCTGTGATGAACAAGATACTGAGCACCCTTAATATTACAAACCAAATCCAAACTAAATGAGCAACTAACTGAATACAACAACTCCAAAATATAGTACATAACAAAACTACAAAGTGTTTATTAAAACACATCAGCTACCCTGCTTCCCTGCACTCCGGCTTGTGTCTTCAATCAATAACCTGAAATGTTTTGCCCATTGAAGGGCTCAGCAATCGAAATGCTGGTATGCTAAATGTAGTCCTAATTCATCTAGATTCCTTAAGTTGTTTAGCCATATTGATATTAGATTCATTACATGATAATCCATTTTACAGTAATAATAGTAATAACTGTAGATGTTAAACAAACACATATCAGTTCACCTGCAAACATCAGTGCACAATAGTAAACAACAACCAGATAGTCACACACCATTAAACCATATCAATAACCAAACAAGATACGCGTATTAATTAACTGTACTTGTTAGTTAGCCACCTGGCCCTTATCCTTTAAAACCAACCACTTGAACTTTTCCAATTAAATTCCACCTCAGGCGTCATGTTAAGACAGCCCTTAATATCTTAATAATGGACAGTAGTCCCCTAGGTTCCAATGGAACCGTTACCAGCTAACCTTATGGCCCTGGATAAATATTTGACCGATCCAGTCGAACCTGTGCACCAACGGTAGTGCCCTCCGCCATCGTCGAATGTGGACAATGGATTCCCTTGAGTGACTCCCTATTGAAGTCTCTCGTAGCGATCACGATGCGCAACCAGAAAGTCGAAACAATCTGGATTCCTCTCTTTATAAGTTAGCCCTTGAGTCAGTGATACAATATCCAATCCTTGAGTTAAGACTATAACAATTGACCATCAGTTAGGTTCAATAATACCTAAAGGTCAGTTAGTCTTGTTCCAGTTTAGATGTATAAACTTCCAATCAAAGACGTTTGCGTAAAATAAAACGCAGTGGTGTCGAGCAATGCAGTATACAATATCATATACATAAATCACAGATATCGCTCTTAACAATTAAACACACAACGTCTGGACCTTAGGAAAATCCTTAGGACATTCAGACCACACAATTAACATACCGTACACCGATGAACAATGCTAGTGTAACGAATCACGCTTATCCTCTATCACTTCTGAAGCTCGAACCCCGCAACCCGAATTACTGGAATATATATCTCTAATATCAGTATCCATAGTTTAGGTCTATCTGATCATCCCAGAATAATTCATAATACTTATCCCGTTATTAACCCCTTAACCGGTTATTTGTTAAACTCGGTTCTTTATTAGTTCTCGGGATTTGGATTTAATTATGCACTATGGTTTACGAGCATGTAACATTCAGTATCATAATAACACTTACTACGTAGGAACTAGATCTTTAATAACTCATGTTGGTTATCAAGGTTATTTTTCCCTTGTATTTTCATACACACATGTACATGTATTGATACTTATATATATCCACTTTTATTTACATAATATTTAGTGTATTGGTCAACTTATCTACTTGGTCAATTTGTGTTGATTGGTCAATGTAGTATGACTCGGTCAAGGTTTCCAAGTCAATGTTTCGTTGTAGTCGACATTTATTTATCAACTCGTACTACATTATATTATAGTACTTATAGTTATATTTCCACCCCATAAATCTTTCCACATTAATCTTATATGATTTATCAATCATATTGCATTCTTCACCTTATAAATCCATACCATGTGATTATAAGGTTTCCCATAATGGATTAATTCATTATTTCAGGTGAAGTATACATCTATTTAACTCCAATTAACCCCAGTTTTCACCAAAGTATACTTAAAGGTATCCCTTCTTAATAACCCCTTCTTCTTTTTTTTCAACTCATAACCATTAACGTATATTCGATTTACCCAGAACGACATTAACACCTACTACCCTCGCACTACCACTGCAACTACACACATATCTAACTATATAAGAAAAAAAATAAACACTGAAGATTTATATTACTTAACTTTTTAACCGATTCATTAACACACCCACTATGTACACTTATGGTGAATCTGTTGTGGGCTAATCTATTACTCACATGTATACTAGTTACCTACCATAAAATTCGTATTCATGTAAGCATATGGGATCCGTAATATAATAACTACTTCATGGTAATTTAACCACTTTCGTTCACCAATCCAAATCTACCCCAGTGAATCAAACCAATTAAACTAATTATAATTGTTCAGAAGAATATTACCAGTTCTGAATGGAATACTTTCCACCCCTTACACAATGTGATGTGTGCGTTTGTAGCGGTACTGGTATCTTAACCCTTCAGAGGTGTACCAACACGAGAAGGAAAGAGGGAGCAACGCATGTATGTTTCCAGTCCAGCTCGTTTATTCTGATGTGTACCCCGATGTAAGACTGTCATGATTATAGGAAGAGAATGAGGACAGGCGAAAGGCATATGTTCCTTGTTCGATAGCTACAACTTGCAAAGAGGGAAGATTATGAAGTTCTAGCATCACAGGAAGGGAATAGAAAAATGTAGAAAATGGATACAGGTGTTCTTGTTTACCATTTTGTAGATGCAACAAGATATGCAGTAGAGATGTAGAACGTGTATGTTTGTTCAACGGGTATGATTTTTTTTTGCAGTTCCAGTGATTCACCATCGTAAGGTGCGGACACACGAGAGAAATGAGTCAGAGAAACACCACCGTACAAAACATAAAGTGAAGAGGCTGACACTTGTATGTTCAACTTACAAGAAGTCAATGAAAGGATGTGCAGAGCACGTATGTTCCGTGTGCTGGTTGCAGTTCACCGATAGCAAAGAGATGAACAGGGGTGCAGATATTTCTTGTTCTCCAACTAAACACACAGGAGAAGTGAAGGGAGTTATAGCAGGTTCTTGAATTATCACTGCGGAGGCATAAGGACGCATGTTCCTTGTTCACAAATGGTAGAAGAATAAAGCGGCGTGAAGTATGTATTCAATCGCCAGATGGGGTTGTTGTTTCAGCTAACAGAGAATCAGGAAAAGTGTGAAGTAAGGCAGCAGAGCATGTGTTCCATTCGCTAGTTAGGGTTTGGGGATTAAAGACATGGGCTGCCAACTTTTAGTAGATGGGAGGTTCCACGTTGTGTGGGCTGTCCAAATTAATTGGCAAATTTTGCAGCCTAACGAGAGGGTATTTCAAGGTCTAATTAGTTTTTTTTTTCAAATGAAATGTTTAATTTAACTAATGTGTAGTTAAACCTGATACCTCCAAGATATTAATTATGTGACTCCATATAATATCACATATCACATGTTATATCATTCTACTATAAATAAGAACAATTAATTCTTGTTCATCATCCATTTCTCAAGAATTGTTCATATAAGTTTAGGGTTTTCATGAACCCTATAATCTTGAAGATATTTATTCTTACATATAATGGGATTTAATAAACCCCCTTTTTTAAATTAGTAATATATCTAAATTTAAAATCGAGGTTTAGCGACCTTTTAATTCAATAGCATCATTAACTGGTGCACTTAATTAAGGTTTAATATGCTTTATAAAATACTCAAATAATCTTGTAAGGTATTTAAGATCTCGTTTCATTTTTTTTAATATTGACATGTCTTCCAATGTAAAAATGATTAATTTCATTTTCGTTTATATTTCTTTTCTAAACCAACCCTCGAGGTCGTTTTAGGGTTCGTTAATGTTTCCTAATGACTTCATAGGGTTTATTCCAATATTATGTTATTCTTTTTCAGTTATTCAAGGATATTTAATTCCTTAACCATTCATTAATTACTTTTATTTAATTAATTCATTATTAATTAATGTAATTAATATTTGGGATATTTCACAAGTAGCCTATTTTCTTGCCCTGAATTCAGAGAGGAGGAAATAATGACGGGCAATTGGTTATTTTCAGCTAAAAAGGCGTACTTAAGGTTAGAAGGAAGTTCTGTAAGCTCGAGTTCTGGTGGCTGCTCCACTGAGGGAATGGATTTTTGTGGCTCTCTGTCAAGTCTTTTAATTGGAGGGCAGTAGCTTGGTAACCTGCTCTTCCTTTCTCCACATATGCCAGCATGGCGTTAACTTCCGGATCCTTTACTTGTTCTTCCAGGGAAATGACCAATACTTTGAAATACCCCAAACCTTGATATGTTGTTTAAATGTTAAACTATGGTATATAAAGGCTAAAAAGTGTCTTAGAAACATCAGTGAACAATTTAAACCATAGTAAAACACAATAAAACACTAAGACACGGTTTGAGCAAAAACATGCTCTAAGCTTGGAGTGAACTTGGTTGGGACCCAAAGAACCTACCAAGACTTAATAACATTCAATTATGATTTAATAAGGTTAATTAAGTCCTTAGGAAACTTTGGTAGACAATTAAACCAAACAAAACACAAATAAATACCTTAAAGTCAATATGAGCAAAAATGTGCTCTAAGCTTGGGATAAATTTGTATAAGACCTAAGGGTCATACCTATACCTTATTTACATGTTAATGAACATATTAAACCAATTACCAAAGGAAACCAAGCTTGAAGACAAGTTAAAACACAAAATGTGCTTTAAGGAGTCTTAAAGCACATTTTTGAAAAATTGTCTTGTAAATGAGTTTTGAATGGCTAAATGTCCATCATTACTCTTTAATTAACATGTGTACTACTTAGTATCACATTTGGAGGTCTAAATCAATGGGAAATCAAAAATTTCACAAGAATGTGCCTTGTTTTTGTGAATAGTAACTAAAATATGCTAGTTTATGACATAAGTCAATATAAGTAAGTTAATTGGTCAACAAAGACCAAAACACCCCTAAGTAATGTAAGGGGGCAGTTTTTATTATGGTGAGTCACCAACATGTAAAAGAAATCAATTAAGGAAAGGAAGGAAAAGTAAGTAAAAAGAAGAAAGCTACTTTATAAGGTAAATATCTTGTAAAAGCAACACCTCATTTCATTTCTCCCTTTCCCACTCACTTCCACCGTCTCCAACCTCCCTCTCTTCTCCATTCTCGGTTTGCTACAGCACCACTCACACCACCATCTTCAATCTCTTATATCTTCTAGCTCCATATACCAAATCAAATTCTAAGACCATATTTGTCTTAGTTAGACCAAGCTCTACACTTCTATCTTTTCAAATCTTCAAGAACTCCATTTCGGTGCCATGGAGATTCACCATTGAAGGAGCTTGAGCTTATATTTTCATGCCTTGTCATTCTCCTTTGTCTCAAGGTAAGGAAAACCAAAGAAAAACAACATTTCCTCTTTTTGTGTGTAACCGAGAATCACCTTTGATGGTGTCTTCTATTGTTCTTTCATAGCTCCATTTCAATCTTCAAAGGACAAGGAGGAGTCCTCTCTTGATGCTTAATCAAGCTCTCTTTTGTTTCCAAGTTAAAACAACTATCCTAATGTGTTAAGACAATATATATAACCTAGGGTTTACAATGAGTTTAAGCATGAAACTTGAATACTCATTACCTTGCTTGTACATTGATTAGAAGTTTGACAAGCAATCAAAGCCTTGCCGGTTTTCTATCAAAGGAGGAGCAAGGGGTCACAATGAAAAACTTGTGAAGGAAAAGAGGTAAACAAACTATCTAAATGTAGTTTAAATGCCTTAGGGGAAAAAATGAATGAGCTTGATTTGCTTAATAAAATACCTAAGGAGCCAATGGGAAAAGAGCTAGTGAATTGTTCTTAAGGAGATTATTAAAAGGCATATGTGATGTTGAGTGTATTTACAGGTTAAAGGCAATATATATGTGGGAAATTCAGTGTTTAAGTTTAATGCAATTAAGGGCCTATGAGCCATGTTATTTAAGGGCCTAAGTGCCAAGCAATTTAAGTTTATGCACTATATTGTGATGTAGTGTAGTTTAAGGATTTAGATGTGTGTAAAGAACATTCCTTATGAAGATGAGTGTCTTGGATGGTTAAAGGAGGAAAAACAATATGTTTGTGTGTAAGGAATGTGTATTAAGTGATTAAGTGTTTTTGGTTGTAAAAGGGTGAAAACCTAAGTGTTTGTGTGTGAGAAGGTTCTTGATGGATTTAGGTGTTCTTGAATGTTTAATGGTGAAAAACAATGTGTTGGTATGTCAATGTGCTAGGAGAACCTATGGCAAAAATTTGGGTAATGTATAAGAAGATTTAAGTGTTTAAATGAGCTTTGGTGAACTAGGAAATGTGAGGAATGGATGAATGTTTATTAGGGAAGAAAACATGTATTAAGGTGTTGTAGAGTGTTACAAGGACTTAGGTATTGTCTTGGAAGTTCTAGGAATTCAATGAGTGTTTTTGGGATGTAATAAAGTCTTGGAGAAGTTTGTTAAGGTTTAGGTAATGTTGATGTACAAGGAGGAAATGATGTTTAGGTAAGGAAGATGTTAGAACTTGTGAAGAAAATTCTTGGAAGGACATGAAGTATTTTGGTGGGCTAAATAATGTGTGGGGACATGCTATAAACCTAAGGGGGAAATACTATAAGTGTTGGGCATTTTGACAAGAAATGAGTAAGTGTTTAAAGGTATAGAAAATGGAGTTTTGGGCACGTCCGAACTACCGTCCGAACATGGACGTTCGGACATGCCCTGTTGCGCGTAAGTCACCTGAACTTCGACCGATGTCCGAACTACCGTCCGAATTTGGAAGTTCGGACACACCTATCTCTATATTTTTTTGGCCTCGAACAACATCCGAACTTGGGAAGCTCGGACGCATGTTCGGAAAGTCGTCTATTTACACCCATTTGAGCCTCGAACAGTGTCCGAACTTGGGAAGTCCGGACACAAGTTTGGACAAGGCGTTGTATGGACCAAAAACATTGTTTAAGGTTATAGGATGATGGGGATTATTAAGTAATGATGTTATAAGATTGTTAAGGACATGTTAAGTGAGTTATAATGACAATTTAGTGGGGGAAAAGTTGTATTAAAATGTAAAAGTAAAACAAGTTAAAATGTGAAGTTATTTAACTAGTTAACGGGGATAAGTTATGAGCATTAGACTTTAAACAATCATGTTACCCCGATGTTAATAAAAATACATGTAATGTTATCAGTTGTTCGAGAATTGCTCGAGGAACATAAGTGGACATGATAGAGTGGACTCTGGTGACAGGTATGGTTTTCTTGCAACCTGTGTCCTACCGGATTACACCGGCTTGTATGCCAATGTGTTTTTCTGTATGTTTGCCACGTTATAAGATAAATCATGAAACGAGTTTACAGTCGTTATTGTTGTTGTGTGTTTACGTGCCGATACCGGTAACCTCGAATGCGCATGAAGGGCTAGTTAACCACTATTAGGTAAACGTAAGAGAACGGTATCCGGTGATAACGTTTCTGACCTAAGGAATGTTCTAACCACGGCTATGCGTGAGTTAATCATGTGATGTTTGTGTGTGAATGTATGACTCTCCCTTCCCTTGTGTGTGTGTGTCTAACAAGACTTAACCCAATGTTTGTGATTCGTTATTTGAGTTCAATGTTGAACTACTAACAAGTGCTAACGGGGGGAAGTGAGGAGTCTGGTCTGTTCCGGCCACGCGTGTGAGTATGGGGGTCGTTGTCATATCAGGTTCGATCCTCTCTGTATGTTATGGTTGTTTTCCAATTTGGTTTCCAACCTTCCCTTTAGCTTAACCAAGGCTATTTTACTGACTCACGTCGGGCCACAGGGGCATACTATGTTTATGTTTGTTCGGTGTGCTTGGATCACTATATCCGAGGCACCTTGTGTTAAGTTATCCGTTCATTTAACGAGGCGGTAACGAGTTATGTAACGAGCTTATCATGAGACTGGCAACATTCTCTAGGCTACAAGTGAACTGACTATGTTTGGGCCGGTTCGTAAAGGGAACCGTTCCCGTTATGTTATGTATTATTGTTGTGCTGCAATTCTTATTGCGATGTGATGTGATATGTTGTTAAGATGTGGAGTATGTGGATTATGGATATGAATGCCAGTTTATTGTAAGAGGCGTTTAAGGATAACCCGAATGGTGGGTATGTGTCGTCTATTAAGGAAATAGCTCCGTTAAAGGAGAAACACTCTAGGGGTAAAGATCACAATGAGTGATTTGTTAAGTGTAGTTGTATTGGCTGTTTTAATGAGCCATTGTTGTGCAGTGTAATGTGTTGTGTATTTGTAGTTTACATGCATGATTCTGATATAATCAACCGCATGCTAAGACGACAAATAGTTGTGTGTGGCCCGGTAGCATGCGGGCTGCGGGATTACCATACCAGCAAAGATGCTGAGCCCCTGGGGGGCCACCCTTTTCTCTTCTTTTCCTATTTTCAGGTACAAGGAGCTAGAAGCCGTTCGAGAGTAGGACGGGGTAGTCGTTTGTACATGGGTAATCATTTAAGTTATATATGTACAGTAGGTGTAGTAAGACCGAAATTGTTATCGGCATCAGCTTGTAAATACTCGGTACAGTTGGAAGGTATGTGTATGTTTAGTTGTTAATGGAAAGGGATAGTAATGTGTAGTCGCTCGGGAATCTAGTCCATCAGACCGATACAATGTATATGTAATAGCCTTGTTAGCCACGTGGGTGGTTAACGGCGTGTAACACCAACGAGTTAAGTAATGTGATGAAGTATATTTTCCGCTGCAGATTGTTGTTAAGTGTGTTGTTGTTGGATGGGGTGTTACAAAAAGTGGTATCAGAGCGAAGTATCGCCCTGATGACTGAATTACCGAGCTTAGGAAGTACCGAGTTAGGAGTTTTGTACTTTGGATTAAGGGTTGAGGGATAGCGTGAGAGATACGCTAGTTAGGAGTAACCAGTGAATACTGAAAACCTACTATATCCTTCCCGCCCTCCACAATCCCTGTTTTATAACTTGGGAAACAACGCCAGAGAGATGGAAGTCCTCTCATACTCGGGATACCCGATCTGGCTGTTATTAAGTACCTCTAAAAGTACGGAGAACCTGTCATACGGTAGATTCCGAAAACTGGGAATCCCGGAGACGGTTTCTGTTTGAACAATGTTAACCGCATTTAATAGCGAAGAATGAAGAATCTTGTGTATAGAAGAATGGAATTTCCAGCAACCTGGGTCGACATGCCGAGCAGTCGAGAACAACCCGCTTGCAACGCACTAACCATGCAACAGGCAAGAAGTGAAGTAATGGAACCCGAGACGCGTGCCTACGGGACTGTGATTATTGAATAATGTCGCCAACGGTATACCAACCGACAAAGGAACTACAACGTAGTGCCCAAACAAGAGACAAGTCTCAGTATCCACGACAAATGCGTGGAACGGGCTACGAAGAGGATACAATACTAAGTAAAGGGGGACTCCAAGAATGGGAACACCCCAGTTAATGATTATCATGTGAATACAGTGAGAAGTCGCCTAGAGGATTTATTGTCAAGACTGTAAGATCAAGTAAGGGCCAACAAGGCCACTGATGAGAGTACGGGTAAAAACAATACCACAACCGGTATGTGTTGAACTGATAGCCAGTTAGCATGGCGCACTTGCCATGGCAAGTGCTGCTATAACAAGACTGTTCGGGAAATTTTTAACAAATACGAAGTACCTAGTGAAGTAACATGAAGTTAAGTGAGATCGTCATAACTGTGGAAGGACTTAACAGCCTAACCTTTGTAGATGGGAATACACCAGACAGCAAGAAGCTAGACTTGGTTAAGGCAAGAAGACATTGTGAAACCACGAGAATTTTTCTTTCTAACTCAGATTTATTTCAAACTCTTTTCTTTCAAAACCAAATTTTCTTTCAAACCAATACTTCTTTCAAACCTTCTTTTAAACCAAACCGGAGAACCTACACAGGCCTCAGTGCCACATGGTAGGTAAGTCATACCCAGTGTTCTTTTGAATAACCGGACGGAAACCAGTAAACCCAAGGGTAGCAACCCGAGGGAATGGATTGAGTTCATAATAATACAACAGTGGATAAACTTTCTCTTGATTAAGTTCAGGAAGCAAGGAATGCATATTGTCACAGGACAATATAAGGGAGTTGACGACAGAATACTTCACCTAGGCGTGTGACGAACACTACGAGTGTACCAATTGTAATGTGGGACGATCGCACTCCGATAGGAGCTTGTGGGCCTGACAGACCTGCTTATGGGTTAGTTGGGTAAGTAGTAATGTATCAGTAGGGTACCCCACATATGTATACAAGTAGAGTCCGAAACACGGGAAGTAGTCGACTCCGTACTACGGTCAGCAGTATAAGTCAAACAAGAGATAAGGATTACTATGAATGGTTGAAGTAAAGGAACTCAGTTAAGTTAACGAGACTAAAGGAATTAATGAATTCCTTTCAAGGAAATGTTTAACAGTCAGGAGGTGCGAAGTGCACTAACTGTTATGTAAAGACATCACATATGTCTTAAGAATCCCGAGGGGTAAATATGATAGCTGGAATGGTGACCCAGCCTGTGCATGGCAAGTAGATACCTAACAATGAATGGGATGAAACTCCCATAATGAGTACCTACACTACCAGGAGATGTTGATCTTCACAGAAGAAGATAATAAGCCAGTCAAGAACGCAAAACGGCGTGGCTAACTGAATATACCAATAAGTGCAAGCCAGATGTGATGGCATAACATAGCAACACCCAGGAGCAATCCTTGAAGGGTGTTTGCATCAACAATTGTTGCACGAAATAACGTGACAGAAACACAAGGGTTGAAACTAACACCCAGTTTAGACATAAGTTGTCAGGAGACGGACTGACAATCCTAAGGGGCATCCCATGAAAGGAAACGGGATGCAACTACCTTGTCATGGAGCTCAATATGATATCCAAACCATGTAATGTTGTACAGGGAAGTAAATGTGTATGAGTAGCCTACAATGAGCAGAGCTCGAGGCAGTAAGGCTTATAAGCCACAAGCAAAATGTGTTATGTAAGTTTGATTGATTGCAGAAGTTTATGTTGTATAAGTGAATAGAGTGGAGAACAAACCACTGCATTAAGAGTGGGGATACCTCTCGATATTGTGAGACCGCAACAGCGGTAGTTATGTGAACCAAGTTCAAGAAACATGTTAAGGATTGACCATGTTATCATTGCGAGAGAACAGATAGTTTAGAAGCATGTGAGTATGAGTGAAGCACCGAGCTGAATAACGCCGGCTTGTAACTCGAATAAGCAACACTCAAGGAGCATTCGGTAGTCATCCAAATGAATGACGAACCATAATGCGAATAATGTAAGTATATGTGTGGAAGTTAATGTGACAGTAAATACCATGTAAGTTAGTGTTATGCAATGAGTAAGAGCACGGTGCGCAGCAAGCGACCGTTGTATAAGTGTTGTTGAAAAATAATATGGCGGATAAGACCAGTTATGAGTTAAACTCAGTGGAAATGCAAGGTAAGTGATGTTTAACAGACTGGGCAATAAGCCAGTGGTAGGTACTATGTGATAACGAACTTAGTGTGGATCCCATTGCTAATAAGAGATTTACTGTCAAGAGTTTACGCCTCTGCACTCTGTATGACTGAGTGTTTTGGTATTGCACTTGCGCAGTAATGATCGAGTGGGATAGCTAGGAATTGGAAACATGTTAATTGTGGAGGAAATAGAAAGCGCCTTGTAACGACATAGTGACTGATGCATAGGAAATGCAAGGTCGTACCAGTGAAAGAATACATGTACACAACCAAATGTGGAGGCATGATTAACAGTAAGTGACTACAGTAGCACTAACTGCCAAACATCGGTATGGAATATACCCCAAATGTTGGAAATAACCAAGAGAGCGCTACACATTAGGTAGCAGCTCAATCTCAACCGACAGTAAGTTAGAAGGGAACAAATCAATCATTGTGAAATACGTAGCAGTTTACGCAGTAAGTTATTAGAGAAGTGGATGGAAAGTCTTGAAACTCACCGAATTCGCTCACGGTAAGAGATACCACGCGTCGGTTGAGAAACTGTTATTACCAAGATAAAGACGATAATTGGAGATGTACAATACAGTAAAAATAACAAATGGGGCAAATTAAGCTCTATAGTTATCAGAGTTTCACAGCAGAAACTAGTGAGCCAGTGATTCAAGTGTTGAATGTGCATGGTGAACATGAGTGAATGGCTAATTATTAATGCCTAGAAGCCTCACAGGCCAGAACCGAAACTGGTTATGAGTTAAACGAACCCCAATGAGAATTCTTGGTTTAGGAACTAAACCGCCAATATGGTTAAGATCCTCTAATCAGAATGCATTGTATGATAGACGCGTGGAAGTTAAAGTACTTCACGACGGCAGAACGTTTTAAATCAATGATTCAGTGATTGATTACGTGGGTGTAATCCCTTTTAAGGGGGGTAGAGCGCAAAACCACTTAGTGTGTATTACCGTACAAGTGTACGTAGTGTATGTGACCTATATTGTGCATAGCACAAAATAATTTGTTTTGATGATTGGTGTGTGTGTTACATAAACATACGCATTCATTCATGGTTTAATTGTGGTAATTACGCACAGAAGATGCGAATACCATTGTGATAAGTGTGTTTATTTGTTAACAGTTGTGTGTGATAGTACAAGTGTGGGGAGTAGAGAAACTCCCGGGGAACAAAACCCCGATAGTGTATAAATGTGAAACTGTGTGTTGTATTTTGATAAAGTATATGTATATATGTAATATAGTGATTCGTAAAAGGGTATGAAACCGACATAGAACCTAGTGAGAATAAGATTCCCTAGGTAACAGGATTAAAGTGAATGGAAATAACTGATAGACGAAGTTCTATCCCTTGGAGATGTTATGATCATAATTAGAATGATTAAAAAGATAGAAAATTGGAAATGAGTGTATTACTTGATGTTTGAAAATGAAGTGGGAAGTGGAACTTGATTTGCATGCGATCAAGGGAAGCCGAACACAAAATGGGGTGGAAGGATAGTTCGACACTGATGCTGATCACATCAGGGTTGGATGATTCTTGAAGCTCCCCTTAAGTGGTCACAACTAACCACGCTAAGAAAAGAAGCAAACAGCATAAGTTGGACTTGGAGTAGTATGTGTTTTCAAAAAGGATTTGGAATTGGAATTTATAAAACGTCGATAGATACTTTACATAATTAAAGTTCTCTTACTTAACCTTACAACGAAAAATTTTAAATTTAAGTGATTATTTTGATCTCCCAAAGGAACGGGGACGGAAGGTGTCCATCACGACCGGGTTCTGCGGGATCACAGTGTATATAAAAGATATTTTTGATTGTTATACATGCTATGACATGTTGTGTGGTATGTGTAATAAATATTATTTTGACCTCGAGTTCCAAAAGTGTATGTTATTAAGACCTATAAGTCTAAATGTTGTTGTGTTACATAGACCTATGTGTCTAAAGGCTGTTATGTTATCAAGACCTATGGGTCTAAATGTCGTTATGTTACCCAGACCCAAGAGTCTAAGGGTTGTTATGTATGTGCAAATGTTGTTAAGATACCCGGACCGTTAAGTCCAAGGTTATCATGTAAGTATGTTATGTTATGTATGGATATGAATATGTTACCCGGACCATTAAGTCCGAGGGTGTGATGTAAAGTATGTTTGGTTATGGACGTTTATTTCCAAGTGATTCCTGCGTTCTAATCCAAATGATGTGTGGGAAGTGTGAACTTCGAGGACGAAGTTCTTTTAAGGGGGGTAGATTGAAATACCCCAAACCTTGATATGTTTTTTAAATGTTAAACTATGGTATATAAAGGCTAAAAAGTGCCTTAGAAACATCAGTGAACAATTTAAACCATAGTAAAACACAATAAAACACTAAGACACGGTTTGAGCAAAAACATGCTCTAAGCTTGGAGTGAACTTGGTTGGGACCCAAAGAACCTACCAAGACTTAATAACATTCAATTATGATTTAATAAGGCTAATTAAGTCCTTAGGAAACTTTGGTAGACAATTAAACCAAACAAAACACAAATAAATACCTTAAAGTCAATATGAGCAAAAATGTGCTCTAAGCTTGGGATAAATTTGTATAAGACCTAAGGGTCATACCTATACCTTATTTACATGTTAATGAACATATTAAACCAATTACCAAAGGAAACCAAGCTTGAAGACAAGTTAAAACACAAAATGTGCTTTAAGGAGTCTTAAAGCACATTTTTGAAAAATTGTCTTGTAAATGAGTTTTGAATGGAATGTCCATCATTACTCTTTAATTAACATGTGTACTACTTAGTATCACATTTGGAGGTCTAAATCAATGGGAAATCAAAAATTTCACAAGAATGTGCCTTGTTTTTGTGAATAGTAACTAAAATATGCTAGTTTATGACATAAGTCAATATAAGTAAGTTAATTGGTCAACAAAGACCAAAACACCCCTAAGTAATGTAAGGGGGCCAGTTTTTATTATGGTGAGTCACCAACATGTAAAAGAAATCAATTAAGGAAAGGAAGGAAAAGTAAGTAAAAAGAAGAAAGCTACTTTATAAGGTAAATATCTTGTAAAAGCAACACCTCATTTCATTTCTCCCTTTCCCACTCACTTCCACCGTCTCCAACCTCCCTCTCTTCTCCATTCTCGGTTTGCTACAGCACCACTCACACCACCATCTTCAATCTCTTATATCTTCTAGCTCCATATACCAAATCAAATTCTAAGACCATATTTGTCTTAGTTAGACCAAGCTCTACACTTCTATCTTTTCAAATCTTCAAGAACTCCATTTCGGTGCCATGGAGATTCACCATTGAAGGAGCTTGAGCTTATATTTTCATGCCTTGTCATTCTCCTTTGTCTCAAGGTAAGGAAAACCAAAGAAAAACAACATTTCCTCTTGTTTTTGTGTGTAACCGAGAATCACCTTTGATGGTGTCTTCTCTTGTTCTTTCATAGCTCCATTTCAATCTTCAAAGGACAAGGAGGAGTCCTCTCTTGATGCTTAATCAAGCTCTCTTTTGTTTCCAAGGTAAAACAACTATCCTAATGTGTTAAGACAATATATATAACCTAGGGTTTACAATGAGTTTAAGCATGAAGCTTGAATACTCATTACCTTGCTTGTACATTGATTAGAAGTTTGACAAGCAATCAAAGCCTTGCCGGTTTTCTATCAAAGGAGGAGCAAGGGGTCACAATGAAAAACTTGTGAAGGAAAAGAGGTAAACAAACTATCTAAATGTAGTTTAAATGCCTTAGGGAAAAAAATGAATGAGCTTGATTTGCTTAATAAAATACCTAAGGAGCCAATGGGAAAAGAGCTAGTGAATTGTTCTTAAGGAGATTATTAAAAGGCATATGTGATGTTGAGTGTATTTGCAGGTTAAAGGCAATATATATGTGGGAAATTCAGTGTTTAAGTTTAATGCAATTAAGGGCCTATGAGCCATGTTATTTAAGGGCCTAAGTGTCAAGCAATTTAAGTTTATACACTATATTGTGATGTAGTGTAGTTTAAGGATTTAGATGTGTGTAAAGAACATTCCTTATGAAGATGAGTGTCTTGGATGGTTAAAGGAGGAAAAACAATATATTTGTGTGTAAGGAATGTGTATTAAGTGATTAAGTGTTTTTGGTTGTAAAAGGGTGAAAACCTAAGTGTTTGTGTGTGAGAAGGTTCTTGATGGATTTAGGTGTTCTTGAATGTTTAATGGTGAAAACAATGTGTCTGGTATGTCAATGTGCTAGGAGAACCTATGGCAAAAATTTGGGTAATGTATAAGAAGATTTAAGTGTTTAAATGAGCTTTGGTGAACTAGGAAATGTGAGGAATGGATGAATGTTTATTAGGGAAGAAAACATGTATTAAGGTGTTGTAGAGTGTTACAAGGACTTAGGTATTGTCTTGGAAGTTCTAGGAATTCAATGAGTGTTTTTGGGATGTAATAAAGTCTTGGAGAAGTTTGTTAAGGTTTAGGTAATGTTGATGTACAAGGAGGAAATGATGTTTAGGTAAGGAAGATGTTAGAACTTGTGAAGAAAATTCTTGGAAGGACATGAAGTATTTTGGTGGGCTAAATAATGTGTGGGGACATGCTATAAACCTAAGGGGGAAATACTAGAAGTGTTGGGCATTTTGACAAGAAATGAGTAAGTGTTTAAAGGTATAGAAAATGGAGTTTTGGGCACGTCCGAACTACCGTCCGAACATGGACGTTCGGACATGCCCTGTTGCGCGTAAGTCACCTGAACTTCGACCGATGTCCGAACTACCGTCCGAATTTGGAAGTTCGGACACACCTATCTCTACATTCTGTTTTGGCCTCGAACAATGTCCGAACTTGGGAAGATCGGACGCATGTTCAGACAGTCGTCTATTTACACCCATTTGAGCCTTGAACAGTGTCCGAACTTGGGAAGTCCGGACACAAGTTCGGACAAGGCGCTGTATGAACCAAAAACATTGTTTAAGGTTATAGGATGATGGGGATTATTAAGTAATGATGTTATAAGATTGTTAAGGACATGTTAAGTGAGTTATAATGACAATTTAGTGGGGGAAAAGTTGTATTAAAATGTAAAAGTAAAACAAGTTAAAATGTGAAGTTATTTAACTAGTTAACGGGGATAAGTTATGAGCATTAGACTTTAAACAATCATGTTACCCCGATGTTAATAAAAGTACATGTAATGTTATCAGTTGTTCGAGAATTGCTCGAGGAACATAAGTGGACATGATAGAGTGGACTCTGGTGACAGGTATGGTTTTCTTGCAACCTGTGTCCTACCGGATTACACCGGCTTGTATGCCAATGTGTTTCTGTATGTTTGCCACGTTATAAGATAAATCATGAAATGAGTTTACAGTCGTTATTGTTGTTGTGTGTTTACGTGCCGATACCGGTAACCTCGAATGCGCATGAAGGGCTAGTTAACCATTATTAGGTAAACGTAAGAGAACGGTATCCGGTGATAATGTTTCCGACCTAAGGAACGTTCTAACCACGGCTATGCGTGAGTTAGTCATGTGATGTTTGTGTGTGATGTTTGTGTGTGAATGTATGACTCTCCCTTCCTTTGTGTGTGTGTCTAACAAGACTTAACCCAATGTTTGTGATTCGTTATTTGAGTTCAATGTTGAACTACTAACAAGTGCTAACGGGGGGAAGTGAGGAGTCCGGTCTGTTCCGGCCACGCGTGTGAGTATGGGGGTCGTTGTCATATCAGGTTCGATCCTCTCTGTATGTTATAGTTGTTTTCCAATTTGGTTTCCAACCTTCCCTTTAGCTTAACCAAGGCTATTTTACTGACTCACGTCGGGCCACAGGGGCATACTATGTTTATGTTTGTTCGGTGTGCTTGGATCACTATATCCGAGGCACCTTGTGTTAAGTTATCCGTTCATTTAACGAGGCGGTAACGAGTTATGTAACGAGCTTATCATGAGACTGGCAACATTCTCTAGGCTACAAGTGAACTGACTATGTTTGGGCCGGTTCGTAAAGGGAACCGTTCCCGTTATGTTATGTATTATTGTTGTGCTGCAATTCTTATTGCGATGTGATGTGATATGTTGTTAAGATGTGGAGTATGTGGATTATGGATATGAATGCCAGTTTATTGTAAGAGGCGTTTAAGGATAACCCGAATGGTGGGTATGTGTCGTCTATTAAGGAAATAGCTCCGTTAAAGGAGAAACACTCTAGGGGTAAATATCACAATGAGTGATTTGTTAAGTGTAGTGGTATTGGCTGTTTTAATGAGCCATTGTTTTGCAGTGTAATGTGTTGTGTATTTGTAGTTTACATGCATGATTCTGATATAATCAACCGCATGCTAAGACGATAAATAGTTGTGCGTGGCCCGGTAGCATGCGGGCTGCGAGATTACCATATCAGCAAAGGTGCTGAGCCCCTGGGGGGCCACCCTTTTCTCTTCTTTTCCTATTTTCAGGTACAAGGAGCTATAAGCCGTTCGAGAGTAGGACGGGGTAGTCGTTTGTACATGGGTAATCATTTAAGTTATATATGTACAGTAGGTGTAGTAAGACCGAAATTGTTATCGGCATCAGCTTGTAAATACTCGGTACAGTTGGAAGGTATGTGTATGTTTAGTTGTTAATGGAAAGGGATAGTAATGTGTAGTCGCTCGGGAATCTAGTCCATCAGACCGATACAATGTATATGTAATAGCCTTGTTAGCCACGTGGGTGGTTAAACGGCATGTAACACCAACGAGTTAAGTAATGTGATGAAGTATATTTTCTGCTGCAGATTGTTGTTAAGTGTGTTGTTGTTGGATGGGGTGTTACATACTTGCTCCAGCGGTTCGGTTTCAACACTCGGAAAGAAGGATAGGTAATATATGTCTTCGTCTGTAAAGAACTCACATTCCTCCTCATCATCATCTATTAAGTCCACTGTTTTTACCGGATGGGTAAAACTGGAGGTCTTCTTCATCATTTTCTTCATATCAAACTCGATTTTTTCGTCCTCGTACCTCAAGGTGATTTTCCCGTCATGGACATCAATGACATCTTTAGCAGCACTCAAAAATGGTCGTCCCAAAATTAGGGGGACCTCGACATCGTCATCCATCTCTAAAATGACGAAGTCGGCTGGAAAGATAAAGTGATCTACTCCGACCACCAGATCGCGGACTATTCCCATTGGCTTGATCTCCGATCTATCGGCTAGCTGTAGTTTGAACGGGACCAGCTGCATCTCCCCTCCTTTTACTTTTAAGAAGGTGGCGTAAGGCATGATATTTATACTGGCCCCCAAGTCGCACAAACTGCTTCCACAGTCCACTCCACCAATAAAACACGGGATAATGGGATTTCCCGGATCTGTTTGTTTGGGAGGGAGTGCTCGAAGAAGGGCAGTAGAGCATTCCTCTGTGAGGTGAACTGTTTCTTTTCCACTTTTCTTCTTTTTCTTTGTTAAGAGATCCTTCAAGAATTTGGCGTAATTGGGCATCTCTTGCAAAGCGTCGATTAGAGGGATATCTAGAGTCAGTTTCTTGAAGATGCTTAAGAATTTGGCAAACTGCTCATCTAGATGCTTCTTCTTCATTCTGTTGGGAAACGGGAGTTCAACATGTTTAGGAGATGAAGATGGGATGTCGATAGTTATTCGAGATGGAGAAGGGGTAGATGAGATAGGAGTTTGGATTTCTGGGGAAGATGAGGTTGGATCAGTTGTGTTCTCCATGTTGATGCTAGCCTCCTCTTGGCTATCCTTACCTCTTTTGGTAGTAAGCTCTCGTTCACTCCTTAGAGAGATTCCACTCACATTGGTAGTTTGGGAGGTGTCGTCTCCTATACAGATTGAATTTGCGTGCTCTCTTGGGTTGGGGTGAGTATGAGAAGGGAGTTGACCAGGAGGTCTTTGTTGGGTGAGTAGTTGTTGAATTTGAGATTGCAAGGCTTTTTGATCTTTGCGAAGGGCCGCGACTTCTTCTTGTGTGTCTTGGGTCTTACTCATCATTTCCTTAAACATCTCTTGCATTTGGGAGAATTCAGATTCAAGGTTTGAAGGAGGTTGAGTAGGTCGGCTTGAGGTAGCGACATCGTCATAAGGTGGTTGCTGAAACTGCCTTTGGCCTCCTTGAAAATTAGACTGCGGTCTAAAATTCTGAGATGGTTGGAGCGTATGCGGGTTTTGTACATTGTCAGTATTTGAATAGCAAAGATTGGGGATCACGTTACGCTGCCAAGGTTGCCTATACCCTGAATTATTGCCTACAAAGTTCGCTTCCTCTGCTGCTTTTAATTCTTGCAATTGGGGACATTGTTCATAATCATGCGGTCCACCACATTGTGTACAAGATATATCAGGAGAAGATAATGATAGAGGAGCGTAACCCGGGGGGGCTGTAGACGATCGAGAAGCTAATGACTTTGCTTGTTGGGGATAGGAATTCATGGCCATCTGCTCGACAACTTTCTGCAGGGTGCCAATCTTCGTCGCCTGCTAGACATTACTCTCCATGAGTTGCTCGTGGCTTCTCATCAGCTGCTCACATTTGTTGTCGCTTTCTCCTACGTGGTATAAGCCTGGAATGCCGCCTCTTGATCCGCCCGTGGCCCAGTCTCTGATTTACTCACAGAGGGATTCTATCCCACTCAGAAATTGTTCGACTGGCTTTTTCAAAATGTCAGCTCCTAAAGAAGACAGTACCATAGTTTTGCATTGGTTCACTAAGCCTTTGTAGAATAATTGAGATAATTGTTCTTTTGTCAGACCATGGTGGGGGCACGTCAGCAGTAGTCCTTTAAATCGGTCCCAAGTTTCACAGATGTTCTCCACCCCTGGCTGTTTAAAATTATAAATCTCTACAATCATCTCCAACGTTCGACTAGGGGGCAGGAACTTGTCGTAGAACTTAATCGCCATATCGTCCCAGCTATAGATGGTGCTCGGTGTGAGACTGTGATACCATTTGTTTGCACCTCTCGTCAGGCTGTGAGGGAACAAGGACAGTCTTGCGTACAGGAGTACTGCGTCGGTTGCGGTTAAACTGTTAGCGTGCTGCAAAAACTTGGTGACATGTAGTAGAGCTTCGTCTGGACTTGAGCCGTCGAACATGCCTAACTCTTTCACGCATCGGATTTGATGATATGGTTTCAGCTTTTTCCATTCATCATATTCGGTTGGGGAGAGGTGGGGAAGGACAATGGCTGGTTGTTGACCTTGGATTGACGGTCTGTTGATATTTCTGACAGTAGCTGTTGATCCCATAACTGCTTCCTGGTTGGTTTCTATTACCACGGCGGATATATTTTGTTGAAATTGTTTTTGTCTTAAAGCGCGCAGAAACATCATTTCAATTTCTGGGGTGTAGAAACCTGTATTAATTTCATCTGGAAGGCTATGCGATCTAGTAATAGGCATTCACTGCAGAAAAATAAAAGTGATAGAATAGACAAAAATAAAAAGTACTAAAGATGGGAATGTAAACAGCTCAACGGTAAAATAAATAGACTTAGAAGAAATAGAGATAAATGCAATAAAGAAAATGGGATCTGTAAAATGAAAAGCGACAGAATTAAATTGCAGGAATTTAAATGACAAAGGGATTTTAATGACTGGAATTTAAATGACGATAAATAAATAACTGAAATGTAAATGACAATTAAATAAAAGAACGAAATTTAAATGACAGAAAATTTAAATGACAGAAAATAAATGACTATAAAATTTAAATGGCAGAATTTAAATGACTGGAATTTAAATGACAATAATTTAAATAACTGGAAATAAATGACTGGAATTTAAATGACTGGAAATTTAAATGACCGGAATTTAAATGACTGGAATTTAAATGACAATAATTTAAATAACTGAAATTTAAATGCCAGAATTTAAATGACTGGAATTTAAATGAAAATAATTTAAATAACTGAAATTTAAATGGTAGAATTTAAATGACTGGAAATAAAATGGATAAGATAAATTACTGATATTTAAATGATGAAAAATAAATGACTGGAATTTAAATGGCAGAATTTAAATAACAGTAAACTAAATAGCTGGAAATTAAAATCACAGTAAAATAATTAACTGGAATATTAAATAAATGTAAATAATAGGATAAGTAAATTGCTGGAATAATTAAATGACAAAACAATAGTAATAATATAAACAACAAAAGAAAATGACAGATAATAAAAAGACTGAATTATGAAACACAAATCAAAAATAGCAAACTAATATTAGAAACAAAATAAAACCGAAAAAAATAAATAAACAAAAACAAAATATTAAAGAAACAAAATATTAAAATAACAAGTGAATTATCCGGGGCTTAGGGACTAGACAAAGTCAAGTCCCCGGCAACGGCGCCATTTTGCAGACAAGAATTTTGACCTGGTAAAATAGTAAATAAAGCTTGAATCAAAATATCTATCAGGCTGCAAACAATCCCGGACGCAGTAGTATAGTAAGATTGGAGCAACCGGGTAATCGAACCGTGGGACTTAAGCGAAAATGTCTAATTTCTAAGCGTGTCACAAAAGCAAGAAAGAGGGGGGTTTTCGTTGAATTGTAATTGAAACTAATACAATATAGAAAAATAAAAACTTGTACAAAAGATATATGAAACGAGACTCTGGGTTCCGGTTATTGCAGTTTGACTAATTATGTTATTTCTTCTAGTTTATAGATTGGCAAAAATAATAACTCTGACGAATTCGTTTACTAGAACATGCTATGACTTTTTTAGACTAGCAAAAACACATGTAAACAGAATAAGTATAAGAAATAATATTTATGCAGATGAAGTATTAACTTGTCCGGTTAAAACAAGTTTTCCACAAATTTACGAATTAATCGAACCTATCTGTTTATCACCGATCAGATTAAAACAGATTTAGAAAGATAATGCAATAAAACGATCAGAATTATTGCAGCATAAGAACATTAATTGTAACAATCTGTATATTAACTAAAACCAGTAAAAATATAAATTACATAATTAAAACAAGCTGAAAATAAACCATCCCCCAGAGTAATTAAATCTAGCCCGACATATTAATTAAACAGATAATATGTCGGTCGTAGACGTTAAATGATAACGAGGATATTGTGGAGATATGGGGTCATATATGATTTATGAATATGGGTGTGAATGAATGGATATGTGGATTTATGGGAAATGGAGGGAGTAATTGTGTACAATTATTTGTACGTGAGGATGGTGTGTATGGAATGATATAGATGAGATGATATGGAATTGGTGTTGTACTCTCGTACTGGTGTGTTGATAGGTGTAAATGAGTATTCTATTTATAGAACACAAAACGACTGCAAACTGATGCTGGGTATGATGGAATTTGAGTTGGAAAGAAAAGCAAAGAATAACGTGGGTATATGCTGGAAGGTATAAGTAATTAGTGGGTTTGTTTATTGGAAAGAATAAAAATGATGGAAGAATTAGAGGAGTGGGGCGGTGGTATACGTAATGACTGGAAAGTATTAGTAGTAGTGGAAGTGTAGAGATGGGGCGGCCGTTAACGTGATAATATAGTTTATATTTTTTTTCTGCACGAGCGCGCCCTCAGGACCGTCGACTTTGCCGCGTCCGGACAAGCGTCCGGACAAGCGTCCGGATCCGGACGTGTGTTTGTTTTGGTTTTCTTTGTAAACTTTGACAGGCTCCAGATCCTTCGTTTAAGTTCCGTTTTTTGATCCGTTTGCGGCGTTGGAAAGCTCGTGATGAGATCTATGCATTTCCATAATAATTTCCTGCTTTTAACAGATAAATTGGCATCAGTTCTTGCCCAAGGTAAGAATCATGAAAAACATAGGATAAGTGTGAGAAAACGTCTAAAGAGTTACGTAAAATAGGAATTTAGAGCATATAAAACTATATCAATTTCACACTTATCAAGGTCCATTATCAAGGAGTCTGGGGAGAAGGCTGTGATTTCCAAGTGGAGTCTCACTGTTGAGGATCAGGCCACGGAGGCAAGGACTTCTAACGTATGAGGGGGAACAAGTTTGTATGTGGGACAATGCCGATTTTTTGGCAATATTTCTCCATCCACAAGGTTATAAGTTCTGCATATTCGAAACTAAAGACTTTTGGAAAGTAGTTGCAAACATCTGAGGTTTTGTGGAGTTTGCATGTTAATACAAAGGATCTTACTTGAACCGCAACTAATGTATTACCTAGTAGTGTTTTTATTGCTCAGTTGAAACTGTTTGATTGATGAGAGGAAAGAAGGAGGTTGGATTCTCGGTGTCCCAGTTAGACCGTTCGGATGGCAGGGGGGAGAGAAGGTCGTTATAGTGGTATAAAATATACCACAATGAAATACCCCAAACCTTAATAAGTTGTTTAAACATTAAAATATGAGATATTAAGACTAAAAAGTGTCTTAGAAATGTTAGTAAACAATTTAAAACATAGTAAACACAATTAAATACCTTAAAGTCAATATGGGCAAAAATGTGCTCTAAGCTTGGGATAAGTTTGGTTAAGACCTAATGAGCTTACAAAGACTTTATTTATATGTTAATGAACATATTAAACCAATTACCAAAGAAAACCAAGCTTGAAAACAGTTAAAACACAAAATGTGCTTTAAGGAGTCTTAAAGCACATTTTTGAAAAATTGTCTTGTAAATGGGTTTTGAATGGCTAAATGTCCATCATTACTCTTTAATTAACATGTGTACTACTTAGTAGCACATTAGTAAGTCTAAATCAATGAGAAATCAAAACTTTCACAAATATGTGCCTTGTTTTGTGAATAGTAACTAAAATAAGCTAGTTTATAACATAAGTCAATATAAGTAATTTAATTGGTCAACAAAGACCAAAATACCCCATTTGACTATAAGGGGGCCGGTTTTCATGGATGACTCACCACACTTCAACAATTAAGTAATCTAATAAAGTAATAAAGCAAAGTTACTATTTACTTTTACATAAATATCTCCAAAACTAGCTAGTTTCCTCACATTTCCTTCATTCTCTTGCACTCCCACCGTCTCCAACTTCACCTTCTTCCTCTCTCCATCGGTATGCTACAGCACCACCACCATTCATCATCTTCAACCTCTTGTAATTCCTAGCTCCATTTACCAAATCAAAAACTAAGACCATCATTCTCTTAGTCTCATCAAGCTCTTCAATTCTATCTTCTCAAAATTCCAAGAGCTCCATTTCGGTGCCAAGAGGAATCTCCATGGGAGGAGCTTGAGCTCATTTTTTTACATCTTATTGTTCTCCTTTGCTTCAAGGTAAGGAAACTCAAAGAAAAACTCCATTTCCTCTTGTTTTGTTAGGTAACCGAAAATCACAATTGATGGTGTTCTTTATCTTGCCTTGTTCTAGCTTCATTTCAAACTTCAAAGGGCTTGGTGGAGTCTTCTCTTGCTACCCATCCAAACTCTCTTTCATTGCCAAGGTAAAACAACTATCTTAATGTGTTAAGACAATATATGTAACTAGGGTTTACAATGAGATTAAGCATGAAGCTTGAGTACTCATTACCTTGCTTGTATATTGGTTAGAAGTTGACAAACAATCAAAAGCCTTGCCAATTTTAATCAAGGAAACAAGAAAGAAGTTTGTGAGGAAAAGAGGTAAATGTGCTAACCTAATGTAGTTTGATGCATTAGGAAAAAAATGAGCTTATGTTGCTTATTAAAACTACCTAAGGAGCCAATGGTGAATGACTTAGTAAAATGTTCTCAAGGAGACTATTAAAGGACATATGTGATGTTGAGTGTATTTGCAGGTCAAAGGCAAACATAATGCGGAAATTCAGTGTTTATGGTTTATGCAATTTAAGGGCCTAAGAGCCATGTTATTTAAGGGCCTAAGTGCCAAGCAATTTAAATTATGCACTATATTGTGATGTAGTGTTAAATGGGTGAAGTTTGTGTATACGAATGTTCTTGATGGGTTTAAGTGTTCTTGGATGTTCAATGGGGAAAACAATGTGTTTTGGCATAGCAATGTTCTAGGAGAACCCATGTCAAAATTTGTATAATGAATAAGAAGTTTGAGTGTTTAAAATGAGTTTGTGAACTAGGAAATGTTAGGAATAACTAGGTGTTTTACTAGAGAAGGAAACAAAGTCTTAAGGTGTTCTAGGGTGCAAAAAGGGCTTAGGCATCATCTAGGAGTTTAGGTTAGTAAGAATAGATGCTTGGGAGATGATGTTATAGTGGTGAGAAAGCATTTTGGGATAGTGGTTGTCATAGGTGAGAAACACCATTTAGAAACCTAGTAAGAAATGTTAAAAGTGTTGGTAAATTTTGCAAGAAATTGAGTAACAAGTTAGACAAGGAACTATGTGAGTTTAAGATGATATTTTGGCATTAGAATATACCTAAGATCATTTGGGAAGTTTATACATATGATGGATGTGGAGAACCATTGCAACAAGACTTAGAAAATGTTAGAATGCAAAATCTGTAGCAGTGGTCCGGGACTTAGGTCTTGTACAAAGACCCGGACCACCCCCTGTTTAACCCCCGAGAGAATTTTCCTACATTGGTCCGGGACCTAGGACCTGTATGAAGTCCCGGACCACCCCATAAAAACAACCCAAGAGTTTTACAGAGACTAGGTCCGGGACCTTAGATGAGGACCAAGTCCCGGATCACTTAAAAAAAACTTAGTTTAAGGTTAAATAATGATGTCTAATGATGGGGATTAGTTAGTAATGATGTTATAAAGTTGTCTAAGACATGTTAGGTGTGTTATAATGACAATTTAAAAGGTGAGAAGTTAAAACAAAGTGTGGGAATAAAATAACTAGGTATGTGAAGTAATAAGATAACAACAGACTAGTACGTTAATTAACCGACGTTACTAAATGTGTATAGGATTCTCCAACGGTGGATACCAGTCAAAGCAAGGACCAAGGTATGGTTTTCTTGCAGTCTGTTGCCTACCGGTTTACACCGGCTTATGTGTTGTTTGTTTTTCTGTGTGTTTATGACCTTGTAAGACTTAAGTCATGTAATGAGTTTACAGTTGTTAATATTATTATGTTGTTAAGATGTGACTCATTTCCCTTGTGTGTGTCTAACTAGACCTAAACACTTGCTTATGAATTCATTTATTAAGTTCATTGTGGAACTTCTAACAAGTGCTAACTGGGGAGTGAGGAGTCCGGTAGTTCCGGCCATGCGTGTGAGTATGGGAGTCGATGTCATATCCGGTTGGATTCTCTTTGTATGTTATGGTTGTTTTCCATTTTGGTTTTCAACCTTCCCTTTAGCTTATCCAAGGCTATTTTACTGACTCACGTCGGGCCACAGGGGCATACTATGTTTGTTCGGTGTGCTTGGATTACTATATCTGACGCACCTTGGGGTTAAGTTATCCGTTCAATCTAACAGGACGGTAACGAGTTATGTAACGAGCTGAGCATGAGTCTGCCAACATTCTCTAGGCTCTCCATGTGTTCTGACTATATTGGTTTGGTTCCTAAAGTGAACCGTTCTTGTTATGTTATGTTATGTGTGTTGTTGTGCTATGCAATATCCCTTGCTATGCTAAATTTATGTTGTTTGTTTAAAATCAATGCCATGTTATCATGACAAATAGTTGCGTATCCCGGTAGCCGATGGGCTGCGCGTTAACCATACCAGCCAAGGGTTGCTGACCCCCTCGGGGGCTCCATATTTATATTGCAGGATGAGGATCGAAGAAGCAGAGTGGCTGTAGATCTAGGTCGTGTTATACTTTTGGTTATTTTGGATGTTGAGCCCGGGAGGCGCCTGTGCTCCCATGGCATTATATTTTGGCGCCGTTATTTTTGACAGTGGCGGTTGTTGACAGTTGCAGTGGCAGTTTACAGTTACAGTATACAGTGGTGTTGTGATGTAAATACTCGGTATTGTTGTTTATGTATGTATATGGATGTTAGTACCTAATGCTCGGGAGTCTGATCATCAGACCGGTACACTTGTATTTATTTTGCCTTGTTAACCACGTGGGTGGTTAACGGCGTTGTAGCACCGAACCGTTTAGTTATTGTTTAGTTGTTTATTTCCGCTGCGAATTCGGTTAGTTGTTAAGTACGTAGTAGGGGTGTTACACACAAAGCGAGGCTAATAAAGTAAAGGTTAGAATCTTCCGGAAGTGTGTACCGGAAAGATTTTCTGAAAGATGTTACCGGAAGTTATGCTTCAAATAAGATATTTTAGACGATTTTTTTAGTTGTAAGATACAAATGGCCAAGTAGTATACTAGGCTATATAGAGAAAGACCAATAGGGTGGTGCCACATGTCAAAAGGTTGCGGGAGCTTATTCCCAAGAGCCTTATAAATAGAAAGTAGATGACACTTAGAAAACGGGTAGAACTAAACGAGGGGAAGAGAGATAAAATGGAACTTGGGGCTAGCGACTTCGATAATTCTCCCTCAAAGAAGTCCTCTTGACTTGAGAGATTCAAGGGATCAATAAAGACATCGTCATCAATAGTGGATGTAGGTCGCATTGGCTGAACTGCTATAAATCTGTTGTCACTTTACTTATTCATACCTCATTTAACAAGATTAGGAAGTGGTTCACTCGATCCATTAAATCATTTGCATAGGATAAACTCAAGAAAAGCAAGAACATGATGGGATAAGCTCAAAAACATAAAGAATAGTAAGAGATCAACAAGAACTTAAAGTAGAGATCTTAGATTTAGGCTCCCAGATCCTAGAAGGATTATCCTAGTCTGGATCTTGGAGGAGAGCCAGATCTAAACTCTTTCACTAGCTTCTCTACATCCCTACTTGGACCGTTTGGCCGACAAGGGGAGAAAGACAAGGTTGGCTTCTCTACATCCCGACTTGGATTGTTTGGTTTTCGATGGGGAAAGAGAAGGCTAGATTCTCTGCGTGCCATCTTGGATCGTTTGGATGTCGAGGGCGAAACAGAAGGCTGGCTTCTTTGCGTCCTGGCTTGGATTCATTAGCCGCTGAGGGTGCTTCATGGCATGATGGGAGTTCTTCTTGGAAAATGGAGCATCAGCAAATGAGACTAGTACTAGCATGAAGCAACGCATGTCTATAACTATCCGCATGTTACCTATGTCATTAGGTAGCCATTATTTGGTAGTGACGAATGTGCGAGTGGGCTACATGGCCTGTTTTGATTGGGGTGTTTGAGCGGTCAAGTAGGACGGTTGTGCTTGTGAGTGTTGCATTTGGCGTGGCTATAAATGTCGTTGCGTGTGAGAGAGATCGTTGTATTGTTCTATCCTATCTTTTGTAGGTTATATTTCCCTTCATTTGTTTGCTTGTGAGTTGTTAGGGATGGCTTCATTGCCGATAGTCTTCGAGACTATTGCCTTTCTGAAGGGGCCAATATGTGGCGATGGAGCGTTGTTTCATTTGTTGCTTCTAGGTCGACTGGCTTCGTGTCTAGTGGTCTTCGTGATGACATTAAAATTTCCAAATGCCAGAATGCTAGCGATGTAGGAGAGTTAGAGAAGGGGATTTGATTCTAAATATGGTGGAGCAGGGGGTACACCAGTTGGCATGGAGGGGGATTCGATTCTAAAGGATTTGACCCTCTGTCCATATTGATGGTGGTAGATCCTGGTTGGAAGGACATTGTTTTCTCCTATGTGCGAAGCTAGAGAATCAAGCCTATTGTGCCAGAGCCCGTCCAGCAACAGTGTGCAACAACAATGTGATTTTGATGCGATGAGGGGTAGAAGTCAGTGATACAACCATTATCTTTCTTTGGGAGAGATGATGGTGAGTCCCACCAGTCGACCCTTCTGATGTGAAGTTGCTCGTTGTTAAGCCGATTCGGGGAAAAGCGTTGGGGCTGGGTAGCACTAGGCGCTCGAGCGTTAGTTGTTTCCGATGGTTATCCCAACGGTGATGTAGATTTGGTCGGCATGAGACGGAGCTCTCACTCATACCGTGTGTCTCCTAGTGGTGGAGTAGAGTGTTTGTGGTCACCGCATGCCAATTTTGTCACCGGCGGGGGTATCCTCTCGTTTGCGGAGGTTGGGACTGGCTTGCATCGTAAGGTATTTGTTGTTTACCTTGTTTGCTCCCTGTTTGCTTGCAAGACAGCTAGATCGTAGGTCATTGTATGGGTTAAAACGTGTTACGACAAGTTTACCGGTCTTTTGTAGCAAGCTTTCCTAGAAGTATCCCTTTAGATTATCGAACCAACAGAGGCGATGTCTAACTAATAACTATAAAAATCAAATAACAGGAAAATTTGGGGTTTTGTTTGATGGTCTAACAACTAAACTAAAGAAAACAATAAAAGGATGATCTTCTTAATAATTTTAAACAAGGAATCATGGTTTACTATTTCCCTTAGTTCTTCGATTTCCCTTCCTGGGTGTTTTCCTAATTCTATATTGCAACGTGAGATCTAAGTTAATCTACTCCCCGACTCCCATAAAATAGATTCCTATTAGCAACTACTAAATTAACACTCGTTATGAATTTACTAATTAACTAATAGCATTAAAATCTCATCAGGTTTAAAATCAGCTAATACCGAGGAATTTTCATCACAAGTTTCACTGATAGTATTCCTATAGTCTATTAAATACCGCAGTTTTCTCTTGTAAGCAATCAAATCATATAAACTCAAGTAATTATAAATCACAAGAGAATTCAACAACTAAACAAGGAATAAAACTACAATCTATATAGAATCAATTCTAACACATCAAGAAAAGAAATCATAAACTAGGGTTCCATAATAAACCAAAATTCGACTAACTACTCAGACATTACAAAAATAGAAACAACAATAAAAGAAAGGGAAAACGCTATCAAATTTGTGTCAAGAAACTGATAATGAGATTCGATCCTACTTCATTGTTCTCGATGAGTGTCCAAATGAGTATGTTTTAGGGGTGTATTTAGTATGTTTTATCAACACTTATCATGCTCATTTCTTCACTCTAGCTAGTTTTCCTCTACTTTTGTGTTTTATTGGTGCTTTACGCAATTATTACTGAAACAGGAGGAATAACATAGCTAGAAATAAAGTAGACGAAAAGACAAACACATGGGCGTAAACAGATCCAAAATCGAAGCTATAACAAGTAAGGGAATGAACCCTAACTTTCATTTCTCTAAATTGGGGAGTGGAACTTTAGGGCTGTTATTAGGAGCTTGAAATTAATGCTACCTAGTGACTCTAGCCTTTCTTGAATTAGGAGGTGTGATTAATTAGGTAAGATTTGATTAATCCAAGATTTGGAGAATCTTTACATTAGCTCTAATAGACAACTTACTGAGGTAGAAATAAGAGCATATATGGGTGACTTAGGAAATTCCCACTATCCTAAAGTATACACCTATCCTAGTTTAGTTAGTTAAGTTTAATTGCTTTCTTTATTTTTCATCTATCAAACCAAAACCCCAATTTACATTTATGCACTTTTGTATATATCTTCTTGCACATTTACTAAGCTTATAATTGATTAGATAGTTACGAAGTCCCTGTGGATACGACCTTGTTGTACTACAATGATTGGGTCCACTGCCCATAGTTAGCAGGATAGCTTAATCACTATTTTTGCACGACAGTTCTCTGGTCTCTCATCGAACTATTGTCACCAATCTCTCTGATGAATCAAGGCTAGGATTTTTCCAAGTTGAAGATCATCCTCTCCTTTTCTGATCAATTTCAATTTATACTCCGCTCTTCATAAATGAAACGATGTGGCGCTGCTCTATCCCTTTGGTCAAGACTTCCGTTCGGGTTATATACCCGAACAACACACACGAATTAGTTCGTGCGACAGAAGTCAGCCTGGTCTGGGTCTTTTCCAAGGATGTAAACTAGGACCGGGTGCTAAAATGGTAGAAGGTCCCACTATCCTAGAGTACTTCCCTTTACAATTCATCTAAAACCACTTTAGCTAATTGTCATTTATTTTGTCACCAATTTGAAATCATTAAGCTTACCGCCAGCTAAACCCCCATTATTTACTTCTATTTATTTTAATTACTAGAATACCGAAGCTCGGGAATTAGAAGTTGAATTCCTTGTGGATATGACACTTGTTGTACTACAGTGAAATGGGTGCACTTGCCCAGTGTCAGCTTAGGTATTTACTACTGCTTATAGTATTTTCTCAACAATAAGCTAGAGTTTAGCTTGCAGATTTGGGGTTAAGATGGTTCACTTATGGGATTATAGTTATGATTATATATGATGGAGTATCAATATGGTATTGTGTGAGGACAATGACAACAAAAATTACATGGTTCAGTCATAAATGACATAGTCCGTGGGAGGAATCATAAAGGTTCTTAGTAAGATTGAGTGAATACAAAGTGAATAGCCAGCAGGCCATCCTCCTCGACGAGGAGACCTTTCTGCTTATTTATAGAGGCATGCTACATGCGTCTCGGCTTGTTGAGTGCCTGAGGATTACGGTAGTGACGTAATGCATCCATGGATGGTGACGTTACTATCCTTTATGATGCTTCTTGAAGAAGCTTCCCCTGTTGTCTTTGAAGGTCAAGTGGTCACGTCTGACTTAGCTAATCGAGGCTGTGTCAGGAGAGTTGAGGAGCTCGAGATATCATTGATGTGACAAGACATTGAGGTCCTGAGTGTTAGGCTATGAGTGCTTTCGTGCAGGCGAAGGTAAAGCTTTATGCGCGGCTTAGAATGTTCCGCTGGTTTCCTACTCGTCATCATGGTGTGTTGAGGTCGGGTCTTGGGGTTGGTCCTGGATAACCGGTGTCTTGATTGTTGGCTTGTCGCTCAATTACATGTCGTGATAAGAGATATGTTATTAATAATTTGGTAATAACGTATGACTTAATTACACCGTACCAACATGTGCCCCTAATGCAAGAGATCCAGTCAACCAAACAAGGCACATTTTTTAACATATAGTTCCAAAAAAGATGAGCTAAATAGGCTGTGTCCACACTAATGTAGCTAGCAATCATGAAATCAGCCTCCATGGCCAGTTTGAGTTGGACCTAAAATCGTCGTGCCCTTGTTGTTGGTTACTAAACTACCACAATGTTCATCCTTGGACTAGTCATCTTCCATGTTCCCAAACAGCTTTCCCTCTCCCTTTCTCCTCGCCTTAGATAAACAGAAGTCCTAAAATTCCATTTTAGAGGCTTCGGCCAAAAGATCATCGAACTTGCGCTTGTAGGAGCCATTTGAGCAATCTAAGAGGTCACTATTTGGCCCCAGGCGGAGCGCTACTTCTTTGAGGACCAATTCTCTGCGTATCAGCTCAGATTGAAACATGTGGGGGAATGGTTCACTCGATGAGCTCATGCACAATCCTTGGTGGATAAAACCAAGCATCCGAAGGTGAGTGGTACACCTTTGATCGTGATCTTAAATTAGTAGATATCGGTGCTGAGGCACATGCCCTAAGACACATCCCTTTCATCTTCAGGCGAGGGCTATAGCATGTGCATCATTATCAAGGAAGAAAAGCCCAAACTTGGAACAGTTGAACGACATGTTGTCATACGTGATATTGAAGACACAATACCACTCATTCACTGACATAGGTAGCGCCTTGAGAACAGGAAGTTGGACATTCATGAGTACCTTAAATCAAAGGTACCTGTAATCAGAAGAGGCTCCATCTTCCATCTCCCTAGTAAAGTGGTCAAGCTTCTACGCTGCCCTTTCTACAAATTATAGATTGTGATGAGATCGGGGGACATCATATATTCTGACCCATAATGGGATCCATGTGAACTCGTGCTGTGTGATAGTTCTAGTGGAGTCAAAGGCTTGAATATCAAAGAGTTTGTTGTTGGCGATTCATGGTCCCCTCACTAGAACATATTGCATGGCAGAGACCGTTTTGAATTCAAAGACGAACAGGTTCTACCCGACTTTGGTGAAGTGAAAGCCTCTAAATTGACTCCAAAACTCTCTTCGTATGAAAGTCAAGGTGGTAGCGTATATGGGAACAATGAAGAAGAGTTAGCCAATAAAGCAGCGCCGAATCGAGTAGGGGTGAGCATTTGGATGATTCGGTTAACCAAAATCCAAATAGTAAAAAAAATGGATTTCGGTTCTTTTAGTTAAAAATTGAATTATCCAAATTAAGACCAAACCCGAATTAACCATTATCCAAAATCTGAACTTTTTTGGGTGAAAAACCGAAAACTGAACTGAAATCCAAATTATAGCTAGTTTGGATTTCAACTAACCGAAATTTAGTGTTTGTGTTTGACTATTTGCCATTAAAGACTAGAATTAGAAAAGACAATATTCTTTTTTTTTAAAAAAATGGATAATTTGGTTAACCGAATTAGAAAAAGTCAAAACCGAAATCCAAACCAAGTAATTTGGATAATTCGATTAACTGAAATTTAAAATTCGGTTAAAAAAATCAGTTAAGAATCCAAACAATAATTCAATTAATTTGTTTTTTGGATCATCCAAAATATTCAAACTGAATGCTCATCGAGAGTTGAACTTCATTAACCTCTATAGTATCCATTGTTGAGAGTATGGGAAATGGTAACGAACAGATGTTTGTGTGTAAGGTGAACGGATTAGTCGGAGATAATACTGAAATTGATGGCATCAATTAGATTAGTGTGTGGATGAAACATTTGGATGCAGCGTTTGAATAAAATAGATAAGAAATGGTAGGCCCGACACTGAAATAGATGTAACGCAGTGACGGATCTAGAAACTTTATTTCGGGGGCAAATTTTTTTTGACACTATCACCCTTTAAAATATTATGATATTTTATAATTTTTTTAAATTATAAGAACATTTTCACAGATTTTTATAAGTGTGCCCCTTTGAATACGTCATTGGCAACACAACATTTTAAAAAACTGGAGTCCACCAACGGACCCGATCATGAAGAAAGGAGAGGTGAGTGCGTGAGTAAAGGCGGAATGGTTTGGGATGATATATCAGCTGGAATACCGGGGATGAAGGAGAAATCGATGGAGTGGCGGCGTCCTGCATCATGCATGGAGTAGCGGCTGAGAGGCAAATCTAGAATACGGCAGAGGAGGTTTCCCTGGTCAGTACTTGTGTCGGTATGGAAGATTATTTCCGATTCCGCAAGGCATTGCAAATAATTATCTGTTGATTCCAATGCATTGGGTTGGTAGAAGTCGAGGGGGCAAGTCCCAGAGCCCTCCCGCCATAGGGAGACGAAGAAACACCGATGTCAGTTAGAGAAAACACAGCGCAAAGATGTTGCTCATTTTTAGTGAAACTCCAATTCTAATTTTGATGTCTGCTGCAGCAAAGAAAGATATCCGAGTGAAGGCTCTGGTGTCTGGAAAGCGACTTGCAGTGCAGAAAGAAGATGACCGCAGGAAGCAAGAAAAATGGAGAGAGTGAAAAAGCAGCTTGGAAGGAAAATACAAAAGTGATTTGGCAAGAAAAGCCAGTCCAATTACACTGTATTATTCTAATATATATTAGGGCACAAAATTTCTTGTTATGAATGATTTGTATACAAAGGGTTATACACGATCCATTGTTTAATCATTCTTTCTACTTTTAGTAATATTTCATATTACATGTGTTAACTGACTCGAAATTGTAAATTTATGAAAATTCTCCATCTAGTTCTTCACCCATAGAAAAGGGACCCCGCCACGTCTCTCGCGTCGCGATGACGGCTGTTGCATGAGGCGCGCATCGGAGTTGGATATGGAAGCGAGAATAATGAAATTAATAGCAATTGGTAAGGGCTGGGTGAGGGTGACGGGTATTTGGGAAGTAAGAAGAGGACCTGCCAAATGTCTCCGTCACCTAGCTTTTAGGCTGCCACCATCTTCTTGTCTCGTCAATTTTCTTCTACTTGTTTGATCCAATTCTAAGAACCTTTGAATTTTTTTTCCTACAAAACAGTAACCTCTGTTTTTCCTTCCCCCTTCTACTTTTAATTTGGCTGGAGCAGTAAGAATGTGTACGGTATCCGTTAATGCACTGTTTTCGAATAGTTTTTCATTTTGAAAATGGAATGGAGGCGGTATCGAGTTCTGCGCTTGGGCCTGTCCATTTGTCGATTTGAAGGTGTATAGAGAGAGACTAGAAGACAACGACGAGAAGAAGGGGAGAGATGGCGGAGGAACTTGGTGGCGATGGGGAGGTGGTTTTGGGGACGAAGATAAAAGTTGGAGTCTGCGTGATGGAAAAGAAGGTGAAATGCGATTTTGAGGTTGTCTCTGTTTCATGTGTCGTTATTAGAATTCTTCACCTTTTCCGATTAACGGACAAAATGCACCTCACTCCTTGGTTTTGCTTCCTTTTGGAACTGTTCGCCATGGTATGTTGATCTCCTCTTTGGTCTTGATTACCCTTGGTTTTTGCATTTTTGGATCGAATTTTTGGTAGGCGTTCACGGCTCCAATGGGACAGATTTTACAGAGGCTTGAGGCGTTTGGCGAATTCGAGGTTTGTCCTCGGTGATTGAACTTGAAGTTATAAATAAGTTTTGATATTACTATGAAAGAGAACGATCTGTCTGTTCCTGCTTGCTTAATTTATTAGAAGAAAATGTACTTAAAAAAGTGTTAGAAGAAAAATCGATAAAATAATTTGGTGTTTCCCACGGCCCCTCTTCCATGTTGCTGATACAAATTTACTCGTAAGTTGTGCTCCTTTTATCTAAACATTGGCGTGGGATGGGACTCGTCTCTGAATATTTTATTTGATATGCTTTTGTTTGGTTGTGTGGTTGCGCAGGTCATAATTTTTAGTGATAAAGTCATTCTTGAAGATCCTGTGGAGAGGTCAGTTATCGCTTGATCAGTATATGTTCAATATAGCGTTGTTGAATTATTCAGATGACTTCTTTCGCCCTTTTATTGCCTTCTATTTCCTTCTGTAGATGCATTAAGTTTATTTTTAAAAAAAGTAGATGCTTTAAGATAGTGTTTCACATTATAGGGCTTATTGGGATAGAATCGACTCACATAATGAAATATGAGACAGGGGACTCTGTTAAATGCTCACTGGCTGCAAGGCCGTACCTTTAGTGTCATACCCCATGATGGTTGGCATGGTTCCGAGTTACCTGTGGACTGAAAGGTTGGAATTTACCGACAAGAAAATAAGTGACTGTCATACCAACTGTTTCTGTTTATAGAAGAACGGAGACTTTCTTGTTATAATCCTCCTCACCTCAGAATCTTTTAGTTCAGGAATTGCTGGACCCAGTAACTGCAATGGGTTACATGATCTGATTATACCTGGAAAATAACTTCCAAGGGGAAATAGTTTTAGTTCACAACTTGTGCAATGCAGATTTGATTCTTTCATATGTAACACATGTAACCCAGTAGAACTATTTTGTTCTTGCAGCTGGCCTACCTGTGATTGCTTGATTGCATTCTACTCATCAGGGTATCCACTTGAAAAAGCTGAAGAATACGCTGCACTAAGGAAGTATGTTTGTAATAAAAGTAATGATTGATACTACCCTAGATAACCACATGACATTACCTTAGTATCTTTTTTTCCCTGATGTTCTCTTTGTGGTGTAGGCCCTTCCTGATTAATGACCTAGAGCCTCAGCACCTTCTTCATGATCGGAGGAAGGTATATGAGGTATTTTTCTTTCAGCTTGTATCTAAAGTTCAACTGCTGAAGTTGGCTGCAATCTTATACAGTGCTAATTGGCATTGTTAACCGGGATTGACCATTTTATGGTTGAACCTTAAAAGAATGTGTTACTGCAACTGGTAATTGCATCTGGTTTGCAGCTTGTTACAGTAAGTGGTAGTTGGTTTGAATTATCAAAATGAAATTATCTGCTTCAGCTCTTTTAAATTCAACTCCCATTGTATGTGCATATTATTTAATTGTAAGAATTTCTATTTGTACTCCACATTTTCATTTAGATATAACTGCAAAGCTTATAAGACAAAAGTGTATCTTAATATTGGATCTCTCTGCTATGAACATCATGTCTTCTTAGTTTCCAGTTGAACTTTATCTTGTTCTTTACTGTTTTGCTACCATCTCAGATTCATGACTCAAATGCATCTTCCTTTTTGTAATTTGTTAGCGCCTTGAATTGTTTGGAATTGCTGTTCCAAGATATGCTGTGGTAAATAGAGAAGTTCCCTATCAACATTTGGACTACTTTGTCGAAGAGGAAGACTTTGTAGAAGTTCATGGCGAGCGCTTCTGGAAGCCATTTGTTGAGAAACCAGTCCATGGTAAGCTGCATAAGCAGTTATGTAAACTGCTCCTTGAGAAATAGGCTAAGTTTTTCGTGTTCGGGTTTGGGGCCCAGATTAGCCTGTTTCAATATATTCTTTGTGGAAAAATCGTCTGTGCTTTTTTCTGCTGATGAGATGGATACTAGTACATTTAAATACTAAAAAATGTCATGGTATGATTAAATCCGTCATCCTTTTTAGTAGTACATTTATTTGTCCTAATGTATATTACCACTGGCAATTGCTTGCATAGGTTTTTCATTGCTTTCCCTTCACTTGTTTGGATGTTGGCGACATATATTTATCATGACCCAAGCTCAAAGGTAGACAATAACCCAGAAAGCTAGCCTATTAGGGGAAAAACCTCTTGAGGTTAAGTGTTATCTTAGACTCTATGCTTCCCGTTGTGGGGAGTATTAATCTATTAACCCTTTCAAAAGCGAATGACACAGTTGGCCTACTCTGTAATAGGCCCACTGAGCGACACTTTCTCTGTGCAGCATCACTATTCCTTGTCTGGTAGGCCTGTTTTAGGTTGCTTAATTTCCAGGTCTTGCAAAGAAAGCTCTGCACTGAACAATAGCACAAAATGTTACAACCTAAACCCTAGAACTCCAACTTCAATGACCAATTTATTAGGTGTGGAACCCTCTTCTGCTCAGTGTTACTGTTAAGCAGCTGATTTTTATTGGAGTCTTGCAAATTTCCTCATGGATAGCTGCATCTGTTAATCAATGTTGATCAATCTTGAAGATGCACTGCCTCCCAATTTCAGCATATGTGAGAACAAATGTGGCTGTTATCGGGTCATGATTGATTGTGATTAGATCAGGCCAAAGTGAAACCTGAAATCAGAACCGAATCAATCGAATCAAAATCCACAATTGGACCCAATAATATTACCTGAAAGAGCACTCAAAATTCAGAACGACTCGAACCATCAAACCAAAGACAGGTCCAACAACAAGCCACTCGAATCGAAGTCACCCGAACCTAAGTTATCTAAACCAATGTCACCCGATCCTTTTCGTACCAATAAATTTAATGAAATTTTTGGTGTAGTGATCTCTAGGGTGTTGGCTGTCTGTTTTTTGTGAGCAGTGCTCATCCGGCTGAATGAAGGACATTAAGTTGGTGGATGTTTATAGGTTGGGCGGGTTTGTGTTTGTTGTCTATATAATATCGTTTCGATGCTTAGGATTTTTGGAATGCTCTCTAGCATGGTGAGGGTGTTAGTGGGGTTTGTAAGTAGGTTTTGAGCTTCACATTGTTGTAAGGTTATTTGCCCATAATTTATCCCAAAAAATGAAATAATTTGATATGTTCCCTCAACCGAAAGCCACTTGAACCAAAGTTACATGGACCAATATAAAATTTGACGCAGAAGTATCGCACACCCGAACAAAGACAAGAAAAACCTAATTCACCCGATCTGAATGTCAAATGACCTATGTTATTCAAAACTGACCAGATCCGAATCCGAACCAAGAGACCCTAATTGCCAGTTCTTATTGTGATACCTGTTTATAGTGTGTATCACAATACCTTGCTCACCTCCAGTAGCGAAAACTTATCAGAAGTCTGTCTACACTTTTCACCATACTGCCTTCTACATTGCTACCTTCTACGTCACCCGATCAACCTTTCTTGTTGATCTGTGTACCACTTTATATGTGACCCTATTGGTTCTAGTAATCTTCAATGTTTCTGAATAGAAGTAAATTTTCACTGACGGAGAACCATTCTTCTAGTATGAATTTATACGATCAGTTGGAACCTGTCTTAGGGAGATCCTGCAGAGGCATCATCTCACATACTTGCTCAATATGCCTAATTGGTTGAATATTTGCTTTTATGTTGTCCTAGCGATTAACTTTTGGAAGTTAATGGGCATGGTTTTATTGTTCTCTCCTGACCCAATTATGCGTTGATCTGACTGTTGAATAATATTTTCAAGATTTAAGACTCATGGTTCACGTCTCTGTTTGTAGTCATTCTTTAATGTTTCTGTGGAGGCGTGAAGCCTGCTTACTTGTTTTACTGTGCTCTTTCAGGTGATGACCATAGCATAATGATCTATTACCCAAGTTCTGCTGGTGGTGGTATGAAGGAATTGTTCAGAAAAGTTGGTCCTTGTTTGACCTTTTTTATGACTGACTTTTCCTCTGACGGATTTGCTGCAAACTATTTTCTTTTTCAAGTTAAAGCGTGGATTTCTTTCACAATATATGGTTATTCCAGGTGGGTAACCGCTCCAGTGATTTTCATCCTGAAGTTAGAAGAGTTAGGCGGGAGGGATCATACATATATGAAGAATTCATGCCAACTGGAGGAACAGATGTCAAGGTTTGCAGATGATGATTAATATATAGCTATTTATTTATACATTTTCCGCTGAATGCAATTATCTTGAAGTTATAATTCAGCTACTGTTTTGGCTTTGTGTCCCCTACTATGACCACAACTCTTTTGCGAATTAATATGGGGCAGCTTATGTTTCCGTTTACGTGCTGATTCTGTATGGTAATTTATATGTGACCAATTACATGGTGATTTTTGTCCACTGTTTCCATATGGTGTAACAGATATTTACCTGAGGGGCTAGGTTTGAAATGATATATTTCTGTTTGTTGATATGGTGTTGTTCAGTTGTGGGCATTCATACTCGGGCAAAACGAGTACAGATTGCCAGATCGGGTAATGGGGGGTTGGGTAGAGCACCATTCTAAGCTAACTTGAAGTTGACTCAATTATGAAATGTGTTAAAACAAACATGACCTAGAAACCTGTTTGGTGTAAAATCTTCTTCCTGGACATGGTGGGAATGACATGAAGTGAATTCAATTATAATTTGGCACAGAAAAGACACAAATTTAACTAAAATCTCCATGCTTGGTGTTGTAAGTGGTTCTCGTGCTTCCTTGATGCCTCTTTAACTATTGACACTTCCTGGCTGATTTTACAGCTTCATCTTTGTCAAATCCTCTTGACATCCATTTCAAGCTCAGATTTCTTAACTCATATGTCTGAAACTCATCTATAATAATGTCAATTGAGGCTAGCATCCACATCACTTTTCTTATTTAGCTATCTTAGCTTTCATGATATTATGCAAACCTCTGAGTTTCGATGTGTTTCTTTATGGTCGTGTCATTTATACAAAAATATGATACTGCCAACAAAAAGCATACTGTACCGTGCATGTTTTTGAATGTGTGTTGTTATAACTTTTGTCAGAAAGATAATCAGACAAGGGTTTTTTACTGCCTTTGATAAGTACCATATGAACCCAAAGTTCTTTATTTTCTCTCTTAATTGCCTCCTGTAAATCATGGCTACGTAATACCTATGTCTTACAACAGCAGTATGCCTGTGTGTTGCATGGTTGCCCCTAAACGTCATGCCTTGGTAGGCACTTTTGTGCCTTCTCTCAAGTACTATGAGGTCTTTCTGTCTTATCCATGAAACTCCATATTATGCCAGCCGTGAAAGTTGAAACTCATTTTATCTGCACTCTATTGTTTTGTTATGCATAACTAAAATCATGTAGATGTTCTGACCGCCACCCAAATTTCAGCAGATGACCTTCAGATGTGTATATTGTCCTATTCCTTTGTTTGCATACTTCTGTGCTAGATCTTGTAGATAATGAATGTACCTTTTAGAATGAAGAAAAAGGGAAGTTTAAAAGATCACAGGTAAAGTAGCAGATTTTTCAGCCAATAATGTTGAAAATGATTGCGCAGTTCTCTGAAACATAACCTTTGCTGTAATGTGTGAACCTGTAGTCTGTGATGAGCCTGTGTGCATCACCAAAGCTTGGGTTAAGTCTTCGGCTTGTTTAATTTTTTTGGTAGGCCTATGAAAATGGTTTTTTTTACTTCCGACTGAGATGACCTTTCTTTTGCACAATCCATGTAGGTGTATACGGTGGGACCTGAATATGCGCATGCCGAAGCAAGAAAATCTCCTGTTGTGGATGGTGTAGTAATGAGAAATCATGACGGAAAAGAAGTTAGTAATGCTTTTGGCTGGTAACTTAATATGATTTATGAATTAGGAAAGAAAAGAATATTATGATGCCTAAGTGACCTAAAATACTACAGCTCATGTTCATCCGATATGCAAGATTCCAGCTTAGATGTTTGTCAAGCTCTTTATCACACAGGGACCTTAAATGCTATCTAGTGGCACACTATATTCATATGCTTAAGATATATCCGAGGCATATTGTAATATTCCCATCCCCGCATTGGGATATAAGTAGTAAAATGATTGATTTGTATGGATATATATGAGTTGAGTACAGTAACAAGGTCTTCAAGCCCAAGTGAGGACAAAGGGCTTAAGATGACTAACTTTCAAGTTCGAATGATTTGGGATCTAGGTTGTTGAACAGTTATCTATATGGGGTGTTTCACATATCTTGTATTGCGATAGACTTCTCGATGCCACACTAAGATTGTGATAGCAAGTACAATATTTTTCCATGTACCAGGTCAGGTATCCAGTGCTTCTAACACCTACTGAAAAACAAATGGCTAGAGAGGTCTGCATGGCCTTTCGGCAAATGGTATGTTCTTTAGACGTTTCCTTTCCGCATTCTTTGAACTTGTGCGGATGGTGTGTAAAATGTTTAAATCCAGTGTTGGATACGCCTCTGCAGCACATTACCTCTTTCAGTGTCAGAAAGAGTTGCTTACATAGCTTGCTCTCTGACAACTGCTTTTACATTTATTTTCTGGGTTATTGTGAATGTATAATTTGTGTTTTGATTCTCCTCATCTAAGTCAGTTTGAAGTACCTTTAGTTACTGTTCATATCACTTTAAGGTTTGTGGATTTGATTTGCTACGCTGCGGGCACAGATCATTTGTTTGTGATGTCAACGGATGGAGCTTCGTGAAAAATTCATACAAGTAATGAAGAATGCAAATTCTGTCTCAATTGTTTCAGATTATCACATTTATTTTATATCTCAGGGGGTGTGCTTATAACCTGCAGATATTACGACGATGCTGCTTGTGTTTTAAGGAACATGTTCTTGTATACAAAAGCTCCCCATCTTTCTTCAATAATACCTCCAAAACTACCTTGGAAGGTCAAGGAACCAATCCAGGCTTCAGAAGGACTAACACGGCAGGGAAGTGGGACCCTTGGAGCTTTTGGGGAAGGAGAGGAGCTACGATGTGTAATTGCTGTCATTCGCCAGTAAGATCTCTTTAGGCTAGTTTTCCAATATGTTATGACATTTTCCTTGATGAATGATAAATTTTGTTGATGTGGAATGACAGTGGTGACAGAACCCCTAAACAGAAAGTAAAATTAAGGGTCAAAGAAGAGAAGCTCTTGAATTTGATGCTGAAGTACAATGGGGGCAAACCCAGATTAGAGGTGCTTTCTTGCGTTCTACTTTTGTAATCGTTGTACTTATCACTTGTCTTGTCTGAGAGGGCAACTGTACATTGTCTGTGATCAATGTTGCCTCTTTGCAGACTAAACTTAAAAGTGCTGTTCAGTTACAAGATTTGTTGGACGCAACAAGAATGCTTGTTCCTTGCAACAGGTGATGATCTTTTTTCTTACAGTGAGCAGTTTAATATAAAATATAATATTTTTTTCATATACTGGTATCCGACGTGATAAATCCTCATTACCTTAGTAGATGTTAGGTTTAAAACCCAAATCAGCTGGTGCTGAGAGCCTTATCTTCTTTGCGATTCACTTAAAGGTTTTACTTTTCTCAGCGAAACTATCTTCTCTGTCTATGATGTTTTGCTCCAACTGTTATAGATTTTGTGGGTCCTTTTAAGGGAAAGTTGCCTTACAGGAGAACCAAATTTAATCTGTGAATTTTTTGGGTGGTAATTCTGTAAACTTATATTTGTAAATATTCTTAAGACTGCTGGTATCCATTCTTGTGATGTAGATCTGACCAAGGAAGTGATAATGAAGGTGACAATATTGAGCATGCAGAAAAATTGCGACAAGTAAAAGCAGTGCTTGAAGAGGTAAGCTAATCTTAGCTCACTTCCTGCTTATCCTACTTCAGATCAGTTATCTACTACTGATGACCTTACTATTGCTTCAATTTCAAACCATCTCAGGGAGGGCATTTTTCTGGTATATATAGGAAGGTTCAGTTAAAACCTCTGAAGTGGGATACAGTACCAAAAAGTAATGGTGAAGGTGAGGAAGAAAGACCCATAGAAGCGCTGATGATTCTGAAATATGGTGGTGTTTTGACTCATGCTGGTAGAAAGCAGGTTATGAATCTTGTATTGTGTATAATACACACGTATATGTATGCCCATTAATCATCTCACTATCTTTCCATCTTCCCATTCATATTGTTTTTTTCTTGCAAAAGTTATTTATGAATCTTTTTCGGCAGGCAGAAGAACTTGGTCGATATTTCCGGAACAATATATATCCAGGTTTATATTTTAGTGTGATATCTCATTCACGTATTTGACTAATCTTATTAATTGGAGTGTGCTGTCATTCAGCTATGTTTTGAACACTAGGTTTGTTTTTGCTCAGCCCTTTCTGTTTCGGGTGTTGAATTCTCTCTTTAATCAAGTTTCTGGATGAGCAATTTATCCGGATTAATTTATTTACTGTATAGCTGACGATGATTGACTTGATGTTATTCTGTGTGCTGAATTTATGTATCTTCCAGAACATTACTTTTGCTAAATTTGTTTATGACATTAGCGAATCTTGTGTGACATTGCAATAGCCTGAACATTATTATAACTTGTTTCCCTGATCATTGTTCTAGTTGATAGTCTAAGAAATAATCTGACATTTTATTTGTTCGATACTTGTGGATTTAAGAGCCTTTTGCCATTTAAAATTCATGGCGTTAACTATTACTAAACCTCAAGGTGCCACATAATATTTTATAGTGGATTGATGCTGTGTCCTGTTTTTTCTTGGCACATTACATGGAAATTGACTATCTTACTTGAGATTTAACATCGTTTCTATTATAAAGGTTATGGGTTGAAGCTCTCAATATTGCAGGTGAAGGTACGGAGCTTCTTCGGCTCCACAGTACTTATCGTCACGATCTTAAGATATATAGTTCAGATGAAGGCCGTGTGCAAGTATGTACCAGCTCCTCGCTTGTGCCTTTTCTTTTTATATTGTTTCTCTTATTTTTCTTTGAAGAACTTAACTTGCTTATAAGACAGTCATGCCTTTCCTTCCCTTTATATCTGCTATCAATCAGTTACGGTATAAGTATGTTCATGGTAGATGTCAGCTGCTGCATTTGCAAAGGGCCTTCTCGACTTGGAAGGGCAGTTGACTCCAATCTTGGTTTGTCACTTTCTTCTGCCTTTCTATAGGGGTTTTGAGAGGTCAGCATCTTGATCATAATGCTATATGGCTGTCCATGGCAGGTTTCACTTGTTAGCAAAGACTCATCCATGTTGGATGGACTTGAGAATGCTAGCTCTGAGATTATGGAAGCTAAGGTATTTTTTTCAAGATTTTAACTGGCTTATGCCTTTAGTCTTCACTTGGTAATACACAAGTTAGCAAAAATCTGTATGATACTACACAACTATAGTTTAGATTGTTTGGTGCAAAAGTTTGAGGTTAACATGTCAAATGAACTTTCTGATACATCTAAATTCAACTTATTTTCAGTTAGGGTGCTATCAATCTTGACACGAATCCTAAATCCGACCTGAAACAGACATGTTAAAATGCGGGTTTGAGTTGCAATTTTCAACCCGTAAACATTTTTGGGTCGGGTTCGGGTTGCTAATAACCCGGGTTGGTTTTGGGTTTGACCTGCCAACCCGCATTCAACCCGTAACACAAAAACATTTTTAAATAAGAATAGAACATATATATTCTTATAGTTATGCGACATAACCTTAAATATATTAATCATGTAACCATTTATGTTTGATGGTTTTATATGCTATGTTATGTTGTCTTGATGATTTTATATACAATATTTTTTTAATTTCGGGTTGATTTCTGGTCGATTTCGGGTTCGGTTTAACGTGTTTGGGTTCATGTCAAACAGGTTGGGTTAATGTTGGGTATATGTGACCGGGGTTGGTTTCTAGTTCACAAATCATAACGCGCTTCAGGTTCAAGTCGGTTTCGGGCAGAGGTGAAACATGAACAGGTTGGTTCGGGTCGAGGTCAACCTGAAATTGACAATCCTATCTTCTGTAGCCTATAAATTAAAGTCAAATGCTAGTCATTGAGGCACTTGTAGGAGCCTGAGGTATCTTTTATGAAAAAAAGTATTGAAAAGATGGAAAATTGAATGAGGGGCAGTACTTATCTCTGTAGTTGATGTCAAGAAAAATATCAAAGAGAATGCATATAAAAGGGAAACCGTGTAGGAAGTCTAACATTCTTCCAAAAACCACTTTAAAGGGCAGATATGAGGTGGTAAATTATTGCCTCTGACATACAATAAGCTAATAGCAAGGGATTCGTGTCAATAATTCAATTTTTTTGGTGGGTAGATTTTGTAGAGCATTCTATGGGAGTCGTCAACCTTTCTATTCGATCACTTTTTTACATACGAAGACTGCAGGATTACAGATATTTCTATGGAAGACTATTCTAGGTATCCTGAGTCCATGGTCGTCAACTACCTCGTACTTGTGTCAAGACTGTCATCCAGAACTTTAAAGGTTTTCTCTTTTCTGGCAGAGGAGCGCCACCTAACTGCCTATTTACCAATGGCTTTCTTGGTAGGCTAAATTAAAGGAGATCATTACTTCTGATGTGCAACCCACCCTCTGTACTGAATCACCTGGACCACCTTGGATGGCTGATGGAGCTGGGCTACCTCCCAAGGCTTCTGAACTTCTACCTAAATTGGTATTTATTATTGCCATCTTTCTTTCCAATATGTCCCATATTCTTTGGCCATCATTTGAAAATGAGTGATTGCTTTGAAAATGCAATGAAGTGAGAAACTAACACAAATATTGTCTGAATTTCTGACATTGCGTGGAAGAAGGAAAAACATAAAAGCTAGAACCGTGGGTAATGAGGCCAAAAAATTATAACTTATAGAATTACAATCATTTCATTAACCGCAAATACTTGCACCACATCTATGTTTTAAGTTTGAATTTGTTAGGTGGAGTTAACTAAGAAGATAACAGAGCAACTGGCAATTCGTGCACACAATGAAAATGAGGAAGTTGCAAATACAAGCCCGTACAATGTTACACCTCCGTATGATCAGGCCACTGCCCTTGGTACGAGTAACATAGACATTGATCGCATTGCTGCTGGACTACCATGTGGTAGTGAAGGCTTTCTGCTTATGTTTGCTCGGTGGAGAAAACTAGAAAGAGACTTGTACAAGGAACGCAAACAGTGAGTTTGGTTACCTGATTTGAACTAAATTGGTAGTGCCTTCTCACCTGAAGGGAAAACAAGTTTGATGTTTGAGCCCTTGTCATTTTTGTAACCTGGAACTTGGCTGGGTTCATATTCAGATTGCATTCTACTTTTGCTTACAGCTGCAGAGACCTCTTTGTTGATTTAAAATCTACGCATATTTTGCTATTGTCAAATGTAATACTGACACTACGGTTTTACTAATCACAGGCGCTATGATATAACTCAGATCCCCGATGTTTATGACTCATGCAAGTATGTCCACCTCACCTCTGTCTTCCCATAGTAGATCTTATTAATGATGCTCAGCTATTCTTAAATCTGATAATATTCTAGCAACATCATCATGTTCTGAGGTTTTTCTATACTGACCATGTTACTTGTTAGGAGTATTGTTTGACATTTTTTTTATTTTTGTATTTTTTTGAGAAACTGTAGTTTATGTGTGTGTGTGTGGGGGGGGGGGGGGGGGGGGGGGGGGGTTCGCGAATCCATCTGCAAATTACTGTTGAGAAAATAATGAGGCCATAAGCACATTACTCTCCCACCTTTTGCCTTGATATATTTCCTCAGTTTCATTATTTCTTATGTTTACTCTTGCAGGTATGACCTCCTACACAATTCTCATCTCAATCTGGAAGGTCTGAATGAGCTCTTTAAGGTTGCTCAGGTAAGTAGAATACTATGTTATCTACAAGCATGCGCTTTGTAATTAAAGTCTCAGCCAGACCTGACAAGTTAACTCTTGTCAACATCTATTGCTCGAGTGTCAGAACAATAAGTCAATCAATCCCAAGTCTATTTGTTGATGTTTCAGTTACTAGCTGATGGTGTCATCCCTAATGAGTATGGAATTAATGCAAAGCAGAAGCTGAAGATTGGCTCAAAGGTAGGTAGTTTTATTTATATATAGTTGCAGTCCATCTTTGTCTCTGTTTTGATGTTATGTAAACGAACTGTTATGTTTAAAAGATGTCTGAAGTGACATAACGAACCTCTTGAATCTGAGATGCATCCTACGCATGGTTTTTGCTTTCTTTCTTTGTTGCAGATTGCACGGAGGTTGCTGGGTAAGATCTTGATTGACCTGAGGAATGCACGGGAGGAAGCAATTAACGTTGCAAAACTGAAGAATGAGCCTCAGTCTCCATCGAGTAGAAGGGAAAGTCCTAAGAATATAAGGAAGGCGCTTGTTAATACTGATCCGATTAAGATAAACACCACAAATTGTGAGAATTTTTCAGCTGATAACGAAGACGAGGAAGATATAGAGACTGAATACCGCTTGGACCCCAAGTATGGATTTGGACGCTCTTGAATGATTCCTTTATTATGTAAATTTCTGACTCTAAAATTTTGAAGCTTTTAATGCGGGTTTTGGTTTCTTTCCCATTTGGTGTGTTTAGGTATGCAAATGTGAGGACACCTGAGCGGCATGTGCGGACACGTCTATACTTTACATCAGTGAGTTGTCCAATATTTGAGCTTAAGAGATTACATTCCTTTGTTGTTAGTGCTAGAGATCGTATTCATATATATTTTTCCAACCGCGAGAACTGGTTGTTGTTACTGAAAGGTAATAATATCTTGTTTGTGACAGGAATCCCATATCCACTCCTTGATGAATGTTCTGCGTTTCTGCAATTTGGATGAGTCTTTCCTAGGAGAGGATGGCCTTATTAGCGAGAGTGCTCTGGAGCGTTTGTTTGAGACCAAAGAGCTTGATTATATGAGTTATGTTGTGTTCAGAATGTTTGAGAACAACGAGGTCAGTTGGAGTTCTCTGCTCTTGTTCATTATTTATGTTCTCTGAGAATTAATTTTCAGCATAAGAGGTCACTTGATCATTACTAATATTTCAGGTACCTATCGAGGACCCAAAAAGGTTTAGGATTGAGTTTATATTCAGCCGTGGAGCAGATCTTTCACCTCTGGAGGTATCTTCAGTTTGTGTATTATGTGAATTCACCAAAACTATGATTAAACAGACAGTGGAAATAATTTACTAGTTGTGTGGATGTTAGTATACGTATATGCAGGAAGATTGCAAGGAAGCCCATTCGCTGCATCAAGAGCACACATTACCCATCATGGGACCAGAAAGATTACAAGAAGCTGGACGCTACTTGACAATGGAGAAGATGGAGAAAATGATCCATCCTTTTGCTATGCCACCTGAAGATTTCCCCCAACCTGCTGTTCCTATTGGGTTTACCGGTTACTTCTCCAAGAGTGCCGCTGTGCTTGAGCGCCTTGTCAACCTTTGGCCATTTAATAAGCCTACCACTCCCACCGCCAATGCCAATCCCAAGCGATCTTTTTAATTTGTGTCCATATAATATTATACAATTTTGACCACTCATTATCTTCCTATTCTTTTCACTCATTGTATATCACACATAAAAAGGTATACTATCGGTATAAATAAGTAGAGCATGAGTTAGGTTCGTTACATGTATAGACCGAGCCTTTCATAATACAAAGGAATATATGTTTATTTCTCCCAGACTTGAATATACTTTTACTTCAGATTGAAGTAGGTACGTGGGGATGGTATGGTACCTGCAACAGAATAAATATGAAAATGGAAAAGCTTTGATGTAATAATGACTAAGGTAGGTGATTGTAGCGCTCGCGGTTGCTGGAAGCTGCTGGAAGAAGGTAGATAAGTAACTCATGAACCAGCGTTAGGAGAAAATAATATGTGCCTAGGTTAATTTGAATTTCAATTCAGCCTACTTGTAACAAAAAGGAAAAAAGGCATCTCTCAACCTCTTTTTAAACAAAAGAGGAAAGGGGATTGGTATAGGGTGCTAACGACACAAAAATGAAGACGATGTTACTGTGTTTTAATTGATCAGCAAGGCCTAGGTTTCTCAGTCAATTGTTGGAGTTTTTGTATTCCTTATGGCTCATTAGAATTGTTTATTTGGTTCAAGAACGATTATCTTGACAATGTTCTTGATGAAGAACACCAAAGCTCGCTTAGTGTCAATGAAGGAGGCGGAAGTTCGACTTAGTCTTGCACTTTGGATTTTTTGAGTGTGTAACTTTACTGGATTGTTGGATAGTAGTCAGTAGATGATGTTCTCCAGACTACTATATTTTTAATATTCTTTTTATTACTTAGTGTCTCCTTCCCGTTGTTTAACCAGAAAACAATGTGTAAGTCGCACAATAAACAATGAGACATATTAGTAGTTGATTTAGCTATAGGTTCGTTTGTGGTTAGTTATTGAGGTAGCTAGTCAACAATCAAGTAAAGATAAATAATAGAATTTTTTAGAGAAATTGTTATCTGCATGAAGATGACAAACAAGGCTCATTAAGTGCTAGAAACGGGACCAATGAAATTGTTACTCTTGTAATCTTGTCACTCTTCGTCATCTAATTTAAAGAATCCTAAAAAAAAAAAAAAAAAACAAGAGTGAGCCTTAAATTTAGTATAGAAGAATGTTGGAAGTTCATCATTTGGTTGAAGGTAGTTCATGGTATAATAATTAGGGCTTAAAAGTAAAAAAGAAAAGAAAAGTATAAATGCTTCACTAAAACAACAAAGTAAAAAAGGTATAAATGAATGATTCATGTGTATAATAATTTGGTTGAAGGGACCACTGTTACTCATTTGCGTTGTTGGTAGCTGTGAACCCAAGTCGGATTGTATACCTTGTGGTATTGTCATCTGGTGACTTGATTAGGATGTCGGCGCCGCAATCATCTTTTTGAATGGAGCCATCTATGTACAATGTGTATATCATGGTGGAGCTTGCTGGTTCTGAGGAAAGCAGGGTGGCCCTCAAGTTTGCCTCCGTTAGGAATTCTGCAAGGGCTTGGCCTTTAATGGATCGGTGCGGTTGAAAGATGATGTCAAATTCGGACAACTCATATGCCCATTTGACTAGTCGACCAGATTGGTCTGGCTTGTGGGTGATCTGCTTTAGCGGGCACGTTTCGGTTGTGGATTTGTGTTGTAATGACAAATAGGTCATTGTGAGGAAAGGTTGTACCCTTTAGCTCGTCATTGGTGAAGCTGATGACCGGCACATATTTCTTGGCCAGTGTGCTTGAGTTGGTACTGTGTGGCTTGACGTGGAGGGTCCATTTGCGATCCCAGCTGGTGTCGTAGCCTCGTCCGGCTAGCATGAACACTGACCTTTCTCTTTGATTCCTTGGATGTTAGTCTTCATAATCGGAGTCATTGTTTGACCGGGACTTCTTCCTTCTCTCACATTTGCCAGTTGAGGTGTTTGGGCGGTGGATGTACTGGTCAAAGTCACTGTAACACCCCTACCGCTAATCAAGGCATTACCTCCTAATCCGTCTTAATAACCAATAACAAAGCAGCGGAATTCTTACTCCAACGGTGGGTGATACAATGACGTTAGTCGCCCACGTGACTAACAAGGCCAAATCCAAATACAATAATCCAATTACAGTATCGGTCTGATGAACAAGTATACCGAGTACTCTATATCAAACAATACATTTCATTCCTTAATCAAATCAAATACATAAACAACCTTAAATCAATTCTATACCGAGTTTCTACAATTCTCAAGCTTGCCGATATCATTTCGGTCTTACAGTGCAACATTTACAATATATACAAATGTTCCTAATCAACTACCCATGCTTAACCGCCATCCCCATCCTACTCTCGAACGGTGATCGTCTCCAAGGTACCTGTAAGTAAAAACGGTGCACCAAAGGGCTCAGCGAATTGCTGGTATGAAATTCGCATACCCCGCGTGCTAACGGGGGTATGCCGACTACTTGGTCGAGAACATGAGATTCATTTTAATTCAATAATCATGCTCGCATTCAAAGGCATTCAAACAAGGAATACAACATCAACTATCACAAAAAGTTTGTTAGTTAGTATTAACTTGCTCTTAGGTCTTGAGGGTTTCTACCTCACTATGCCTTAGTCTCTTATTCATTATCTTACCCATTCTCTTGGGTTACTCTTACTCAAGCTCTCTTATCTCAACTCACAATCTAACTTCTCAAATTCTTAATCTCAATCTCAATTCTCAAGGTCTCAAATCTCAATTCTCAATTCACAATCTCAACTCTCAAGCTCAATTCTCAATCTTAATTCTCAATTCATAATCTCAACTCAAATTCTCAATTCTCAAATGGTTATCTTTTAAGTCATTACCCATGACCTCCGGGCAGAGTCATACACAAGACTCACCACCGGGCTTTCAAATACAAGTCTTACTTCCACGGTTTTGACCCTACTCCGGGTCTAGCATAGTGGGAAGGTTCGACTATCAAACGGAACTATACACTTAGCTCCTCAAATTCTCAAACGTCCGTATCTTTACCAGACTACTCAATTTCCCAAAATACTCCTTTCTCGGAGTTATACTGTAATCATATCGATTAGCCTAGAAGTATCTCTCTCGATATCATCTAATAGCTTAGGGAATTTTCTCAATGTCTAGTATTCTTAGATTTAAGGGTTTCCCCAACTTATTGAATACTTTTATGTTCGGGACATTTTCTCAATTAGGTCGGATCCTCATATTATGGATCGACACTCTTTTAAAGGAGTTTGACGGTCCTTTATATCACTTTTACTTTTCTCATAAGTTCATATCTTTGAACTATCGTCATCCTCTAAGTAGAGGTTCATTATATCTTTCCACTATTATTTGTTTCGTGGATTATTTCAATTCGGTTCTCTACCGTTATCGGGAGTTTACTAATCCTGTACAAGTCTCTCACGTTCTAGTGAGTTCATAGGTTTGCATTATCGTTATTCTTAATTCAATAGTTTTCGTGTGTTTCCACGTTTTCGTTATTTTGCAAAACGACTCTCTCTACGAGTCACTATCAAACAATACTCATCTATGAGTCGGTCTATAACACAAAGTTCGACCACACATTCATTCAAGTATGGTTAGATCATACATCATGCATCAAGACAAACAATCCATGCAATAAATCATTTTCACGCTTTTATCTTGATTAAGTCGGCACACAAGCAAACAACACACAAATCAGTGTAATCCGGTTAGCATACAGGGCATGAGAAAATCATACCTTTCACCATGGATTAACTCTACCGTGTCACCTCACGTTGCTCGGATCATACTCGATTCAACGATATTGTTTCAAACATCTCTATTAATATCAAGCTCATACGGTACGTAAACTTATTACTCCCTATCCAAATTGCATTAACTATACCCAAGCTCAACCATTTCCTTCAAGGTCATTCAACCTAGTTTGATTCTAGCATTCCAAGACACCATTAATAACATCTTTGCTACAGATTTTGCACATTCAATTCTCCCTGTAACACCCCTACCGGTAATCACACAATTATCTCCTAACCCGTCTCTATTACTAATACACAAGCAGCGGAATTCCAATACAACCGGGGGTGATACAATGCCGTTAGTCACCCACGTGACTAACAAGGCCAATCCAAACTCAAATAAAACAAACAAATTACAATATCGGCTTGATGTCGAATATACCGAGTACACTATGCCAACAATACATTTCTTTCCTTAGTCAAACCTCAATTTAAATACAACTTCGAATCCGCAATATACAACTACAATATCCATTCAATACTATACTGAGTTTACTACAATTCCCAACTGTTCAATACACATCGGTCTTACAAGTCCACAATACAATAAGTACAATCCTTAAACAACTACCCATGCTTAATAATAACCCCGTCCTACTCTCGAACGGTGATCGGCATCCATGTACCTGGAAAATAAAAAAGGTGCCCCTAGGGGCTCAGCAAAATTGCTGCATATGAAATTCGCATACCCCGCGTGCTAACGGGGGTACGCCGACTATTTTGGTCGAGAGCATGCGATTCATTTTAATTCAAACAGCATGCAAGGCAACAATACATTATATATGTATATTGGCACACTCAAGGTTCAACATCGAACACAAACACTAACACACACATCAAGGGGTTAGTTTAATATATCCTACACTTAGGCTTTGAGGGTTCTACCTCACTATGCCTTAATCAATTTCTCTTACTCTCATTCTCAACCAAGGTCTACAACACTCAATCTCAACCTCAATTCTCAAATTACCAACTCAACTCTCAACTCTCTCAAGTTACAACTCAATACTCAATACTCAACATTCTCAAAACTCAACTCAAGTTCTCAAATCAATTTCTCAATACTCAAAGGCATCTTTTAAGTCTTTGCCCATGACCTCCGGGCAGAGTCATACACAAGACTCACCACCGGGCTTACAAATACGAACGGAGCTATACAGATAGCTCCTCAAATACTCCAATTCTCAAATTCTCAATCAAGTTCTCAAAGGTCCGTTTCTCTACCGGACTACTCAAGTTCCCAAAACTCCTCTCTCGGAGTTGTTTCATAATCTCATAGATTAGCCTAGAAGTATCTCTCTCGATAACATCTACTAGCTTAAGGAATTTCTCAATGTCTAGTATTCTCATATTTAACCAACTTATCGAGTACTCTCATGTTCGGGACATTGTTTATATTAGTCGGATCCTCTCATTGGGGTTCGACTATCTTTCTAAGGGGTTTGGTGATCCCTTACCATTCTTTACTCCTCTCAAGGTTCATGTCTTGAGCATTCACTAAATCCTCTAAATAGAGGTTACTTGTATACTTCAACTGTTATTTGTTTTGTGGATTAAATCAATTCAGTTCTCTAACCATTATCGGGAGTTTACTAGTTCTCGTAAAATTCTATCACGTTCTAGTGAGTTTATAGATTTGCGTTATCGTTTCTCGGTTCGATAGTTTTTGTAACACCCCGACTTCCCCAACTCCGAATTACCACTCATAAACTCTTGGTAAACATAAGGATACTAGTGTCCATAGCCATAACCATTATATGTATATTAAAAAGCGGAAGACTACCAAAATAAAAGTCGGAGCGTCACATGCCACACTTGCCATCTAATAATAGGTGCACAGGCTATTACTTCTACTAACATCATACAAAAGTACACCCACACAAGTTACATTCACCACACCCACCCACACACTAACTAACCTACCACTACCACTACCACTAACCGCTTAACACTCAGGAGATCCAAAAGACTACATCCAACATCTTGCATACACCTTTCATTACAAAAAAAACATTCCCTTTTCTGCTAGTTCCTAAGCTAGCTATTAGTCACCGTTACCACAATGTACAGGGATAAAAAATACAAACTCCCATCATACTTTCCTTACTTTCTCCAACAAACTCATAGTAATTCTTCACAACACAAGTAGTGACAACGGTAGACTCATGCTCCGGAGACCTATAGTTGTGGATGCTCTAGTACCAGTCATCGAAGGTAATCTTAGTGACCTCAGGCGACAATATCACAGAATAAGTAAAATAAGCAGTCACATAGAGAATATCCAGGATCCTATCTCCCTCCCAGATAATCTCACCGAAGAAATCATCCTGCAACCTTAAATCCATATATACACACAAAGGGGTTGCAAAAAGTTAGTGAAACTGAGTAACACATATCTCACCCTGTCAAATTCATTTTCTCTTTACAAATCCTTTATACATTAATAACAAGTATGATTAGCGACCATCACACACCATATTAATAAGCAACCAGAGTTAATCACACATAAGAATTTACCTCTCCTTGGGATACCCTCTCCACCATATATCACACCAGTTGCATCACAGAACCCGATAAACTCATAAAGTAAGATCCACAAATCACAATTATCTGGCCCCATGTCCTTAAGTGTGCACACCCCCTAAGGCTAACCATAGCACATAGAGTAGATCATAGAGCGACCCCAATACATTGGTAGGAGTCAATTAATCAGTCCCCAATACGGCAAGCCATAGAAAATGACTTAAGTTCAGTTGCCAACATAGCTTTCACAATAGGGATAACCATAGCCAAGTCTCAACACCATCATTCGTCATCCAACCAGTAAGCACAACCTCACACATAGGAACACACACAATCACAATATTCCAGTTTAGATCACAATTAGCACATATAATAGCTACACAAGTCTTAAAAGGAGATTTAATCAACCTCTCACATTATTTATGTGTAATAATCATAGCCACACCATTCCAATGCCTAGTAAGGCCAATTCAGACAGTAGGACCCACAGAAATCACACGCACGATTCAAGTTCCACATTTATAAACTTTAAAGTGCATTAAACATACTACAAGGTTTCCTTCTGATTTCCCCACTACACCACCAGCTAAAACTTCATTCCTAGATCCCTATTTGCCTACAAGGACCAAAAAAACCAACAAAATCAGTTTCCAACACACAACCTTTCTCATAATAGCTCCAAACTCATTTTTAATCTCTAAACACTATCTGGTAATTCGAACTACTTCCCGAACGCTTTTTGCTCCAAATTGTTAACCACGTTCCTAAGTTCGCATCATAAGAACACCCTCAAAATTTAAACTCAAACCAAGATCGGAAACTCCCTAGGCCAGCTTCTAAAGCTTACAACACGTATTTATTCCTCTAGCTTCATCTCCTTGTTTTTCTGAGTACCTATGAGTTCTACCACCACCATTAGTCCCCTATAGTCATATATAGTCAGAATATCACACCAAAGCACTCAATATCCCACCGGTTTCAGTCTACAAATCCTAAAACACATTTTCACTCATTTTAAAGCTCCTAACAGTTATCCTACTTCCAAAACGAGTTTTGGCTTGATTTTCTCAGCGTATCACAGTTTCATCACACTAAAATCACTGGCTAAATTTCAGCTAAAAAGGATGTATGGTTCGAAATATACTGAAAAAGAGATTTAGGGAAGAAAACATGGTTTAAGGTAGTTTTTGAGTGAGCACATGGGTTACCTGCACCCTTCTGGCCATGGCACCTTCTTATATGAGTCCCCTCTAGCTATTGATCCTATCCAAGCAGTTGTAGGTGTCGCCCTTCCCAGCTGGTTACCCTCCTTGCCTTAAGATAAATTCTTCCCTTACTTTCCTTTGGTTTTAACTTAATTTTCTCCTCCCCAACTGTGTGCTCTCGGCTGGTCTATGTTTCCTCCAGCTCAGAAATGTCAAGTGTGAATTAATAAAGAAGAGAAACAAGGTCGGTGGTGGCTGTTTCCAATCTTGCCAAAAATCCTCTTATTTTGTACGTATTTGTCTTAATGAGTACTAATCATTACTAGCCTTGTTTAGCTTATTCCCAGCCCTTAGATTAGGTACTAATGTACTGAGTAAATCCCAGCCTTTCATCCATGACGGTTGCAATTAAATAAGGGGCTTAGGTGTCAAGAGTAATAATTGTCACTAAAAGACAAAAACAATTAATACTAATGATGGCTTGGTTACTATTTGCGCCAGCCTCTATAGGCTTCAATTAGCCACGTATTTTACTGGCTATAATGGTGATTAAATGAGGAGAACAGCGTGGGTATAGGTACCCAAGTGAAAATAATTTTCTAAAGCTAGTTTTAAAACTCTCCCGGTACATCGTCGGTCCAGAAACGCTGACTGCTGAAAATGTAACCGTTTTTTTTTTCTAAACTGAAAGAAGAAGGATTTAGTTGCCTTTCACCTTAGAACATCATTAGGAATTCCGAACACACCTCCCAGGGTTGGTAGCTATCCACTGTTCCCAAGAATTTCAATAATTCCCGGTAGTTTCAGCAGTCCCGGGGACTTGGGGTTTACTGCAAAATTTCTGACAGTTAGAGTTTCTAATACTTCCTAAGCACTTCTAACCGTTATAACTTATTTTTTCTAAGATTTATCCGTAGCTCAAATCTTCCCAGATACCTTTCCCTGACAGCTTAATAAATATCACAGTCTGTTTAGTCCTCCAGCTAAATTCACTGTACTTCCGGTAATTCTCTCACCGCTAGGATTACCATTAGAGTTTACTAAAAATTCTAGGGTATTACATCCCCCCCCTTAAACAAGGCTTCGTCCCCGAAGCTTAACGTACCCCAGAACTCAATAGCATCACCGAAGTAAAGCATCTCCAACCATTAACACTACAGTAATAACATCCATGAATACTTTATTTACATAGCATCTCTTCTCATTTTCATTTCAATAATTATATCAACACCTCAATCATGTCATCAAAGATTTCATTTGTAAAATGCCACCCAAACACCCACCACAAAGATATATATACACCTTACTCAATCATACATCACATAAAATCACAATCATATAAAATCTCAAGCTCAATCTCACCATCTGGTGCGTCCACATATATTCATAACGCGCAACGACTCACATCATCTCACATGAACTTATAACTCTCTTCACGCAATCTACTTCACTATAACATGAACCAACATACAATGCCTCATGATATAAATCACATAATCATATCAACTTTTCATCACTCATCAACTATTACTCACGTCTCTCCCCCCCTTAAAAGAAAGTTTCTCCTGAAACTTTAAGTACTAACCTCAAACAAAAAGTTCTGGATACTGAGCCCGCATCTTACTTTCAAGCTCCCAAGTAGCTTCTTGAATCCCATGATGAGTCCAAAGAACTTTGACTAAATCCACTGATTTACCTCTGGTTTCCCTTGTTTTATGATCAAGGATCTGAATCGGTCGCTCTTCATAAGTAAGACTGGGATCAAGTTCTACCTCTTCAGGTTGTAAAACATGTGATTCATCAGAAATGTACTTTTTCAATTGCGAGACGTGGAAAACATTATGCACTCTATCCAACTCCATGGGTAACGCTAGTCGGTATGCCATCTTCCCCACTCGTTCCAAAATTTCATAGGGGCCAATAAAATTAGGAGCAAGTTTCCCCTTCTTTCCAAATCGAACCACACCTTTAGTAGGTGAAACTTTCAGAAATACCTTATCACCCACCTCAAATTCAATAGGTCTCCTATGCAAATCAGCGTATGACTTTTGTCGATCTTGAGCAGCTTTCAACCTCTGCTGAATATTCTTAACTTGCTGAGCCATCTCTTCTGTTAACTTTGGCCCTACCAGGGTCGGCTCACCTGAATCATCCCAACACAATGGCGTACGACACTTCCGCCCATACAATGCTTCATATGGTGACATTCGGATACTCGTGTGGTAACTGTTATTATAGGAAAACTCAATCAGGTGCAGCTTATCAATCCAAGATCCCTGATAATCCATAGCACACGCCCGTAACATGTCCTCCAAAGTCTGAATAGTCCTCTCTGTTTGCCCATCTGTCTGGGGGTGATATGCAGTACTGAGATTTAGCTTAGTGCCCATGGCCTTCTGAAATTGTTGCCAGAATCTAGAAATAAACCTTGGGTCTTGGTCAGAAATAATCTCCACTGGAACACCGTGATACCTGACAACGTGTTTAATGTACTCATCCACCATTTGTTCCATTGTCCATGTACCTTTCATTGGAATAAGTCTTGTTGTCTTTGTTAACCGATCCACTATCACCCAGATTTGATCTAATCCACCTCTAGTCGGTGGCAGCCCAACCATGAAATCCATAGATATCGAATCCCACTTCCACGCCGGGATATCCAACGGTTGCATCATACCCTTCGTTTTCTGATGTTCAAATTTAACCTTCTGACACGTCATACACTTTGCCACATGTTCAGCCACCTCTTTCTTCATGTTTGGCCACCAGAAATGTTGTTTCATGTCTTTGTACATTTTATCCCCTCCTGGGTGCATTGAATAGGTGGAGCTATGTGTTTCCCTCATCAGTTTCTCTTTTATGTCCCCACAAACACACGGTACACACCATCTACCCCGAAACCTCAAACTTCTATCATCATGAATTTGAAAATCCAACGCTTCACCGTTCTTCACTCTTTCTTTTATTCTCCTTAACTTCTCATCTTCCGATTGTCGATCCGCAATTTCCTTTAAAATATCAAGAAACGCTGTCATATTAGCGAGAACTTCCTTTTGCACCTCTCCAGATGTCACCACCTCAAGATTTAGTCTCCTAAATTCTTCCACCAATTTATCTTGCAAAATCCAATTAATATCACCTCCATGATTCTTCTTCCGGCTTAGAGCATCGGCCACCACATTCGCTTTGCCTTCATGATACAATATCTCCAAATCATAGTCTTTTATCAGCTCCAACCATCTTCGTTGTCTCATGTTAAGTTCTTTCTGAGTGAAAATATACTTCAAACTCTTATGATCTGTATAAACCTTGCAAGATGTACCATACAGGTAATGTCTCCATATTTTCAATGCAAACACTACAGCCGCAAGCTCTAAATCATGTGTCGGATACCTTGTCTCATAATCTTTTAATTACCTCGACGCGTAAGCAATTACTCGACCATTTTGCATCAGAACACATCCTAGACCATACTTAGATGAATCGCTGTAAACCTCAAAGCCTTCTGTTTCGCAAGGTAATGCAAGGACTGGTGCTGTTGTTAATTTTTCTTTCAAGGTTTGAAAAGCTTCCTCGCACTTAGTATCCCATTTATAAGCTACCTCTTTCTTCATCAAATTTGTGAGCGGTCTTGCGATCTTAGCAAAGCCTTGAACAAACTTCCTATAGTACCCTGCTAATCCGAGAAATCTCCTGACTTCCTTCACATTCATTGGTCTAGGCCAATCCTTAACCGCCTGAATTTTTGCGGGATCCACAGAGATGCCATCCCCGGTCACCACATGACCAAGGAATGCTACCTGCTTTAGCCAAAACTCACACTTTGAAAGTTTGGCATACAATCTCTTCTCTCTTAACACTTGAAGAACTTGACGTAAATGATCTGCATGCTCCTCCTCACTCTGAAAACTACAACAAACTTATCAAGAAATGGATGAAAAACTCGATTCATCAAATCCATAAATATTGCTGGGGCATTGGTCAACCCAAATGGCATGACCACATACTCGTAGTGACCATATCTTGTACGAAAAGCCGTCTTTGCTATGTCCTTCTCAGCTATCTTTAATTGATGATAACCTGATCGCAAGTCAATTTTTGAAAACACCTTTGCTCCTTGAAGTTGGTCAAATAAGTCATCGATCCTAGGAAAGGGGTACTTATTCTTGATGGTCACATTGTTCAATTCCCGGTAATCAATACACAGTCGCAATCTTCCATCCTTCTTCTTGACAAACAGAACAGGTGCTTCCCAGGGTGACGCACTTGGGCGAATATAACCTTTATCCATTAACTCTTCCAATTGTTTCTTTAATTCCTCCATCTCGTTCGGTGCCATCCTATAAGGATGTTTAGATATCAGAGCTGTTCCCGGCACCAAGTCAATAGTGAACTCGAGCTCTCGATCCGGCGGTAGTCCTGGAATCTCTTCCAGAAAGACATCCGGAAATTCCCGCAAAACTGACAATTGTTCAATTCCTGGGGTTGGGTCCTGGTCATGCATCGAGCTTTCCCCTTGAATATTACATAAGAAGACTTGATCCTCGAGTTGAACACCTTTCCACAACTTCAAAGTGGAAATTATCCTTTTTTCTTTTAGAACTCCCCCACTGGTATACGATACTTTTTTCCCCTCTTTCCCCGTAAAGTGATTTTCTGTTTCTCACAGTCTATATGCCCCTTGTGCCTACTTAACCAGTCCATTCCCAAGATTATATCAAAATCTCCCAACTCAAACTCTATCACATCCATCTCGAATTCTTTACCCACAATACTAATTTTTACATCCTTAAGCTTTTTAGTACACCCTACCACCTTCCCCGTCGGAGTAGAAACCGAAAGGCTAACATCCATGTTAGGTACTACTCCTACCCGTTTCAAAAATTCAGAAGATATGAAAGAGCACGATTGTAACACCCCTCTCAATAATCACGATATAATCTCTCACGTAACAATAAATAAAACGTCTCGCAGCGGAAAAACAAATAACAATTACAAAACTCACTCGGGTGTCACCGGCCGTTACTCGCCCATGCGAGCAACGCAGCCAAACTACATCCAACTTCCAATACAAATAAACTGCTAACCGCAGTGATAACGGGAAACTCCTATACCTCATACTAAGTCCATAGACCATAAACATCGACAAGTGAGCGTCTACCCAATCCTGAATAATACATAACCTTACCATAAGACCATACACCATCTTCACTTCTATACAACATCTCCAATTACCCTGTTCCTGCTCTTCAGCTCCGACAATGATCAACAACCTGCAATGGTGTAGTATCAGCGATAGACGCTGAGTATGCCGGGCCTGGACCCTAATGGTCACTTGTCATTTTAACCATCTTATTATTAGATCGGTTTCATGCTTTACCATTTTACAGTTATATTCAATAATGTAGTAAACATGCATAATAAATTTAACCATCCATCCAAATATCCATAAACATTCAACCATCCATCCAAATATCCAAACATTCGTTTAATATTCCATACAACATTTCTATATCGAACGTATCGAGTAATAACAATATAATGTACAATGTACATTCGCCGTAGCGTACATTTTTCATATTTAATTTACCTTAGCCTTGTAGGCTCCATCCAACCATCAACACACAATAAAATAACCACAAGTATAACCAATGAACAACAAAGCGAAACAACGAGAATAATAAACAAGTATTAAGTCTCGTCCATGGTATTGTTCGCCACTGTATAAGTCTCAATTGTTTTAGTTGTTCAGTTATACCTAGTGACAATGTCTCATTAAAACGACATGTCTCTAGTTACCCATATATTATGGCGGGTCACCCACGGCAGTAGCCACTCCAACGGTAGAGTCTCCGACCAACGAGCCATTCTAGCTCACGGGAAATTTTCTTGACACTTACGGACCCGTACGCGGACATCCTGGTATCGTTTTTGTGATCACAGCGCGCACCAAGAGCCACATCCTCTTGGCTTTACTTCCATTCCATTAATTAATTAATTATACCATCGCATCGCATTACCAAATTTTCTAACACAGCAGACTAAGGTCATTAGTCCAATCTGGAGTCTGTAAACTCGGGATCCAGTGCTAGATACAAGAGCGGCGTATAGAAAGGCCAATGCTCCGTATAAAAGTCTCAGATAATATGTATATGTTATTATCATAGTGCTACAACGTTTTACTTACGTTCCTTATTTTTCATATAAGATAGCACCATAGCCGCTAGTTCGTTTTATATATATAGGTTCATATATACGAACCAATACTGTTAACTCAACAACAGTAAATGATAAGCAGCTATAAATATACAGTTCATGCATATTAATTATCACATTCAGACAACAATCTTATCACAGATCACACAACAACATACAAGTTATATCAACCAAATCCGAGCCCAAGGAGCAACCTTAGGACAACTCGGATCAAACCCTTTTACATACCGTTCACCCTGATTGTATTACGGTGGAGTATGAATCAGCAAGATCCTATGCTCCGTATAGTCCGCTAGCTCGTCGAGCGTCTTGTCAGAAGTACAATCTAAACGGTAATAAACTATAAGTCAGTCTCCATGACTAACTACATCCGGTATTTCCGAATAATAAGTAACCCCGACAGTTCACCCCTGTTTTCTACAGTTGTTCGTTACGGGTTTCTCTAAAACAGTCGGTTTTGTTACTTAAACGCGTACGTCATAACATTTCAATAGTTAAGTTTAATTCGTTGTATTTCTTTTTAATCTTGTCCACCGTCTAGCTTAGGTACATATCCTATAGTTGCATGTATTCATGCATGATTGTAGTACCTCATTACTTTTTTTGTATTGTATCCAAAACTCATAACTTATAGTTCATAACTATATTTTTTTAAATAACCACCACCATTAAATCATATGGTTTCCAACCAAAACATATATCCACCTTATATACATTATCCTTGTGTATGTATATATTTACCACGTAGGTAATTCCCTTGAGTTTAATAAACTCTTATATCATATGTTACATTTTATCATCTTATGTTAGATGATTATTCCCATTAGTTGTATTGTACTGTACAACTTATATTAAGATTATTATCCTAATATGAGTAACATTTTATGTTGTATAATTACAACTCCTAAGGTTTATTCAATAAATACCTTAGTTTATAAATCCCATTTATTTATAGTTTGTCACATTATTTTATGTGAATACCCTTCCTTATATTAATTCCATCTAAACCATATAATTGCTATAACATTTATAACACTATAGACCTTAGTCTAAAATTCATTTTCCAAACTCTTGTTAACTCGGTATAGCCCTTAACTTATTTAAATTCCGTTTTGACCACATAACATTATGTAATGTTATACCACATTCTAATATCATTTGATATGATATTTTTATTCCCTTTAATTTATTCCTATAGTTTTTATACAAAACTATTTCATATTGCCTCTTAGGCACCATAGAAAAATCTTATTCTTTTCTATAAACCATAGTTTCCTTAATTTACAAAATCACCCCTTAAATCATCCCATGTTATACATCCCATTTAATATAACATTTCTAACTTATAAAAGAGTATAACCTATGGTTATTTTTTGTAAATTCCGAACAGCCCTTGTGCTATTCTATAGTTGCCATTTGGCCCTATTTATAACATATAGTTCACCATATCATTAAGACTATATTTTATACACATAACTTTTTAAATTTCTTAATAATTCTAAAAATCACCAGATTCCACCAAAGGGTTATAAATATCCTTATTAACCCATATACTTTCAATATTTACCATTCCACCATCTATTTTTCTCCAAAGTGTCATAATGACATTATAACTATATATATACATATATAGTTCATTTTAATTCCAAAATCCACCAAATAAATTCCTAAAATTCCTAATAGCCCATGGGTGTTTAAAATACCATTGTACACCCTTTATTTCGGTAATAACATATTTACCACATATGTTATAAAAATATTACCTTAAGATACTTATTATTATAACACCTTAAATAAGTTATTTAACTTATCTAATTTGGTCAAAACCTATCATATGGTCAAGGTTGACCACCTTAATATTTCCCTTGACCATTAATTTCCTTTATTCACGGTTTGTACCCATACTTTTCAAAAATTACCATTTAACCCCAAAACTTTATAAAATCTTATAAACTTTATTTTAACTCCTTTTTAACTCTAATTTTCGGCCTTATTATTCTAAAGCCCCCAAATTTAATTTAATTACACCAAATACCCCATTTATTTTCGGTAATGCATTTATACTACTTAAACTTAATTAAAAGCTTGTAAATGCATAAATAAAATGGCCTAAAATACATGGCCTTATTACAAACATAGTCTTGCAAAATAAATTACACATAAATGTCCCAAAATACATATAAATTTTCGGCTTCACCATATATTCTTCATTTATTTACCAAACTTCCACATAATGTCTTAAATTTGACAATTATGCTTGTTTAATTAGTTATAAAATTTATTAAACCATTTCTTAACCATTTTAAGGCCAAACATGACCTTATTTTACTTCTTCACTCACGGCAATAACTATAGAAATAGCTTAGAACATTTTAACTTAGCAAAGTTAATGTTTAAGTGATTTATACCTTGATTTAGCTTAGGTAAATCCTTGTTTGGATTCGCCACCTTAAGGAGAATTTCTCCAAGCTTCTCTTACATGTTTTCAAACAGAAAACAAGGCCTAGTTAGTCACCAAAAAAGATATAACCATAAGAAGTAATTTAAGTCATGAAAATCATGGATTTTTACCTTAGATCTTCAAGCTTGGTATAGATCTACTTCGGCCCTACTTTTCCAGAAGAGAAAGAGTATCAAAACACTCTCAAGAACAAGGTATAAACCGTGGGTGAATTAGCTTGACATTATCTCATTTCCACATTTTAGGTTGTCGACGCCTTAGAATCGCTTGACATTATCTCATTTTCACATTTTAGGTAGTCAACGTTAGAATTGCTTGACATTACTTCATTTCACTTTACTTGTAGGTAGTCAACACCTTAGAATAGCTTGACATCATCTCATTCGTCACAGGCAGTCAACACCTTAGAATTGCTTGACATTACTTCATTTTACTTATAGGTAGTCAGCGCCTTAAAATAGCTCGACACAATTTATCGGTTTTCGATAACATGCAGGGTCTTGGAAACATTTGAAATTTTGGGGTATCACTCAAGCATCAACTAGCCTTCTCACTTTCATTACAAAGTCTAGTTGACGGGGGGCAATCTGTTATACCCAAAATTTTGACCCCCCTGATTAGGGTCTACGAGGTCCTGGTGTTGTGAGGGGCATTTTAATCAAGTAGTGAGGGATTCCGGCTCGAACGGCGCATCCCATGGCATGAAGGGCAGCTTCGTCATTTTCAGGGGCGTTTTGGTAATCTTTAAGGGCTCCTGAGACCTCCTATAAGCTTTCTCTCTCCTCCAGAGGATGCCCAAATCAGCTTGAAATGCTTTGTTATTTTAACCCATGATAAAGGATGACATTCTAAGCATAATGGCGTTGGAATTTTGATTTTTCGAATTTCCAATAATTTTCTAGCAATTTCTGACTGAATCTGACAAGAAATTCAATTTAAAAATATTCCAACATTTAAAAAAATTCGTTTCCACCTCAGAAAATTCGTAATATCCATCCTTGACATGTGGTTAAAATTTCACAGCAAAATTCCTTTGGGAAGTCTTTTGATTAAAATATCGAAAAATCTTACTTTTACTAGATTTTCTTTATCTTTAAGAAAGTCTATATAAGGGGATAGGTTTTTGGATAAAATCAGAACCTCATATGCTCAAGAACCCTAGAGAGTAAAAAAAGGCAGCCTCCTCTCTCTCTCTCACGTTTTCCAACACCCGGCCACCCAAATCATACCGAAAATCCCCCGAAATCACCATCTAAACACGTTTTCCAATCCCCAAAGCACCAATAGTCATCAAAACTCCACAAAACACCACCAAAACGTGAAGAACAGCAAGAACAACCAACAACCAGAAGCTTGGTACGAAATCCTTTGGGTCTGCCATCAACGAGGCACTCGACGAATCCCGGTGTGAAGAATCATCTTGAATTCGAAGGTAAAACAGGTTACCACTCTACTTTTCTAATTCCCCACGACCTTATTAACCCTCTGTCAAATTTTGGGCTCAAACTAACCTTCGTACGCTTCTGTATTGCTATTTGTTTAAGCTTCTGTCCAATAACTTGTTTACTAAGTTTCGTGTTTAATTCGAATTCAAATTGAAAACTTTCAATCACTAACGTCTTGTACATCTTTCAGGCTACGCACCCATAAAATTTGAGCCAAAAACACCTTCGGGAACAGCCTCAACGCCGCCGTCCGAGGGCTGTCCGCACCCACGGACGTCATGTCCGGGGTCCCGGACTCACTGTCCGTAAGCCCGGACGCCCACGGACGGCGGCGGGATTTTTTAAATTTTAAAAATTTAGGTTTTTTTAATAATGTCCGGGCCCACGGACAGCCTGTCCGTGGCCCCGGACCTTGCAATTTTCCGTTTTCTGTTTAATTGACTTTTATTTTCATATAGGTTAACTGGGGTCCGTGGTTTCGGACATTAGGTCCGTGGCCACGGACGGAAACAAAATTTGACCTAATTCTGCCTCCGAAACCCTAGTTTAGGTATTTTTAATTTCCACTTTAATTTTCTGTCAAAAAATGCTAAAAAACACAAAAAAACAGAAGCTCGCGCACTTAGGTTAAAACGACTCGTAATAAGCCGTAAATAAACCAAGTAGAGGAAAAACGACCTAGGAAGGGTAATGAAAGTAATTGAACCCTAATTAAGTCGAATATCAAGCCCCCGAACCCGAACTCTCCTTTCCTAATTTAATCTAGGTCAAAATTAGGTGGTGACTCATAATAGGTTCCAGTGAGCTAGCCTAGGTTTTAATAATTATTGTTATATGACATAGTTATTAATCTTAGGTTATAAGTGGACCTAAAACCCGATTAGATGCTAATCAACTTTAATCAACATAGGATAGGGTTTAAAATCGAGGCTCACACTTGGTATAGATCTACTTCGGCCCTACTTTTCCAGAAGAGAAAGAGTATCAAAACACTCTCAAGAACAAGGTATAAACCGTGGGTGAATTAGCTTGGAAGATAGTTAAGTTTTACCTTGTTTAAGATGCCAAAAATGGTGTTTTTGGCTTGGATCTAGCTACTCCTTGTATATCTTGGTATACCAACTGAATCTACATGAAAAGGAGAAGAAAATAAGGCTAGGAACAAAGTTTCACAGCCGAATTTGAAGGGAATCATAAGATATGAGCTTAAAGCACATTTTTGTACCTTAAGAACAAGTTTGAGTTTCTCAACCTCCTTCCCTTGTTATGGCCGAGATTCTTCCTTCATTTAACTTCCAAAACAACCTAGATTCATGGATGGAAGTGGTTGGAGCTTAGATCAATCGAAAAAGGAAAGAAAGATGAAGAAAATGGGCATTTTTATGCCTTAGAAGCTTACCTAGAGCTTGAGCTCTCATCAATGGAGCTTGGGAACCTTACCTTCGGTCAAGAGAAGCCAAAGGGAGATTTTGGCAGTGAGCTCCACGTTTGGAATGGAGCTAATGAGAGAAGGTGACCTAATTTGGGCTTAAAACACATTTTTGCATTTTTTTATGCCTTTAGTGATTTGATGACTCACCAAGGTTGATTGTAATTGATAATTGATGGGTAAATTCGGTGGAGACAAGGAGGGGGCAGCCGTGTATGATTGGAGAAGGTGGGTGCATGATTGACTCCAATTTGAATAAAAAATGGACAAATAATGTTACTTTTAGCCATTAATTAAGGGATGAGTCATCATTTTTGTCTTGTCTTGCTTGGAGCCTTGAACCCAATCGTATAATAAGGGAAGGAGAGGCTCTCCAACGGCTGGCTTCACATGGGAAGGCAAGAGGTAGGTCCACTTTTTTTGTTTTATAAGGTAAAGTGTACCTTTTTCCTTATTTTATGCAAAAGCAAAGGAATCTCTTTATTTGTCACATGGGTTTTGTCTCTTGGTCTATTAAGAGACTTGCTTCACCGATTTTAGGTAGTCCAACTCGTGGTCAATGGTCAACATTGACCAACTTGGTCAATGTTGACCCAAACGGGCCCCACTTTAGGGTTTTATTAATATTTTAATATTAAGTTTATAAAAATTCGTAAATTCTTGGAATTAAATTCCTAATATATAATATGATTTTTATTGTATTTAAAGGTATTTATAACCTTTTAGCCCATTTAAGACCAATTTAGAAGACAATTACACAAAAACGTGCTTTAAGTAGTTTTAGTGCACATTTTGTGTTGCCTGGTGTTTCCGAGCTCTGTTTTCTTTGAAAACGGTCTTGTTGTGTTCCTTACATGATATTTGATCATGTAACTCAATTTTATATCATTTAGAGGTCATTAGACCTTTAAGGTTTCTTAGAGCACATTTTTGCCCATTTTGACCTTGAAGCATGAAAGTGCTTGTTCTTTGTGTTGGAGTGTTTACCAACAATTATAATATGTTTAGTAATGTTTTAATATGCTTAGGACAAATTTTTGGGTCCTACATAGTTCATTTGGGTATTTATTTACCCTTAACAGTCAAAAGGTGCAACATCTTGTTTTGTGTTGACCACTGTTGTTCTCAGTTGATTTTCTAAGGCATGTTTAGGCCTTAATTAATGTGATTAGATATTTAATCCATGTTTAATAAGTTTGATGTATTTCATCTACCCCCCTTAAAAAGACTTCATCCCGAAGTCTCTCAATCAAATAGGTAAGTATATAAATGTATAACTACCCATTATTCCCATAATGTATATCTATGTGATATATCATTTACACACATCATATTGCGTTCATACAGCACATAGCCATCACGTTGTGGCGTTAGTTCAATCATATATGGATATAGGTGATCCATCAGCATCATCATTTCCTATCAGTTCTACAAGTCCTGACAACCTTCCTGAGGTGTCCATAACATTCCATTGTTCCACATTCCATATCTAATGATTCATTTCGTATCTAGGCGATACCATATGTAATCATTCTATAAAGCAATATGAATACATATCACAAATAGCATAGGGAAAAGTGTTACACACATGGTGTAGACACAACATTCATACAGGTATCTCGTAAGATACGTACATACAAGTGTACATTTACACCCAAACAAACCAAACAACGCACGCCCCGCGTACCAACCATAACCAACAAAACCAATTCACTGTATGCTATGCATACAAAATAATTCACATACTAACCAAACAAACCTCGTATGCCCCGCACACCACCAATTCTTTGTATGCAATGCATACTAAACAAACAAAACTTAGTGCACACATGTGCACAGCCAAGAGGCTCTACCCCCCTTAAAAAGGGTTACGCCCCCGTACCCCACAAGTATACAACTGTCGCTCAACAAGGAGCGCTGGATACTTGGCTCTCAAAGAGTTCACCAACTCGTGGATTATCCTCATATCAGAGAGACGGGTGTGACTCTAGCCCTTCTGGGCTCCACAATTCGTAAGGGATGTGGCACTAAACAATTTGTGCTCTCTCCCAAATTCATTCTAATGGCCCACTCGCTCCGTATGAGGTGCAGACCCATGAACACAGGCTCAATTTGCTTTTCTTTTTTTTTTCCATTGCTGTGAATCCACTTGTTTGGATCACTAGCATACATGCGTGTGTCTTGTCTCACTGATATTCAGTTGAGGTATACTATGACATTGGCCATTGTTAGTACTTAGTGCTTTTGCACTTGTCTTTGTAATACTAAGACGTACCAGCCTAAATGTCCACAACGATGATGTTTGTCATCATGTCTCCTGGTGGTTTTGCTCCGGAGTAACACACTGTTATAGTTCTTTTTTTTACACACTCGTGTTGATATCCACTTTATCTTTCTGCGTTCCCACTAGATTAATAACTGCACGAGTGCAATACCAAAACACTCAGTCATACAGAGTGCAGAGGCGTAAACGCTCAACATCTAATATCTCATGAGTCAAACAGATAAGATGTGCGAATTATCCTGTGAGTGGTACATTCCAAATCCATTGTTCTTTGCTTAAGGTATCTGCTATCATATGGCTTTATCTTTCCTCCTTGCGTAGTCACGCGTTTATGTCCATATCATCTGGTAGATTTCCTCTGGATTGTAAGAATTACTCGATCCTTATGAGGATTCTACACATTTTCGTCCATAATAGGTTTTCTTGTTGCTTTTTTTTTGGTTTCCTGTCCTTAAACGGTTCCTTTGTCTTCTCTGTATACTGTCCACTGTTCTCTGTTGAAGGTTCTTTTCCTTTTTTTTTCCTAGCCCGTTGGTTTAACTGCGGCTCTTCTCGTCCATCTTCGAGGTAGTCCGTCTTACTGTCCGTAGAATGGAGTTGACTACTTCTCGTGTTCCTAACACTACTTGTCTACTTGCATGGGGTATCGTACTGATACATTACTACTTACCCGACTAACTCATAAATAAGTCTGTCAGGCCCACATGCTCCTAACGGAGTGCGGTCGTCCCATGACTCGTTTAGTAAACTGGTAATGTCTGTCACACGGTTGTTGTGAAGTATTCTGTTGTCAATCTCCCTCTGATGGATATCCTTTATTTTTTTCTTTTTTTTTCTCTCTTCCTCTTCTGCTTTCTTCTTCTTTTTTTTTGTTTTTCTTCTTTTTGCTTGCTTCTTTTTTTTGTAATAGTTCATGTTATCAGTTATCCTGTAATGAGTGATATTGCCTTTGTGGCAACCGTGGTAACTTGTATCATAGACTAGTATTATTCAACTCGGTGTAAGTAAAATCCGTGCTATATTAGCAAACTTGTTTCTCCTCTTTTTTTTGATCTCATTGAGTACAACACATTTTCCTTTTCTCCCTGTTTATCATGATCACAACTCCTCCATAGTTCACATTCTTTCCCTCATCCGTTTAATTGGATGTATTGCAGATTGCATAATAGCTTGAGCAACTTGGCTCTTCACTTCCCAACCATCCTCACTAACGGTGGTGCATCTACAAAGGGTATGCTTGTCCATGAGGACTAAACATTTATCACTGATAGTGATTAGCATTAAATGCGGGTATACACTGATGGTATTTGGCTAACAAGCCTTGTCTGAAAATTCCCAAACAATTTAAACTGGTGTGATTTACAATCACAGTGGTTGTAGCATTTCTCCAGTTGTTGTGGTTGGACTAACAGTCCTTCCAAAGTGGCATAGGTTTCTAACCTCAAGGTTTGTATGAAAAGTTTGAAAAGCATTTTTTTTTGGTATACATATAATAAAAGACTAAAAAGTAGTAGTTGTTGTAGTTGCATTTGCAGTTGCTGTTACTGTTGTTGTTGTTGTTGCTGCACTTGCTATAGCAAGTGCGCAAGGCAGATGGAAATTTCAGTGGTTTTCTTGTCATAGCGCTTGCAATAGCAAGTGCGCCATGCAGGTGGAAATTCTGGTTCAGTAGTTCACGGTCTCATTGACTCTTCGTCATTTGAGTATTGATACATGATAATGTAAGCATTAACATCTTGTTCATATATATCCGTCAAGGTTTAAAGCTTATAGGTACTGAGTACACACAACTAATCCCAAAGTCTTACATAAAAGGCGAGTGGTCAATGACACACTCCCACATACTTATAACATAGCTCCTTCAAACATCCAAAGTAAGCACACAACATAGTAAGTAAACAAAGTCCTCCACCAGCGGTCTCATGGAGTTAGGGGACTCATGCCCTATCTACTCCCTTGCCCTTCAGGGCTCCAGCATCAGTAGATGTCTGGCCATCCTGACCGCCTCGTGGTACTCCAGATCCTCCAGCTGAGGTCTTCTGAGTATTCTTTGGTGGCCTGTAATTACGGCTCTCTGGATTCATCCAGCACTCGAATTCCCTATGGCCCTCTTTGTGGCAGCACCGACACTCGACTTTGCGGCCTTAGCAGTCGACCCAGGATGGTCCCTTCCACAACGCTTACAGTAAAAATGGCGTTGGGGCTGTCCGGTGCCTGATGATGGTATTTAGTTTAAGTGAATATCTGTTGATATAAAGGTTAAGGTCACAATTTAATTTTAAGAGGTAGGCGTTCTCACCCTTAGGAGGTGCAGATCTCAAAGGCTTAGCGTCTATAGTTGGGCCGGTCAACCGAAGGACGGGCTCTTTCCCTTTCTTTCCCTGGTGGCCCTGCTGCCCTTTCTTTTAAAGAATTTCTTGTTAAAGGTTTCGGGTCAGCATTCCTAAGGTATTTAATATGATAATTAATCTGAAATGGAATAAGTCCTTACTTTCCCTTCTTTTGGCTTTCGCCTGGAGATGCTCCTCCACCCTCAGACTCTCCCTCAGGGTTCTTCCTTTTCTTGGCCCCGAGAGTCTCTTCCCGAGTCTGGAGCATTAGCTCCGTCCTCGAGGCAGCCTCATAACACTCCTGGAATCTCCTTGGTAAGTTCTCACAAAGTTAATTGGTAATGTAGTAAGTAAAGAATTTTATGGCTTTCATGTTAGTACTTGGATGTGTAGAGGGTAGCACCCATCGCCATCTGAATGCGAAATAATAGTCCTCCCCGGAACTTCTCGACCTTCACGGTCTCTGAGTAATCCACACCGGGAAAGGAGTCCAGCGAACCAATGAATCGAGCGTAATACTCATCCACGGTCAGACCTCCTTGGGTCAGTGTCACTGACTCCTGGCGCTTCTTCTGTTTGAGATGTGCTGGGTAGTACTTCCCTCTCAGCAACTCGACAAAGGCAGCCCACGAAAAGTCGGGCGTAGCCAGGTGATGGTCCTTGACCAATCTTCACCAAGTACTGGCTGCATCCTTCAGATGGAAAGCAGCAATGGCGACCTTCTTGTCGTCAGGTACTAGTAAAGCTTCGTATGCTTTCTCATGTTTCAACAATGTAACGCTCCAAAGCTACGGGGTCTGGTTCCCCAGAATATGTAGGTGGTCGGGTCTCGCAAACTGACTTCAGCCAGCTCGTTTCCCTGGGCTGTGGCGGGTGGGCTGGTGCTCCTCCTATTTGGGTACCCAGCTGTGCAAGAACGGCAGCAACCGTCTCAGCAACTCCTGGAATGCCGGGGCCACCGCCTCTACCTCTTCCAGTACCACGCCCTCTCATTCTTCCAGACATCTGTAGTACAGTATGTCACATAAATATTCGGTAAATTACCGTACACAACCAGTAGATATTAAGTTGCCTTAAGGCTAACCTGTCACGCAATTCGCGTTACTAGACACAATATCCTTCTAAAATGAATCGTCTCGTACCTCCTAAATGTTTCCCAATATTTCCCAAGTCCTAAGCTCACTGTCTTAACATATCTTCTCGTCATCAGAGCGGTACACCGCTCTGATACCACTTTTGTAACACCCCTCTCAATAATCACGATATAATCTCTCACGTAGCAATAAATAAAACGTCTCGCAGCGGAAAAACAAATAACAATTACAAAACTCACTCGGGTGTCACCGGCCGTTACTCGCCCATGCGAGCAACGCAACCAAACTACATCCAACTTCCAATACAAATAAACTGCTAACCGCAGTGATAACGAGAAACTCTTATACCTCATACTAAGTCCATAGACCATAAACATCGACAAGTGAGCGTCTACCCAATCCTGAATAATACATAACCTTACCATAAGACCATACACCATCTTCACTTCATACAACATCTCCAATTACCCTGTTCCTGCTCTTCAGCTCCGACAATGATCAACAACCTGCAATGGTGTAGTATCAGCGATAGACGCTGAGTATGCCGGGCCTGGACCCTAATGGTCACTTGTCATTTTAACCATCTTATTATTAGATCGGTTTCATGCTTTACCATTTTACAGTTATATTCAATAATGTAGTAAACATGCATAATAAATTTAACCATCCATCCAAATATCCATAAACATTCAACCATCCATCCAAATATCCAAACATTCGTTTAATATTCCATACAACATTTCTATATCGAACGTATCGAGTAATAACAATATAATGTACAATGTACATTCGCCGTAGCGTACAGTTTTCATATTTAATTTACCTTAGCCTTGTAGGCTCCATCCAACCATCAACACACAATAAAATAACCACAAGTATAACCAATGAACAACAAAGCGAAACAACGAGAATAATAAACAAGTATTAAGTCTCGTCCATGGTATTGTTCGCCACTGTATAAGTCTCAATTGTTTTAGTTGTTCAGTTATACCTAGTGACAATGTCTCGTTAAAACGACATGTCTCTAGTTACCCATATATTATGGCGGGTCACCCACGGCAGTAGCCACTCCAACGGTAGAGTCTCCGACCAACGAGCCATTCTAGCTCACGGGAAATTTTCTTGATACTTACGGACCCGTACGCGGACATCCTGGTATCGTTTTTGTGATCACAGCGCGCACCAAGAGCCACATCCTCTTGGCTTTACTTCCATTCCATTAATTAATTAATTATACCATCGCATCGCATTACCAAATTTTCTAACACAGCAGACTAAGGTCATTAGTCCAATCTGGAGTCTGTAAACTCGGGATCCAGTGCTAGATACAAGAGCGGCGTATAGAAAGGCCAATGCTCCGTATAAAAGTCTCAGATAATATGTATATGTTATTATCATAGTGCTACAACGTTTTACTTACGTTCCTTATTTTTCATATAAGATAGCACCATAGCCGCTAGTTCGTTTTATATATATAGGTTCATATATACGAACCAATACTGTTAACTCAACAACAGTAAATGATAAGCAGCTATAAATATACAGTTCATGCATATTAATTATCACATTCAGACAACAATCTTATCACAGATCACACAACAACATACAAGTTATATCAACCAAATCCGAGCCCAAGGAGCAACCTTAGGACAACTCGGATCAAACCCTTTTACATACCGTTCACCCTGATTGTATTACGGTGGAGTATGAATCAGCAAGATCCTATGCTCCGTATAGTCCGCTAGCTCGTCGAGCGTCTTGTCAGAAGTACAATCTAAACGGTAATAAACTATAAGTCAGTCTCCATGACTAACTACATCCGGTATTTCCGAATAATAAGTAACCCCGACAGTTCACCCCTGTTTTCTACAGTTGTTCGTTACGGGTTTCTCTAAAACAGTCGGTTTTGTTACTTAAACGCGTACGTCATAACATTTCAATAGTTAAGTTTAATTCGTTGTATTTCTTTTTAATCTTGTCCACTGTCTAGCTTAGGTACATATCCTATAGTTGCATGTATTCATGCATGATTGTAGTACCTCATTACTTTTTTTGTATTGTATCCAAAACTCATAACTTATAGTTCATAACTATATATTTTTTTTAAATAACCACCACCATTAAATCATATGGTTTCCAACCAAAACATATATCCACCTTATATACATTATCCTTGTGTATGTATATATTTACCACGTAGGTAATTCCCACGAGTTTAATAAACTCTTATATCATATGTTACATTTTATCATCTTATGTTAGATGATTATTCCCATTAGTTGTATTGTACTGTACAACTTATATTAAGATTATTATCCTAATATGAGTAACATTTTATGTTGTATAATTACAACTCCTAAGGTTTATTCAAAATACCTTAGTTTATAAATCCCATTTATTTATAGTTTGTCACATTATTTTATGTGAATACCCTTCCTTATATTAATTCCATCTAAACCATATAATTGCTATAACATTTATAACACTATAGACCTTAGTCTAAAATTCATTTTCCAAACTCTTGTTAACTCGGTATAGCCCTTAACTTATTTAAATTCCGTTTTGACCACATAACATTATGTAATGTTATACCACATTCTAATATCATTTGATATGATATTTTTATTCCCTTTAATTTATTCCTATAGTTTTTATACAAAACTATTTCATATTGCCTCTTAGGCACCATAAGAAAATCTTATTCTTTTCTATAAACCATAGTTTCCTTAATTTACAAAATCACCCCTTAAATCATCCCATGTTATACATCCCATTTAATATAACATTTCTAACTTATAAAAGAGTATAACCTATGGTTATTTTTTGTAAATTCCGAACAGCCCTTGTGCTATTCTATAGTTGCCATTTGGCCCTATTTATAACATATAGTTCACCATATCATTAAGACTATATTTTATACACATAACTTATTAAATTCTCTTAATAATTCTAAAAATCACCAGATTCCACCAAAGGGTTATAAATATCCTTATTAACCCATATACTTTCAATATTTACCATTCCACCATCTATTTTTCCCAAAGTGTCATAATGACATTATAACTATATATACATATATAGTTCATTTTAATTCCAAAATCCACCAAATAAATTCCTAAAAATTCCTAATAGCCCATGGGTGTTTAAAATACCATTGTACACCCTTTATTTTCGGTAATAACATATTTACCACATATGTTATAAAAATATTACCTTAAGATACTTATCTTATTATAACACCTTAAATAAGTTATTTAACTTATCTAATTTGGTCAAAACCTATCATATGGTCAAGGTTGACCACCTTAATATTTCCCTTGACCATTAATTTCCTTTATTCACGGTTTGTACCCATACTTTTCAAAAATTACCATTTAACCCCAAAACTTTATAAAATCTTATAAACTTTATTTTAACTCCTTTTTAACTCTAATTTTCGGCCTTATTATTCTAAAGCCCCCAAATTTAATTTAATTACACCAAATACCCCATTTATTTTCGGTAATGCATTTATACTACTTAAACTTAATTAAAAGCTTGTAAATGCATAAATAAAATGGCCTAAAATACATGGCCTTATTACAAACATTGTCTTGCAAAATAAATTACACATAAATGTCCCAAAATACATATAAATTTTCGGCCTCACCATATATTCTTCATTTATTTACCAAACTTCCACATAATGTCTTAAATTTGACAATTATGCTTGTTTAATTAGTTATAAAATTTATTAAACCATTTCTTAACCATTTTAATGACCTTATTTTACTTATTCACTCACGGCAATAACTATAGAAATAGCTTAGAACATTTTAACTTAGCAAAGTTAATGTTTAAGTGATTTATACCTTGATTTAGCTTAGGTAAATCCTTGTTTGGATTCGCCACCTTAAGGAGAATTTCTCCAAGCTTCTCTTACATGTTTTCAAACAAAAAAACAAGGCCTAGTTAGTCTCCAAAAAAGATCTAACCATAAGAAGTAATTTAAGTCATGAAAATCATGGATTTTTACCTTAGATCTTAAAGCTTGGTGTTATACCCAAACTTTTGACCCCCCTGATTAGGGTCTACGAGGTCCTGGTGTTGTGAGGGGCATTTTAATCAAGTAGTGAGGGATTCCGGCTCGAACGGCGCATCCCATGGCATGAAGGGCAGCTTCGTCATTTTCAGGGGCGTTTTGGTAACCTTTAAGGGCTCCTGAGACCTCCTATAAGCTTTCTCTCCTCCAGAGGATGCCCAAATCAGATTGAAATGCTTTGTATTTTAACCCATGATAAAGGATGACATTCTAAGCATAATGGCGTTGGAATTTTGATTTTTCGAATTTCCAATAATTTTCTAGCAATTTCTGACTGAATCTGACAAGAAATTCAATTTAAAAATATTCCAACATTTAAAAAATTCGTTTCCACCTCAGAAAATTCGTAATATCCATCCTTGACATGTGGTTAAAATTTCACAAAATTCCTTTGGGAAGTCTTTTGATTAAAATATCGAAAAATCTTACTTTTACTAGATTTTCTTTATCTTTAAGAAAGTCTATATAAGGGGATAGGTTTTTGGATAAAATCAGAACCTCATATGCTCAAGAACCCTAGAGAGTCAAAAAAGGCAGCCTCCTCTCTCTCTCTCACGTTTTCCAACACCCGGCCACCCAAATCATACCGAAAATCCCCCGAAATCACCATCTAAACACGTTTTCCAATCCCCAAAGCACCAATAGTCATCAAAACTCCACAAAACACCACCAAAACGTGAAGAACAGCAAGAACAACCAACAACCAGAAGCTTGGTACGAAATCCTTTCGGGTCTGCCATCAACGAGGCACTCGACGAATCCCGGTGTGAAGAATCATCTTGAATTCGAAGGTAAAACAGGTTACCACTCTACTTTTCTAATTCCCCACGACCTTATTAACCCTCTGTCAAATTTTGGGCTCAAACTAACCTTCGTACGCTTCTGTATTGCTATTTGTTTAAGCTTCTGTCCAATAACTTGTTTACTAAGTTTCGTGTTTAATTCGAATTCAAATTGAAAACTTTCAATCACTAACGTCTTGTACATCTTTCAGGCTACGCACCCATAAAATTTGAGCCAAAAACACCTTCGGGAACAGCCTCAACGCCGCCGTCCGAGGGCTGTCCGCACCCACGGACGTCATGTCCGGGGTCCCACTCACTGTCCGTAAGCCCGGACGCCCACGGACGGCGGCGGGATTTTTAAATTTTAAAAATTTAGGTTTTTTAATAATGTCCGGGCCCACGGACAGCCTGTCCGTGGCCCCGGACCTTGCAATTTTCCGTTTTCTGTTTAATTCGACTTTTATTTTCATATAGGTTAACTGGGGTCCGTGGTTTCGGACATTAGGTCCGTGGCCACGGACGGAAACAAAATTTGACCTAATTCTGCCTCCGAAACCCTAGTTTAGGTATTTTAATTTCCACTTTAATTTTCTGTCAAAAAATGCTAAAAAACACAAAAAAACAGAAGCTCGCGCACTAGGTTAAAACGACTCGTAATAAGCCGTAAATAAACCAAGTAGAGGAAAAACGACCTAGGAAGGGTAATGAAAGTAATTGAACCCTAATTAAGTCGAATATCAAGCCCCCGAACCCGAACTCTCCTTTCCTAATTTAATCTAGGTCAAAATTAGGTGGCGACTCATAATAGGTTCCAGTGAGCTAGCCTAGGTTTTAATAATTATTGTTATATGACATAGTTATTAATCTTAGGTTATAAGTGGACCTAAAACCCGATTAGATCCTAATCAACTTTAATCAACATAGGATAGGGTTTAAAATCGAGGCTCACAGACTGGCGACTCTGCTGGGGACAAAAAATTCTTAATTTTAACTTGTTTAATTTTAAGAAAGAGGGCTTAACTTGAAAACGTTTATTTATGGCTTTTACTATATTGTTTGTTTACCTTTGTGCGCACTTTAATTCCTGCACCTTTGCATCATATGAGTGCGAGGGTCCACGCAAACCAGTTTCACCCCGGGACCCGTTTGAGGGTCCCCTGTCAGGGACTCACACCTTTTAGGTGATGTGAATAAATGGGGGAAAGGAGGAGGTGTCGTCTAACCACACCCCCTTAATACCTGGGCCTTAGCCCCAAGCATTTTCCTGGCAGTACCCTTACCCAGCCCATTGTTTGGTCAGTCAAAGACCCGACCGTAGACGCACACCTTTAGGTGATGTGAAAAAAGTGGGGAAGCCCAAAGAGAATAGCGTGCAAGCCCTATTCCTTTGTGGTGACCTGGGCCCGCGCCCCAAGCACCTCTCTGGATCGATCCTTACCCGAAGTGGATAAGCGTCAGGTGAGGACATGTTAAATTTGTGTGGGCCTTGTTTGCTTGTATGATCGGCCCACTACCCAACCTAGAAACCGATAGGAATTTCCCCTACTTCAACCTAGCCCAACCCGAATTTACGGCTTTATTGTTTGCAGCCCAAAGGCCTTGTTTGGTTTGAATGAATTGATTGTTCGGGATAAGGCCCAAAAGTTTAGACTTAGGTGATTTCTCTCTTTTTTTATCAACTTAGCTCTAGGCCCGTGAAAAACAAATTCACCTAAAACAATCCGTGAAAATCCATCAGGCCTCTTCATTTCAAGGCCCATTCCGGTTTAGGAAAAACCTTCACTCGGGCTTTGGCCCAAAATGCTAGATTTAGGTGTCACCTTTTATGCCTAATCAGAGTTACTCGACCCAAACAAGTTTGAAATTAGAGCACCATCTTACCAAGTACTCCTTCCCGGCCCAGAACTTCAGTCCAGTCCTCTTTTATTTTCTGACAGATGGCATTTTGAAAACAGGTAAACTGTCATCACAAGCATGGAGGGAAAAGGAAGGTCAGTTACAACAGAGGATAGAATGGCAGAGATAGAGCTTAGGCTAAAAGCCATGGAGGAAGCCGTAGAAGAGTTGAGAAACGAGATCAACTCTCGGGATGCGGACTTTCATAGAGCCGCTAATGCAAGAGAGAATGGCCAAGCTGAACTAGAAGCCATGATGGCTGCCATGGAGCGGAGACATGGTGCTGTCAGGGATGCCATGGAGTCCAACTATATTGCTGTAATTGAAGAATTGAAGGCAAAGGTTCTCTCCCTGGAGGCCGAACGTCAAGCTCGGGACGAACTAGCGGGCAGATTTCTCAACTCACTTCATGATCGTACAGAAGCTGGCCCCATCTGGGCCCAGGGTTCACAGGGAAATGTCGAGGAACTTGTTACAAAACTCCAGAAAGCTATTGAGAAGCCGGAAGTGGTCAGCCAGGCAGCAACTTGTATTCAAGGTTGCACCCGAAAAAGGACTAGGCAGCATGAAGAAGGCACTAGTGGGTGGATAGGAGGACCACGTTGGGACGTTAGAGCAATAGAGTCACCACAGCAGAACTCTGATCTGAGACAATTTACTAATATCGGCCAGACGCTAAGTCAAGCGCTTGAGGAACTTCGAAGGAGAAGTTTGCTACAACCAAAGGCCCCGAAGGCAGGACTTGCTCGATTGGGGAAAGATCTGAACCAATTCTGTCACTACCATCAGCTTCCCGGTCATGACACTGACCATTGCAGGGCCTTGCAGCATAAGATCCAAGACTTTATTGACCAGGGATTTCAGTTCTCGAAGCGTGAGAGCATTTTCGGAAGTTCCATGCCAGAGCATCGCTAGGAGTTATCTTCATTTTGGTTTCCCTGCTTGTTTCCTTAGTTGTTCGGTGTAGTTTCTTTTTCTTTTTCCTTAATTAGCTTAGTTGGTCGTTGCTTTCCTTTTGAAATAGTCTAAACAATAAGGGATTTTGTTGTCGCACTTGTCTGCTATTAATAAGAGAAATGTTCGTTTTGCTCTCATGAAAAGTCTGAATTGGTATTTATACATCCATTCGCGCATCTTTCAAAAAACAAAAAAAAGGCATGCTGTCTTATGGAACCCACCTGCGAGTGTTATAAGGTAGAACCCCTGCTTTCACCAACTCCTCTGTGCAAAGCCACCACTCCGCATACGAACACCACCTTCATCATATACATCCCATGCGCTTTCTTAACATTTCACCAAATACACAAAGCCAAAATTTGTTGCTGCAAGATCACCCATCACCTCTTCACAGGAATATCTCATCACCACTCGCCGTCACGCACACAATCATCCCCCATAAATAACTTGGGCATTCTAAGGTTAGTCAAGAAAACCCCACAACAATACTGGGGGCAATCTGAGTTAAGGAATGATAATGTTTATTTCTTTTGTTTAAATGTGCAAACAAGTCTCTGAGTGTGCACTTCGCAAGAGTGCCTTGAGCGGTAAAACCAAGAGCGAAAGGGCGTGTCATTTTTACACGACTCCAGAGAGGCCACATTCAAAGGTGAGGTAAACGGCATGACTCCGACCGAAGGAGATAATTTGTAAATTTACGTTTAAACCTGTAAAAAGTAACAAAGAATGGATACACAACTATCAGGAATGACGAAGCACCTAGGTGCAACACCACACAACCAAAAGCTTATGAACCCTGACATTACGTCCTAGGCACCCCCGCTGAGCTTTTCATGTATGACCTCTTTTACAACACTACGAGCTCCACAAACAAGCCAACCAATGATGAATAACCGACCCGGTGACCAAAGGAAGCAAGGAGCCCGACTTTTGAGCAACAACTTCACAAGTCCAAAGAAGCGAAACCGCTACCAGCATGACGAAGCGATCCGCAAATGGTCCCAAAGTGACACAGGATCCAAATGAGCTGACATCAAAAACAGCTCTCGAAGTTCAAAACCGGGAAACACAAGAACCCCGAGGGAAAGAAGATTCAAAGAAGGCAAACTTGAAAAGCCTCAAAGAAATCCAAAATCGGAAAAAGAAAGAAGATGCAAGGAACAATTCAAAAGTTCCAAGTCCCAAGCGAAGTCATCACGAAGTAGCCAAATGACTTCAAGGCAAAGAAGACAAGTCCGAGAGACGGTGCAAGTTGCAGCTTTGGTCACCCTTAAAGCTCCACATATCTTAAACATCCCTCCATAACCCTATTGTCATTCATCACACCCCATGGCCACGTTATAAGCTCAAAAGACTTCCGACTTAGTAGTTGTGTATCCAATCGAGTGAAAATAACAGGTTGAACACGTAAATCTAACAAATGTCAAATTCAATGGTTGAGAAGTTGTGACCGTAAGTGAGAAACGAGTGCAAACACCAAACACGTCGAGTGTAGGTTAGGAAGCACCACATCAAAGCATAAGCCTCGACCCTGTGAGGATGAGACTTGTTCGCACGTTTAATCAAAGAAAATACTGGGGGCAATTGATCGTTCCGATCAATTGCCATGAACTCTAGCTCAGGTTGTCCTAAGGAAAAATACTGGGGGCAATTGTTGGTTCCAACAATTGCCATGACAACACCAATTGAAACCTAAAGCTTGAGCACCACCATCCCACCACAGGCATAAGCCCTTACATCCACATCAAACACCTCAAGCCCGTCCTAAGCCCTACCTCCACATCAAATTTCCTCAGGCCCGTCCTAAGCCCTACCTCCACATCAAATTTCCTCAGGCCCGTCCTAAGCCCTACCTCCACATTCAAACACCCACAGGCCCGTCTTGAGCCCTAATCCTTTTACATTCTTTTGGACCCATCATACACTTGACTCACTTTCACTTAGATCCGTCCTTTAGGCTCGCCATAAGACCTAGAACCATTTTTAGGCTCGCCATAAGACCTAGATCCTTCCTTTAGGCTCGTCGTAAGACCTAGTTGCATTCCCTTAGGCTCGTCATAAGACCTAGATCCGTCCTTTAGGCTCGCCATAAGACCTAGAACCATTTTTAGGCTCGCCATAAGACCTAGTCCTTCCTTAGGCTCGTCGTAAGACCTAGTGCATTCCTTTAGGCTCGTCGTAAGACCTAGACCATTAGGCTCGCATAAGACCTAGATCCTCCTTTAGGCTCGCCATAAGACCTAGCCATTTTTAGGCTCGCCATAAGACCTAGTTGCATTCCCTTAGGCTCGTCATAAGACCTAGATCCGTCCTTTAGGCTCGCCATAAGACCTAGAACCATTTTTAGGCTCGCCATAAGACCTAGATCCTTCCTTTAGGCTCGTCGTAAGACCTAGTTGCATTCCCTTAGGCTCGTAGTAAGACCTAGCGTTACCCTTTAGCTTACCCGCTCTTATCAAACACATTGCATTCATCACATTCATATAGGCTTGTCATAAGACCTAGTTGCATTATCCAGGCGCGTCACAAGACCTGGCGACAGAAAAGTTGGCGAGGTGATGGCAATAAATCCTCCTTTTGTGATGTCAACTTATTTTCGGGATCAAAGAATGGTGGGCGAAGGCAATAAGTCCCCAAGGTTTTTACCAGGAGTTATCCCTGCACACCGGTTTGAGGGGGGCGATGGCAATAAGTCCACATTGGGTCCAGCCAGGAGCATTGACACGAGTTTCGGTCCCCAGAAGCATCCGAGCATCATCAGCATTATCATCAGCATCATCAGCATCATCAGCATCATCAGCATCATCAGCATCATCAGCATTATCATCAGCATCATCAACATCATCAGCATCATTAGCATCATCAACATTTCAGCATTCTTGCATTTGCATACCGCCCAGTTATCACATTTTAGGTTGTCAACGCCTTAGAATCGCTTGACATTATCTCATTTCCACATTTTAGGTTGTCGACGCCTTAGAATCGCTTGACATTATCTCATTTTCACATTTTAGGTAGTCAACGCCTTAGAATTGCTTGACATTACTTCATTTCACTTTACTTGTAGGTAGTCAACACCTTAGAATAGCTTGACATCATCTCATTCGTCACAGGCAGTCAACGCCTTAGAATTGCTTGACATTACTTCATTTTACTTATAGGTAGTCAGCGCCTTAGAATAGCTCGACACAATTTATCGGTTTTCGATAATGAAATACCCCGAACTTAAATATGGTGATTATATTATCCTACTATAGTATTTAAGGGCCTAATAGTGCCTAAGGAATTTTTGGTAAAGAAAATAAATCCAAAGGAATGAGAAAAACGCTTAGAAAGCGGAAAACGCTAAAATGAGCGTTAAATAACCATAGGAGGTACGAGACCTCGGTTATAGTATCGTAAGGATTCTTAAGGCTTATTCATGCCTAATTAGTATGCGGGAACGATTCCTGAAGAAAACGGATCCAAGAAATGTATTAAAACGCTAAAAGAGCTTTAGCGCACGTTTTTCGAGGAAACCCGAAAGCGTGACTGTAAGTGGTCAAACAGACCCGTAAAAATTATAATTCATTGAATAATAATTATTAAGCATTTATGGAAGCTTAAGAACCAATAAAAATAAAGAAACGAGAAAATTCCGGAAAACGGGCCCGGTTAGTGAATAGTATCAAAACCCGGTGAAATAACGAGCGCTTTCTGTAAAAGACGAAAAACGCTCCAGCTAGTATTACAGTGGGGGCCGGTTTTAACAGATAAATAAACCCCCTCTCACACACACACTAGCTAAATAAATAATGAGTCAAAAAGCAAAAGTAGAATAAAAAGGACAAAAGCAACCCCACCCCTCTCTCCTCTCTCATTTCTCTTTTCCTTCTCTTTCCTCTCCTCTCCTTCCCCATCGATTTCTCTCTCCCTCCTTGATCTGGGCGATTTTTGGGAGAAGCTCCAACACCTTCATGGCTTCTCTTCTTTCTCCTTGCTCTAGCTCCATTTGAGCCCCAAATGTAAAATAAATTACATATTTGCAATCCCCTCATCCTCCTCTACATTTCTATCTTTTCAAAATTCGAAAAGGATGAGTTTCATCTCCATGGGTTTTCCCCATTTGAAGAGAAAAGCACACCATTGTGAAGCTTGGAGTCTCCTCTTTCCAACAAGGTAAAAATCTCCATAAAAGATTCAAGTTTCCTCCACCCTCCTTGGAAACCGTTTTTTAGCCCTTTATAATGCCTTGCTTTTCTCTCTTCTTTTGAGCATCAAATTCACCTAGCAATGGTGGTGGATTCTCCTTCTTGAACCAAGGGCTAAAACCCCTCCTAAAGCACTCCAAAGGTAAACCCTAGAAATTTGTATTTTGAACACTTCAATGAATTAGCATAAATCTAAGGGTTAGTGTATTAATTATGCTTGGTTGATGTGCTTGGGTGATGGGAATGGAGTTTGGCAACTCCATTCCCCATATGGTCGATTTGTGAAAGAAAGAGAGAAGAAGAAATGGAAAAGAAAGAATGAAGTATAAGCTCAAGGTAAGAGCTCCTTCCTAATGTAAATTCTATTGCATTAGATAATGGGAATGGGTAAAATTTTAAAGAACCCAAAACCTTGTACTAGTATTGAGAATTGTGAAGTTTGAGGACTTAAGTGCAAGTATTTGAATTGAAGGCTTTGGAGCCAAGTGAAATGAGTATGTGTATTAGTATTGTGATTGATGGGTATTGATGTATTAAGATTTCTTAGTATGTGTGCTGGTAGAACCCTTGTGGTTTGGCTGGAATAGGAATGAACTTGATGGAAAAAATGTCTGTGGAGAAGCTAGAATAGTAGGTGAACTATGGCAAAATTTTAGTAGGAATTGTGCATTAGTGGATGACTTGGTGAACGGGAGAACCAAGGCATGTATTGGGATTAGTAGAGATGTTTAGTAGCTATGGGATGGTAATTGTAGTATGAGGATAAAGCATATAAAAATCTGTAGCAAGAAGTGATGAAAATGTATTGGAGAAGCTAGGAGAAATTGGTGTGCAGGATTTTGTAAGATGAGTGTTGGAACTTGGGTGTAGGAAGTGCAATGGCTTGGAAATAAATTGGCATGGTAAAGAGGTATTTAGAATGCTTGGGATGGTATTGATTGAGGAAGTATTGGATGGGAGAATTGAATGGTAAAATCTGTAGCATAAGTTAACAAAAACTGTTACATGTGTTGAAGATGAAGTAAGGAAATTGTGTAAGTTGTTTGATGGATTTAGTAATGGATTGGTGGATGAATTAAGGTGATTTAGAGGGTTTAATTAGTGCTAAAACATGTGGGGATTACATGTAGGAAGATTGGGGAAGAAATGGGTAAGAAAGAAGAGGAAAACAACACATGTAGGCATGTTCTGGAACTGTCCGACCCAGAGGTTGGGTCGGACGGTGGGTCGGACAGACCCAGACCCCGGAATCAAAAGCTACTGGAACGGTCCGACCAGAGGTGTATGGGTCGGATGGAACAGTCCTGGGTCGGACGGGACATTTTCAGAAGACGGAACACTTACTGGAATGGTCCGACCCATAGGTTGGGTCGGATGGTGGGTCGGACGGCCCTAACTTATAAAAAAAAAAATAGTAGTAACATAGTAGTCATATGTATGTATGTATGTAGGTAAGTACATAAATTAAGGACCTTAGTAATATACCATTAATGTGATAACAATGGTAAGGAAGTAAGTATGGGAGTAGGAAAACAAGTATGAAAAGTAATTAAGTAGGTTGGAGAGTATGAGAACATTAAGTATACCGGGATAACGGGGGTACGGGAATAGTAATTATTGTGCATCGTAAGAGTATAGTATTAATAATAATGTTGGAACATTATCAGTGGAACAAGTGTGAACCAAGGAACGAGGGAACACGTGTTAAAGCTAACTCCGGTGAAAGGTATGATTTCCTCATGCCCTGTATGCTAACCGAGTTACGTTGATTTGTGTGCTGTATGCCGGCTAATCAAGACTAAAGCATGAAAACGGTTTTATGTCTTTCGTTGCATGTCTTGTTGTATGTTGATGAGCTAACCTTTCTTGATTGATTGAGTGGCCTCACGTAGTGCGTAGTACGACTCATAGATGAGTCTTGTTGTGTAGAGGCTCGTAGTAAGAGTCATAATGTGAGCTAATGGAAACGTAGCAAGGCATAGAATTATCGAATCAATAAACAATAACGCAACCCAACGAACTCACTAGAATGTGAGAGAGTGCACGGGAGTAATAACCTTCCGATAACGGTAGGAGAGAAACGAAATGAATAATCCACAAACGAACAGTAGTGGAAGTATATAAGTAACCTCTATTAGAGGAACTAATCTTGGTGCAAAACATGAACCATGAGAGTAGTAAAGAATGATGAGGGATCTCCAAACCCCTTAGTAATTAGTCGACCCATTATGAGAGGACCCGACTGATGTAAGTATGCCCCGAACGAGAGAGTATTCGATATGTTGGGGAAACCCTTAAATCTGAGGATACTAGACGGTGGTAATTCCCTAAGCTAACAGAGGTTATCGAGGGAGATACTTCTAGGCTAACCCATGAGGTTGTATTGTGCTCTGAGAGAAGAGTGTTGGGAATTCGTGTAGTCCGGTAGAACGGACATTTGAGTATTTGAGGAGCTAAGCGTATAGCCCTCGTATTGTAGGTCCGGTGGCGAGTCTTGAGTATGACTCCGCCCCGAGGCCAAAGTAATGCGTATTGCGTATGTATGAGTAAGGTAATGAGTATCGAGTAAGGAGCAAGTATGAGTATGTAAAGAGCACCGAGTACTGAGTATGTATGAGTAAGTATTGGGTAATGAGTATGTATGAGTAAGCATGAGTAAGTAAGGAGTATTGAGTAATGAGTATGCATAAGTGTAGTAACGAGTACGGAGTAAGAAACGTGTACGAGTAAAGTATCGAACATGGAGTGTTGAGTATGTAGGAGTAAGGAGTAGGTATGAGTGGAGTAGTGAATACCGAATATAGTACGAAGAGTAATGAATGAATAACAAATACGGATGGTTAACCATCGATCTGCCTTCCTTAGTAAGTAATGGATTTGTATGTGCATGTAAGTATTGTTGTTGTATTGTTGTAGCATGAGTATGTATGTAAGCATGTAAACGAACTCCATGTATATTCGACCCAAAGTAGTCGATGTACCGCGGTTAGCACGCGGTATATGCGAAAGTCATATTCAGCGTAAGCTGACCCCCTCGGGGGACCATTTTTAGTGTGCAGGTACCCAAAGCTGATCACCGCTCGAGAGAGTAGGACGGGGACCGCTGCGTAAGCATGGGTAGTTGTATAGTAGGGATTGGTACTCGTATTGTAATGCGAATTTGGAAGTTAAACTGTATCGGTAATTTAAGGATTGTAGTATACTCGGTATAGTAATGTGTTGGAGTTGTAATTGGGTTATGGATGAGTATGAAATGGAAAGTATTGTATTGGTAGAGTACTCGGTATGTTCATTTTCATCAGACCGATAGTATGTAGTATTGTGACCCGCCTTGTTAGTCACGTGGGTGACTAACGGCATTGTACACCCGCCGTTGAGTAAGTAATATCCGCTGCGAAGGTAAGTATTTGTACGGTAATGACGGTATTAGCGGTAGGGGTGTTACAGATAACATGCAGGGTCTTGGAAACATTTGAAATTTTGGGTATCACTCAAGCATCAACTAACCTTCTCACTTTCATTACAAAGTCTAGTTGACGGGGGGCAATCTGTTATACCCAAAATTTTGACCCCCCTGATTAGGGTCTACGAGGTCCTGGTGTTGTGAGGGGCATTTTAATCAAGTAGTGAGGGATTCCGGCTCGAACGGCGCATCCCATGGCATGAAGGGCAGCTTCGTCATTTTCAGGGGCGTTTTGGTAATCTTTAAGGGCTCCTGAGACCTCCTATAAGCTTTCTCTCTCCTCCATAGGATGCCCAAAAATGCTTGAAATGCTTTGTTATTTTAAACCCATGATAAAGGATGACATTCTAAGCATAATGGCGTTGGAATTTTGATTTTTCGAATTTCCAATAATTTTCTAGCAATTTCTGACTGAATCTGACAAGAAATTCAATTTAAAAATATTCCAACATTTAAAAAAATTCGTTTCCACCTCAGAAAATTCGTAATATCCATCCTTGACATGTGGTTAAAATTTCACAGCAAAATTCCTTTGGGAAGTCTTTTGATTAAAATATCGAAAAATCTTACTTTTACTAGATTTTCTTTATCTTTAAGAAAGTCTATATAAGGGGATAGGTTTTTGGATAAAATCAGAACCTCATATGCTCAAGAACCCTAGAGAGTCAAAAAAGCCAGCCTCCTCTCTCTCTCTCTCTCTCTCACGTTTTCCAACACCCGGCCACCCAAATCATACCGAAAATCCCCCGAAATCACCATCTAAACACGTTTTCCAATCCCTAAAGCACCAATAGTCATCAAAACTCCACAAAAACACCACCAAAACGTGAAGAACAGCAAGAACAACCAACAACCAGAAGCTTGGTACGAAATCCTTTCGGGTCTGCCATCAACGAGGCACTCGACGAATCCCGGTGTGAAGAATCATCTTGAATTCGAAGGTAAAACAGGTTACCACTCTACTTTTCTAATTCCCCACCTTATTAACCCTCTGTCAAATTTTGGGCTCAAACTAACCTTCGTACGCTTCTGTATTGCTATTTGTTTAAGCTTCTGTCCAATAACTTGTTTACTAAGTTTCGTGTTTAATTCGAATTCAAATTGAAAACTTTCAATCACTAACGTCTTGTACATCTTTCAGGCTACGCACCCATAAAATTTGAGCCAAAAACACCTTCGGGAACAGCCTCAACGCCGCCGTCCGAGGGCTGTCCGCACCCACGGACGTCATGTCCGGGGTCCCGGACTCACTGTCCGTAAGCCCGGACGCCCACGGACGGCGGCGGGATTTTTTAAATTTTAAAAATTTAGGTTTTTTTAATAATGTCCGGGCCCACGGACAGCCTGTCCGTGGCCCCGGACCTTGCAATTTTCCGTTTTCTGTTTAATTCGACTTTTATTTTCATATAGGTTAACTGGGGTCCGTGGTTTCGGACATTAGGTCCGTGGCCACGGACGGAAACAAAATTTGACCTAATTCTGCCTCCGAAACCCTAGTTTAGGTATTTTTAATTTCCACTTTAATTTTCTGTCAAAAAATGCTAAAAAACACAAAAAAACAGAAGCTCGCGCACTTAGGTTAAAACGACTCGTAATAAGCCGTAAATAAACCAAGTAGAGGAAAAACGACTTAGGAAGGATAATGAAAGTAATTGAACCCTAATTAAGTCGAATATCAAGCCCCTGAACCCGAACTCTCCTTTCCTAATTTAATCTAGGTCAAAATTAGGTGGCGACTCATAATAGGTTCAAGTGAGCTAGCCTAGGTTTTAATAATTATTGTTATATGACATAGTTATTAATCTTAGGTTATAAGTGGACCTAAAACCCGATTTGAAATACCCCAAACCTAAGTATGCTAAGTAAACATCAAATTATGATGTAGTAAGGCTAGAATATGCCTTAGAAAGATTGGTAGACAATTTGAACCAAGGAAAACACAAGAAAATGCCTTAAGGGCAATTAGGGCAAAAATGTGCTCTAAGCTTGGAGAGACTTGGGTGAGTACCCAAATATCATGATAAGACCTTAGTAATATTCTAATGGTCATTTTAAACCAATTACCAAAGAAAACCAAGCTTGAAAACAAGTTAAAACACAAAATGTGCTTTAAGAAGTCTTAAAGCACATTTTTGAGAAATTGTCTTAGAAATAAGTTTTGAGTGGCTAAATGCCCATGATTACACCTTAATCAACATGTGTACTAATTAGTATCACATTAGGAAGCCTAAATCAATGGGAAATCAAAAATTTCACGAATATGTGCACTAATTAGTGAATAGTGCCAAATAGTGCCCAAATTAAGCTTAAGTCAACATAAGTCAATGAGATGGTCAACTAAGACCATAAATATCTCCAACTACAAGAGGGGGCCGGTTTTTGATGTGAGGAGTCACCATATGACTAAGCAAATAAAGGAAAAGAAGAGTAAAAGAGAGAATAGTACTATTTGCTTTATAAAAGCAAATACCTTATATTAGCCTACCTCTCTCCTCTCTTCTTCATTTCTCTTCTTCTTCCACAGGTTCTTTTCTTCTTTTCCTCTGTTCCAAACCGTCCCAAGCAGCCTCCATGGTTGCCTCACCTTGCCTTGTCCATAACTTGCTCATTTTAGCTCCAAATCAAAAACTAAGCATAGATTTCTCTTAGTTAGACCAAGGCCTTGCTTCCTATCTTTTCAAAATTTGAAAAGCCTCATTTTGGAGCCATGGGAAATCGCCATTGAAGGGGGAAAAATAAGTTTGAAGAGCTCATTAGCTTCTCCATTCTCTTAAGGTAAAGAATATGTAAGAAAAACTAGGTTTCCACCATTCTTCTCCATTACCGAAAATTTATACTCATGGGGCTTCATTTTTATGCCTTGTTCTAGCTTGTTTTCTATTCTCCAAGGGCTAGAGGAGGTCCTTCTTGATTCATATCCAAGCCTACCTTAAGACTTCAAGGTAAAATATTCATTATAAGACCTTAAAACACATTTTTAACCTAGGTTTTTATTCCTTGAGGTTGGTGTATTGTTTAGTACTCATATGAGTCATTGAATATTGATTAGAACATTGGCAAGGGGAATTTAAGTGGTGGCCGAGATTCATGCAAGAAGAAGGTCTAAGGAGGAAGTTAAGATAAGCTTGAGAAAACAAGGTAAAATGCTCACCTAATGGTGGTTTAAGTTTTAAGGGATGAGATTTAGATAAGTACTAATGTGGCTTAAAGCTTACATTATGTAATTGGTTATATAACCTAAGAAAAGAACTTAAACAAGCTTATGAACTTGTGACTAAGGAGCCAAAGGAAATGAGTTAGTAATATAAGTTTAAGGTGGATTTTAAGAACATTATAACTACTATGAGATTGATGGGTGTATTTGCAGGTTGAAAGCTTTTAAATGTGGGAAATTCAGTGTTTAAGTTTAAGTCATTTAAGGGCCTAAGAGCCATGTCATTTAAGAGCCTTAGTGCTATGCAATTTAAGACTATTGCAATATATTGAGTTTGTTATGAATGAATTGGTTTGGGTGATGAGATATGATGAGAAGAACTTGATGTGTTGAGATGGTTGAATGAGGAAAAATAATGTGTTTGGGCATGATAAGATACTAGAGAAGCTATGGCGAAATTTGAGTAGAAAACAAAGTGTTTAAGTGGTAGTGGTGAGTTAATATGCCCTAGGGTTTACTAGGGAGCATGAAAAGAAAAACTGGGTGGAAATGAGTTAACTAAGGAGTTCTTGAGGTTTAGAGTGACCTAGAGATGTCTAGGAGGAATTAGAGGATTGGCGATTGTACTAAACACACCAAAATCATGATATGAGGAATGTAAGACTTGTGCATAAGTTTTAAGGAAAGGTGTATAATGCCTTAGGAAGATTTAGGTATGAACTAGAGAGTAAGACAATGAGAGTTTTGAGAACCTTGTGTAAGTGTGATGATGTTAGTGGTGGACTAGTAAGGTTTAGTTGAATGGTAATGTGTGGACTTGGGTGATGGAAGTGAAAAAGGTAGTAGGATGTTGTAAGTCATCAAGGAAAATGACTAGGAATGTAAAAGAGCGTATGATCGTGATAATGGTGAGTAAGTGAGTAAAAGGAGGTGGAAATGTCCAAGGAGGGTGTAGTATAGTTAAGGTAAAGAAGAACAAGGTTGAGGTGCTAAGAGGATGACAAGAAATGTTTAGGTATGCCCAAGAGTTTAGAATGATGAGTAACAAATGGAAAAGAGAGGAATTTGTGCATGGTTATGTAAGATGACTTGAGGAAGTTTTGGTAAATGAACTGAAGATGGAAAATAATGTTTATGAAGTGCCCAAACTGTTAAGGAGGGAACACTTGGGTTGGTTGAAGTTTTGGTAAAGATACAAGTTGGTAATGTAAGGAGTTATATGATAAGTGTTAGGAGTGTTTGTAAGAATTGAGCAAATGTTTGAGAAGATCTTTGGAAGTTGTTTTAATGAGTTTGGTGGAGGTTATAAGGTGTGTTTGATGTGCCAAATGATGTTAGAACACATTAGGAGGCTTGAGGAAAAATTTGGAGAAAGTTTGACAATGTATGAGAAGTTTCTGCAGCCGACCTACCCAGGGGACCGACCCCAGTCTGGGTCGGTCGGGCTGAAACTGTGAAGTTGGATGTTCTCTGCAGCCGACCTACCCAGGGGGTGGGTCGGTCGGTGGTCGGTCGGACCATAAAAAAAAAAGAAAAAAAAGAAAGAAACCCTAAGAGAGTTTAGTGGTATTAATGGTACCCCATTAAGGGGGCAATGATTATTTGAGGTATAAAGACCTAAGGGATTAAGTTATGAATAAACTTAAAAGTTTGAGATTAAGTTTGCAAGATTAAGTTGTAAGACTTAAGAGGTGTTAGGTGGGGATCATTAAGGGTTAAGTAAGTTAAGTAAGTTGAATTAAGTTAAGTGATTAACAACTAAAACTGAATGAATGTTTTAGGACTTGGGAGTTTGGACTCCGGAAGAGAGTAAGCAGCCGAACGACCAACGGTGAACGGTACAGTTCTCTTGTGACCTGCTTGCTAACGAGGTGTCCCTCGGCTTGTGTGCTATTTGTTTTTGTGTGCTCACTAAACAAGATAAAGCATGCAACCGGAATATATTATATCTATTGTATTGTTGTGTGATGTTTGAAAACTAACACAACATACCGTGAGAACTTACTAACCAATGTTTAGTAAGGAATTGAGTGAGACTAAGGAACGCCCCTAATAAGGGACGATATAAACCGAAAGAGGTTAACCAACAAACATGGTCTTGAGACTACTACTAACTGGAACATGAGTGAGGAAACCCGGGACCGATCTCCGGTCATGCATGCTAAGGAAAGGGGGTCGGTATCTATAGCAGATTTGACTTCCGATTAAGGACTAGTCCTCGGACTAGTAGCCTTGGGTCGGTTGACCGGCTCGGCTACATTGGACATCCAGTCCAAGGTAGGTGGCTTTAAGATGGCGTGGGGGGATCAAGCCTACATCCCCAACAATTTAAGAATGTTGTTTATTGCCGGTAAGTGTCCTGCTGCTGGCTAGGGTTAACCAAGCCCTACAAAAATAAACAACGAACTAAGGGCTAACCTGTTCCCAATGAGAGAACGGTTGGCATACATAAGGTAAGGATAAGATAAGTTACAACCATTCCTTTTTAAAGGATGGTTTGTATTGTTAAGGCTAAGATAAGCTACATCCACTCCTTATTAAAGGGTGGTTGTTTCTAAGATTAAGATAAGATTAAGATTGAGGTGAGATAAGGTTGGACTAAGATTAAGAGGGAACATTACTTAAGGAGTTAAATAACTAACTCCCTAATTAAGGGAACGCATTTAAGTCGTTCATTGTGTGTGAACTTTGATTGTTCATATTTGGATCGTTGTTTACAGCATTTACTATTATGTTGTGCATATAATCAACCTCCATGCTATCGACAATTAGTCGTCGTAGCCACGTTAGCTTGGGGGCCATGAGGGGATCGTACCAGCATTCGTGCTGACCCCCTTTGGGGGCTGTTTTTACTACACAGGTACATCAGAAGGCGGCCGTCGCAAGAGTAAGAAGAGGATACAAGTGTTAAGGATTAAGTGTGACCTACGAGTTGTGCATGTACACTCGTATGGAAATTGGGTTAGTAAGATGTATAGGTTGTGAGAGGATTGTAAGAAGGATATGTAAATGGTTAAGGTTGTTGGACTAATGTTCGGTATATTCTGTAGTCAGACCGTGGCAAGGTCCTGGATTGTAAAGAATTCCGCTGTGACATGTTTATATATATACTGTTAAGTTGCGAGACCACATTTGGATTGAGTTGGGGTGTTACAAAAAGTGGTATCAGAGCGTAGTTACGCTCTGAAGACAAGAATTACCGAACTTAGGAGAATACAGAGGTTGAGTTTGAGTTATGGGTTAAGGGTTGAGTGATAGAGTGAGAGGTGCGTTAGTCAGGACTTCCCGGTGTTTACCGGATATCCATAGTACCTAGACCCGCCCTCCACATCCCTAACCCTGAATATGTGGAACAAACGCCAGAGAGAAGAAAGCCTTCTCTTACTCGGGGAAACCCGATCTGGCAGTTAGCTAACAGTAAGCAATACGAGAAACAATTTGTTGTACAACAGTTATGGAAAACTTGGAGGTTTTTAATGGAGCGCAATAGAGGAACAGGCGCTACCTATGGAATTCTATCAATAAGGGAACGGTAATTACCGGCAACATGGGTCGACATGCTACGCAGTCGAAATAACCCAATACCAATGATGAGGAGAGCACTACAGGTGCAATAGAAAGGAAAAAGGGAAGTGACATGAGTACCGGACAGTGGTCCGAAGGAGCATAACAGTAGGATAATACAAAGCACGAGGATTGAGATTACTGGAAAGTCCAGTTAAGAACCGGGAACTCCAAACCCCATACAATGAGGAAGGTTACAAGACCTGGCCGAAATAATGCGGACGACGGTAGAAATTCATACAAATGTATACCGAAATAGGACTACGAGTAGTGCCTAAAGGAGAATTATTACTTAATAACCACAACAAAATGTGTGGAGACAGGAGCGAGGATTAAGACATAAGAAGATATTAAGGGATTCCCTCGGAAAGAGGAACGCCCTGATGAATGACAAGTACTGTCAAATAACAAGGAAACTGCCGGATGGACGGTTATCCAAAATAAGAGATTATCGAAGGAGTCCCGAGGACTACCAATTACATGGAAATTAGAAGGAAGTGTCACTACCGATGTACCTTGTACCAATAACCCATCCTGCATGGCGCACTTGCCATAGCAAGTGCTACCACGGTTAAGCCACACGAAAAGCCATCAAGGCGAGATAGGAGAACGCTACAGTTGTAACACATATTAATACCGGATTGTAAATCCATAAGAACAGAAAAATAAGACCTTGGAAAGGCCCGACGGCCTGACCATGATGAGATGAGATGACACACCAGTCTGCTGGGAGCAGAACTTAGACAAAGTATTAAACCGTATAAATATTAGCAACGATATAACCCACTACAACAACAACCGACAGTACGGTAAGAACACAATCCCGAACTCCAAGGGGAAAACCTAAGAGATCGCTCGGTAATGCGAGCAAAAACACTATATAAGCAATGATATACAAGGGATGTATTATAAGATACTATTGAGACTGTTGAAGCATCGACTTACAACGAAAACGGGATAAGACTCCCAGAGTGACCATTAAGGATACCAATAACAACATTCTTCAATGAAGATGTTGGAAAACCCAGAAAATAAGGGTAAAAGAAATGAACATAAGCTATAACCTACTAAGGATTAAAAATGTATAATCCCGACAGAGGGAAGCTCAGCGGACTACCCACACAAAGCGGGTATAGTCGAGCCAAACAACTGATGAATGACAGTTAACACTGTTTGTTTAACTCATTAACACCCAAGTATGATTGATCATCAACGGGTGGCATAGTCAACGGAAGTTGAACGAAGCGTTGAGATGGGAGTATAAGATAACAGGATTATATCCAACTTGGACACCTTAAGGCGAACGCCTAATACGAACCTAACCTTGACTATTAAAGACATAAGTCTAGTAAAATGACAGCATTGTCAAAGACATTAAGTAACCTCAGATCACCTGAACAACTTCCCTAGCAGGAAGCAGGATGCAGCAACTTATCATGAAACCCGATGCTACATTTAGTATGTAACCTAACGGTGGATAGTGCTCAAAGAACCAGAATCTTATAGGGATGACCTGCAGATGAGTAAGAGTACAAATAATGAGCTGAGACATTAAGCATTAAGAGCCTACGAGCCAAGGATGTTAACCACATCAGAGCCCAAGGCGCGGTAAGTTACGAGAGAGCTTGTTTAAGCCACGAAGGGACTACAATTTGTAGATATGAACGGTTACCAAACCTATAACTTAGAATGGGAAGAACATTACCAAGAAAGGGTACCAATGAGAATATTGAGATAATGCTAAGGACAGGAGCGGAGAACGAACCATGCCTTTTAGGGTGGGGATACCACTCCTTGTTGTGAGGCCATGAGTGGGAATGAACCCCTCAAAGGGCTTTCACTTATTAGAGATGCAATACGCTTTTGTTAGAGAATGGAAACTGTAAAATTGAGATTACTTTAGAACAGGTCAGATACACTTGAGTAATAAGGAAGGTTGCACAAATAGACCACATATCCAACACCCAGGATGTAAGAATTAGTAATTGTCAGAGATAAACATTGTGACTGCACATTATGGCACGTCAATTAATCAATGCTCAGAAGAGCTTGTGATTCAGTGGATGACTTCTTCAGTAACCAGTTAAATTACATGGTAGATAACATCACTAAGGATGAAAGAAAGGGAAAGAGATTAGCCTACTTACGAATCTGAGATTGGAGCAGAACATCTTCATATCAAGAGTCAACTATTTTGCAATACGGTACGACAACCGCCAATACTGGAATGAGAGAACTCCTAGTGTGTTTACACCAAGAAGGGATTGAGTATAAGGTAAGACATTAGAATAAGTGAGTAAGGGGTTGCACCATTAATGGGCAACATGGTAAAGGCCAACTACCACGGTAGTATTGGTCGTGAGTATAATAGTTAGATAAGTGGATTAAGTCATGGTGCGCGGTAAGGCGACCATTATGTATGAGCTGTCAAATATTGACACTGAGGCAATTAGATTTATGAGTTAAGACCAGCATAAGTAAGAAAATAAGATGGTAGACGAACTGAGCATTGAGGCCAGTAGTCTGGACCTGGTTTGGTAAGATTACACAGGAAGCACACAACCCATTCCTTAAGGAACTGGAAGTGCATTCCTAGTAGCATAAATATGAGGAACAAGATAAGAGGCTCTACGGAAGAGACCTCAATTATTAAGAGACCAAATCAGTACGGAATACAGAAAGGAGCTGGAGCATACCATAACCAAGAACACAGTAACTGGATTTCCCTTGATTGACTTCAAGAAGAACAATAAATGTTATTAGGGAACGATGAAAGAGGAGATCGACAACAGAATACTTCATAATTAGCAATAGCTAAACGTGTGACGGACACTATGAGTTTACTAAAACGAGACGTGGGACGACTGCACCCCACGGGGGCTTGCAGGCCTGACATGCTCATTTATGAGTTAGTTGGGTAAGTAGCAATGTACCAGTAAGGTACCCCATGCATGTAGACGAGTAGTGTAAGGAACACGGGAAGTAGTCGACTCCGTACCACCGACAACGACGCAAGATCAGACAAGAACAGCTACTACCACAAACAGTCGAGGAGAAGAATTCAGTTGAACCAGCAACACAGAGGAACCAGAGAACAAATAATTAAGGACTATGAAGTGCGAAGAGCACAGATTGTTAAGTACAGACATTGGACATGTCTTAAGATGTAAGGGATTAAGACTGTAAAGCGCAATGCGCACTAAACAGTAGTTTCAAATTAAGGATCATCCTCAGACCAAAGGTCAGTTGGAAAGAACAACTTAGACATTCGAGAAAACACTAAGAGTATGAACATTAGATCTCCAGGGAGACTGGATAGACGAGCTACAACTCATCAAGGCCATGTATATATAAACATAACACGTATCCATTGAGAGACCAATATACCTAAACTGTAAGGAGGCAGGAGGATATACAATGCTATAAAAAGATAAGTGAAGAAGTTAAGCCTAAGAACATCAGAGTGGTGCAGCGGAAGCTAGCAGATCACTACCTTTGAGATTAGACCAAACTGAGTTAAGGAAACGGTATAAGTACCATTAAGAATCCTCGCTACAGAGACTAAGTCATTCCTGATCAAATTCTAAGTAAGATAGATGACATGGAAGCTAGAATGCTTGGTAAGAATTAGACATCTTGAACTAATGTTGATTACGCGGGCGTAATCCATTTTAAGGGGGGTAGAGCGAAAACCGCTTAGCGTATGTTTGTGTACTGAGTACATAAACTACGGTGTGCATAGCACAAAATAATTTGAGAATATGTTGTACATAAACATTTTGAGATAAATCATGGTTATTGCACACAGAAGATGTGAATACCATACATATTAAGTACCTATCTTGTAACTCGGTTGTACAAGTGTGAGTACAAGTTAAGAGAATTAAGGAGGAGGTTTAAGGAGACTTAAGAAATAAGGAATATATGAGGTATGAGTCGATATGAGACTATGTGTGAGATAAGAATAAGATAACATTATGAGATACAGTTTGATATGATTATGAGTTAGGAAATAGTAATGCTATGTGGTATGAGACAGTGGAAGTTGGTATGGGACAGTTATAGAACTTAGTAGGAATTTAAGTCTTGAGGTAATTACTAAGAAATGAATTTGGAATGTTTGATGGACTGAGTCCACACTTTGGAGATGTATTGATTATGATTAGAAGAACTAAAAAGATAGAAAAATTGGATATGAGTGAATTATTTGGATGTTTGAAAATGACGTGGGAGGTGGAACTTGATTTTCTAGGGATCAAGGGAAACCAAACACAAATTGGAGTGGAAGGATGGTTCTACACTGATGCTGATCACATCAGGGTAGGATTATTCCTGAAACTCCCTACCAGTGGTCACAATTAAATCACACTAAGAATAGAGGCCTTAGGATAAAATGAAATTGGAGTTGATTGTATTTTTAATTAGAGGAATTATTCCTCACATGACCTCGTAAAAAGGATTACCTTTTTACTGAGTCTCGCCTATGAAGTCGAGGACGCACGAGCCTTTGTCTTCGGACCGGTGACATGGGGAGAGCAGCGTGTTTTGTATTCTGGCCCATGGTGACGAGGACGAATGAGCCATTGTCTACGGACCAGTGACATGGGAGAATACGTTGGAAGTTATGTGAATGTTTTAATCATCAAAAAGGAACAAAAGGAATTTTGAGTGCTACACATGCTTAAGCATGTTGTGTGATATTTAAGTATAAGAATATGGCGGATCTAATGATCCAATGAGATTAAGTATACATAAGTATGATCTATATGATCTAAGGAATGAGGTAAGACATGTATTCTAATAAGATAAGATGCATGGGAACTTTGGGGACAAAGTTCTTTTAAGGGGGGTAGATTGAAATACCCCAAACCTAAGTATGCTAAGTAAACATCAAATTATGATGTAGTAAGGCTAGAATATGCCTTAGAAAGATTGGTAGACAATTTGAACCAAGGAAAACACAAGAAAATGCCTTAAGGGCAATTAGGGCAAAAATGTGCTCTAAGCTTGGAGAGACTTGGGTGAGTACCCAAATATCATGATAAGACCTTAGTAATATTCTAATGGTCATTTTAAACCAATTACCAAAGAAAACCAAGCTTGAAAACAAGTTAAAACACAAAATGTGCTTTAAGAAGTCTTAAAGCACATTTTTGAGAAATTGTCTTAGAAATAAGTTTTGAGTGGCTAAATGCCCATGATTACACCTTAATCAACATGTGTACTAATTAGTATCACATTAGGAAGCCTAAATCAATGGGAAATCAAAAATTTCACGAATATGTGCACTAATTAGTGAATAGTGCCAAATAGTGCCCAAATTAAGCTTAAGTCAACATAAGTCAATGAGATGGTCAACTAAGACCATAAATATCTCCAACTACAAGAGGGGGCCGGTTTTTGATGTGAGGAGTCACCATATGACTAAGCAAATAAAGGAAAAGAAGAGTAAAAGAGAGAATAGTACTATTTGCTTTATAAAAGCAAATACCTTATATTAGCCTACCTCTCTCCTCTCTTCTTCATTTCTCTTCTTCTTCCACGGTTCTTTTCTTCTTTTCCTCTGTTCAAACCGTCCCAAGCAGCCTCCATGGTTGCCTCACCTTGCCTTGTCCATAACTTGCTCATTTTAGCTCCAAATCAAAAACTAAGCATAGATTTCTCTTAGTTAGACCAAGGCCTTGCAGCCATGGGAAATCGCCATTGAAGGGGGAAAATAAGTTTGAAGAGCTCATTAGCTTCTCCATTCTCTTAAGGTAAAGAATATGTAAGAAAAACTAGGTTTCCACCATTCTTCTCCATTACCGAAAATTTATACTCATGGGGCTTCATTTTTATGCCTTGTTCTAGCTTGTTTTCTATTCTCCAAGGGCTAGAGGAGGTCCTTCTTGATTCATATCCAAGCCTACCTTAAGACTTCAAGGTAAAATATTCATTATAAGACCTTAAAACACATTTTAAACCTAGGTTTTATTCCTTGAGGTTGGTGTGTTGTATTGTTTAGCTCATATGAGTCATTGAATATTGATTAGAACATTGGCAAGGGGAATTTAAGTGGTGGCCGAGATTCATGCAAGAAGAAGGTCTAAGGAGGAAGTTAAGATAAGCTTGAGAAAACAAGGTAAAATGCTCACCTAATGGTGGTTTAAGTTTTAAGGGATGAGATTTAGATAAGTACTAATGTGGCTTAAAGCTTACATTATGTAATTGGTTATATAACCTAAGAAAAGAACTTAAACAAGCTTATGAACTTGTGACTAAGGAGCCAAAGGAAATGAGTTAGTAATATAAGTTTAAGGTGGATTTTAAGAACATTATAACTACTATGAGATTGATGGGTGTATTTGCAGGTTGAAAGCTTTTAAATGTGGGAAATTCAGTGTTTAAGTTTAAGTCATTTAAGGGCCTAAGAGCCATGTCATTTAAGAGCCTTAGTGCTATGCAATTTAAGACTATTGCAATATATTGAGTTTGTTATGAATGAATTGGTTTGGGTGATGAGATATGATGAGAAGAACTTGATGTGTGTGAGATGGTTGAATGAGGAAAAATAATGTGTTTGGGCATGATAAGATACTAGAGAAGCTATGGCGAAATTTGAGTAGAAAACAAAGTGTTTAAGTGGTAGTGGTGAGTTAATATGCCCTAGGGTTTACTAGGGAGCATGAAAAGAAAAACTGGGTGGAAATGAGTTAACTAAGGAGTTCTTGAGGTTTAGAGTGACCTAGAGATGTCTAGGAGGAATTAGAGGATTGGCGATTGTACTAAAACACCAAAATCATGATATGAGGAATGTAAGACTTGTGCATAAGTTTTAAGGAAAGGTGTATAATGCCTTAGGAAGATTTAGGTATGAACTAGAGAGTAAGACAATGAGAGTTTTGAGAACCTTGTGTAAGTGTGATGATGTTAGTGGTGGACTAGTAAGGTTTAGTTGAATGGTAATGTGTGGACTTGGGTGATGGAAGTGAAAAAGGTAGTAGGATGTTGTAAGTCATCAAGGAAAATGACTAGGAATGTAAAAGAGCGTATGATCGTGATAATGTGAGTAAGTGAGTAAAAGGAGGTGGAAATGTCCAAGGAGGGTGTAGTATAGTTAAGGTAAAGAAGAACAAGGTTGAGGTGCTAAGAGGATGACAAGAAATGTTTAGGTATGCCCAAGAGTTTAGAATGATGAGTAACAAATGGAAAAGAGAGGAATTTGTGCATGGTTATGTAAGATGACTTGAGGAAGTTTTGGTAAATGAACTGAAGATGGAAAATAATGTTTATGAAGTGCCCAAACTGTTAAGGAGGGAACACTTGGGTTGGTTGAAGTTTTGGTAAAGATACAAGTTGGTAATGTAAGGAGTTATATGATAAGTGTTAGGAGTGTTTGTAAGAATTGAGCAAATGTTTGAGAAGATCTTTGGAAGTTGTTTTAATGAGTTTGGTGGAGGTTATAAGGTGTGTTTGATGTGCCAAATGATGTTAGAACACATTAGGAGGCTTGAGGAAAATTTGGAGAAAGTTTGACAATGTATGAGAAGTTTCTGCAGCCGACCTACCCAGGGGACCGACCCCAGTCTGGGTCGGTCGGGCTGAAACTGTGAAGTTGGATGTTCTCTGCAGCCGACCTACCCAGGGGGTGGGTCGGTCGGTGGGTCGGTCGTCGGACCATAAAAAAAAAAAGAAAAAAAAAGAAAGAAACCCTAAGAGAGTTTAGTGGTATTAATGGTACCCCATTAAGGGGGCAATGATGATTATTTGAGGTATAAAGACCTAAGGGATTAAGTTATGAATAAACTTAAAAGTTTGAGATTAAGTTTGCAAGATTAAGTTGTAAGACTTAAGAGGTGTTAGGTGGGGATCATTAAGGGTTAAGTAAGTTAAGTAAGTTGAATTAAGTTAAGTGATTAACAACTTAAAACTGAATGAATGTTTTAGGACTTGGGAGTTTGGACTCCGGAAGAGAGTAAGCAGCCGAACGACCAACGGTGAACGGTACAGTTCTCTTGTGACCTGCTTGCTAACGAGGTGTCCCTCGGCTTGTGTGCTATTTGTTTTTGTGTGCTCACTAAACAAGATAAAGCATGCAACCGGAATATATTATATCTATTGTTGTTGTGTGATGTTTGAAAACTAACACAACATACCGTGAGAACTTACTAACCAATGTTTAGTAAGGAATTGAGTGAGACTAAGGAACGCCCCCTAATAAGGGACGATATAAACCGAAAGAGGTTAACCAACAAACATGGTCTTGAGACTACTACTAACTGGAACATGAGTGAGGAAACCCGGGACCGATCTCCGGTCATGCTGCTAGGAAAGGGGGTCGGTATCTATAGCAGATTCGACTTCCGATTAAGGACTAGTCCTCGGACTAGTAGCCTTGGGTCGGTTGACCGGCTCGGCTACATTGGACATCCAGTCCAAGGTAGGTGGCTTTAAGATGGCGTGGGGGGATCAAGCCTACATCCCCAACAATTTAAGAATGTTGTTTATTGCCGGTAAGTGTCCTGCTGCTGGCTAGGGTTAACCAAGCCCTACAAAAATAAACAACGAACTAAGGGCTAACATGTTCCCAATGAGAGAACGGTTGGCATACATAAGGTAAGGATAAGATAAGTTACAACCATTCCTTTTTAAAGGATGGTTTGTATTGTTAAGGCTAAGATAAGCTACATCCACTCCTTATTAAAGGGTGGTTGTTTCTAAGATTAAGATAAGATTAAGATTGAGGTGAGATAAGGTTGGACTAAGATTAAGAGGGAACATTACTTAAGGAGTTAAATAACTAACTCCCTAATTAAGGGAACGCATTTAAGTCGTTCATTGTGTGTGAACTTTGATTGTTCATATTTGGATCGTTGTTTACAGCATTTACTATTATGTTGTGCATATAATCAACCTCCATGCTATCGACAATTAGTCGTCGTAGCCACGTTAGCTTGGGGGCCATGAGGGGATCGTACCAGCATTCGTGCTGACCCCCTTTGGGGGCTGTTTTTACTACACAGGTACATCAGAAGGCGGCCGTCGCAAGAGTAAGAAGAGGATACAAGTGTTAAGGATTAAGTGTGACCTACGAGTTGTGCATGTACATTCGTATGGAAATTGGGTTAGTAAGATGTATAGGTTGTGAGAGGATTGTAAGAAGGATATGTAAATGGTTAAGGTTGTTGGACTAATGTTCGGTATATTCTGTAGTCAGACCGTGGCAAGGTCCTGGATTGTAAAGAATTCCGCTGTGACATGTTTATATATATACTGTTAAGTTGCGAGACCACATTTGGATTGAGTTGGGGTGTTACACGATTTGATCCTAATCAACTTTAATCAACATAGGATAGGGTTTAAAATCGAGGCTCACACTTGGTATAGATCTACTTCAGCCCTACTTTTCCAGAAGAGAAAGAGTATCAAAACACTCTCAAGAACAAGGTATAAACCGTGGGTGAATTAGCTTGGAAGATAGTTAAGTTTTACCTTGTTTAAGATGCCAAAAATGGTGTTTTTGGCTTGGATCTAGCTACTCCTTGTATATCTTGGTATACCAACTGAATCTACATGAAAAGGAGAAGAAAATAAGGCTAGGAACAAAGTTTCACAGCCGAATTTGAAGGGAATCATAAGATATGAGCTTAAAGCACATTTTTGTACCTTAAGAACAAGTTTGAGTTTCTCAACCTCCTTCCCTTGTTATGGCCGATATTATTCCTTCATTTAACTTCCAAAACAACCTAGATTCATGGATGGAAGTGGTTGGAGCTTAGATCAATCGAAAAAGGAAAGAAAGATGAAGAAAATGGGCATTTTTATGCCTTAGAAGCTTACCTAGAGCTTCAGCTCTCATCAATGGAGCTTCGGAACCTTACCTTCGGTCAAGAGGAGCCAAAGGGAGAGTTTGGCAGTGAGCTCCACGTTTGGAATGGAGCTAATGAGAGAAGGTGACCTAATTTGGGCTTAAAACACATTTTTGCATTTTTTTATGCCTTTACTGATTTGATGACTCACCAAGGTTGATTGTAATTGATAATTGATGGGTAAATTCGGTGGAGACAAGGAGGGGGCAGCCGTGTATGATTGGAGAAGGTGGGTGCATGATTGACTCCAATTTGAATAAAAAATGGACAAATAATGTTACTTTTAGCCATTAATTAAGGAGATGAGTCATCATTTTTGTCTTGTCTTGCTTGGAGCCTTGAACCCAATCGTATAATAAGGGAAGGAGAGGCTCTCCAACGGCTGGCTTCACATGGGAAGGCAAGAGGTAGGTCCACTTTTTTTGTTTTATAAGGTAAAGTGTACCTTTTTCCTTATTTTATGCAAAAGCAAAGGAATCTCTTTATTTGTCACATGGGTTTTGTCTCTTGGTCTATTAAGAGACTTGCTTCACCGATTTTAGGTAGTCCAACTCGTGGTCAATGGTCAACATTGACCAACTTGGTCAATGTTGACCCAAACGGGCCCCACTTTAGGGTTTTATTAATATTTTAATATTAAATTTATAAAAATTTGTAAATTCTTGGAATTAAATTCCTAATATCATATAATATTATATTTTATTGTATTTAAAGGTATTTATAACCTTTTAGCCCATTTAAGACCAATTTAGAAGACAATTACACAAAAACGTGCTTTAAGGAGTTTTAGTGCACATTTTGTGTTGCCTGGTGTTTCTGAGCTCTGTTTTCTTTGACAACGGTCTTGTTGTGTTCCTTACATGATATTTGATCATGTAACTCAATTTTATATCATTTAGAGGTCATTAGACCTTTAAGGTTTCTTAGAGCACATTTTTGCCCTTTTTGACCTTGAAGCATGAAAGTGCTTGTTCTTTGTGTTGGAGTGTTGCCCAACAATTATAATATGTTTAGTAATGTGTTAATATGCTCAGGACAAAATTTTGGGTCCTACATAGTTCATTTGGGTATTTATTTACCCTTAACAGTCAAAGGGTGCAACATCTTGTTTTGTGTTGACCACTGTTGTTCTCAGTTGATTTTCTAAGGCATGTTAAGGCCTTAATTAATGTGATTAGATATTTAATCCATGTTTAATAAGTTTGGGGTATTTCAACGAAGCACCCGAATCAAATAGCACCTTAGCACAGATTCCAAAGACCGGAAACATACCTGTGATAATGTTTCCCCCTTGGTCAGCCTCGGCCTCAGCTTTGGTGATGACGTTGATATGCCCTTGAGTCTTGTAACCTTCACCTCCCTGGCCTCCTCCTTGAGCACTGCTACTTGCATATTGAGGTTGCTTCCCTTGTCTATTTCCTTGACCTCCATACTGATTCCCCTGACCATTGTAGTTGCTCCTCTGACCCCCATAGCTATTTCATTGGATTCCACCCTGAGTACCTCCACCAAACTTGTTGTTATAGCCTGGTCGTGTAGCAAAACCAACACTCTGACGACCTTGCTCAAAATTACTACCACCTCCCACCTTCACAACCTTACATTCAAAAGCTCTATGCCCTAATTTCCCGCACTTGTAACATTCAACCATTCTCCCTTCACAATTGACCCCAGGATGATTTCGTCCACAGATTCTACAATGATACCGCCTAACCCTTCCATCTTGACTAGCGGTTGAACTTTGTCCCTGGTAGAAGGGTCTACCTCCCCCACTTGTCTTGACATCCACCCTAGACTTCTTGCCCACATCTTCAGTTTTATTCGCCTCCCATCTCCTCTTCTGCCCCGATTGCACTTCCCTCCTTCTTTGCTACACACGGAAAAGGTTGGCAGCTTTCTCATATGCCTCTTGTAGGGTAGTCAATGGTATCACACTCAAGACCTCCTGTAAATTCCAGTTCAGCCCTTCTAGGAAATGTTGCACCTTCGACGCCTCATCTGGCACCATCGTTGGAGCTAACCGAGCGAGCTCTACAAACTTTGCATGATAAGTCTTTACATCATCTGCCCGCTGCTTTAGTCCTGCAAACTCATGGTACTTCTGCAGGCGAACATGCTCCGGGTAGAATCTTTTCCTCATTGCATTTTTAAGTGCTTCCCAACCAAAGTTAGGTTCATTCCTCAATCTCCCCTCCTCAGCAGTCCACCATAAATCAGCTTCCCCTCTAAAGTAGAACACAACTCCACTAACCTTCTTTTGTTCAGGACAATCTACCATGTCGAATATCTTGTCAAATTCCCTAATCCACTCTTCTAAGATCACAGGGTCTTCCGTTCCGGAGTAAGTACTAGGCTTCATAGCAGCAATCTTCCGAGAAAAGTCCTTTGGTTTCCCTGCTCTGGCCTCATGCTGTTCCAAGATCTTCCCCATGCTCACAGTTAGTTCCCTTAACTCATCCAGCTGAACTCTCCCCTCACCATCGCTCTGGTGCACATACATTATCCACATCTCAAAACAATCAATTAATGCAAACAATCATACAATACAGATATAGCAAACAAATCATACTTCAGAACTTTGCTAAGTTCTGCCTAAATTGCCAGAGTTGTGCCTGGGTCACATGACTTCCTAACAGTTCTAATTGTCCCTCTTACTAAACCTGAGGCTCTGATACCAAATTGTAACACCCCGACTTCCCCAACTCCGAATTACCACTCATAAACTCTTGGTAAACATAAGGATACTAGTGTCCATAGCCATAACCATTATATGTATATTAAAAAGCGGAAGACTACCAAAATAAAAGTCGGAGCGTCACATGCCACACCTGCCATCTAATAACAGGTGCACAGGCTATTACTTCTACTAACATCATACAAAAGTACACCTACACAAGTTACATTCACCACACCACATAACTACCGCTAACACTCAGGAGATCCAAAAGACTACATCCAACATCTTGCATACACCTTTCACTCCAAAAAAAACATTCCCTTTTCTGCTAGTTCCTAAGCTAGCTATTAGTCACCGTTACCACAATGTACAGGGATACAAAATACAAACTCCCATCATACTTTCCTAACTTTCTCCGACAAACTCATAGTAATTCTTCACAACACGAGTAGTGACAACGGTAGACTCATGCTCTGGAGACCTATAGTTGTGGATGCTCTGGTACCAGTCATCGAAGGTAATCTTAGTGACCTCAGGCGACAATCTCACAGAATAAGTAAAATAAGCAGTCACATAGAGAATATCCAGGATCCTATCTTCCTCCCAGATAATCTCACCGAAGAAATCAACCTGCAACCATAAATCCATATATACACACAAAGGGGTTGCAAAAAGTCAGTGAAACTGAGTAACACATATCTCACCCTGTCAAATTCATTTTCTTTTACAAATCCTTTATACATTAATAACAAGTATGATTAGCGACCATCACACACCATTTTAATAAGCAACCAGAGTTAATCACTCAGAAGAATTTACCTCTCCATGGGATACCCTCTCCATCATATATCACACCAGTTGCATCACAGAACCCGATAAACTCATAAAGTAAGATCCACAAATCACAATTCTCTGGCCCCATGTCCTTAAGTGTGCACACCCTCTAAGGCTAACCATAGCACATAGAGTAGATCATAGAGCGACCCCAATACATTGGTAGGAGTCAATTAATCAGCCGCCAATACGGCAAGCCATAGAAAATGACTTAAGTTTAGTTGCCAACATAGCTTTTACAATAGGGATAACCATGGCCAAGTCTCAACACCATCATTCGTCATCCAACCAGTAAGCTCAACCTCACACATAGGAACACACACAATCACAATATTCCAGTTTAGTTCACAATTAGCACATATAATAGCTACATAAGTCTTAAAAGGAGATTTAATCAACCTCTCACATTCTTTATGTGTAGTAATCATAGCCACACCATTCAAATGCCTAGTAAGGCCAATTCAGACAGTAGGACCCACAGAAATCACACGCACGATTCAAGTTCCACATTTATAAACTTTAAAGTGCATTAAACATACTACAAGGTTTCCTTCTGATTTACCCACTACACCACCAGCTAAAACTTCATTCCTAGATCCCTATTTGCCTACAAGGACCAAAACAACCAACAAAATCAGTTTCCAACACACAACTTTTCTCATAATAGCTCCAAACTCATTTTTAATCTGAAAACACTATCTGGTAATTCGAACTACTTCCCGAACGAGTTTTGCTCCAAATGTTTAACCACGTTCCTAAGTCTACATCATAAGAACACCCTCGAAATTTAAACTCAAACCAAGGTCGGAAACTCCCTAGGCCAGCTTCTAAAGCTTACAGCACGTATTTATTCCTCTAGCTTCATCTCCTTGTTTTTCTGAGTACCTATGAGTTCTACCACCACCATTTGTCCCCTATAGTCATATATAGTCAGAATATCACACCAAAGCACTCAATATCCCACCGGTTTCAGTCTACAAATCCTAAAACATATTTTTACTCATTTTAAAGCGCCTAACAGTTATCCTACTTCCAAAACGAGTTTTGGCTTGATTTTCTCAGCGTATCACAGATTCATCACACTAAAATCACTGGAAACATTTCAGCTAAAAAGAATGTATGGTTCGAAATATACTGAAGAAGAGATTTAGGGAAGAAAACATGGTTTAAGGTAGTTTTTGAGTGAGCGCATGGGTTACCTGCACCCTTATGGCCATGGCTCCTTCTTCTATGAGTCCCCTCTAGCTATTGATCCTATCCAAGCAGTTGTAGGTGTCGCCCTTCCCAGCTGGTTACCCTCCTTGCCTTAAGATAAATTCTTCCCTTACTTTCCTTTGGTTTTAACTTAATTTTCTCCTCTCCAACTGTGTGCTCTCGGTTGGTCTATGTTTCCTCCAGCTCAGAAATGTCAAGTGTGAATTAATAAAGAAGAGAAACAAGGTCAGTGGTAGCTGTTTCCAATCTTGCCAAAAATCCTCTTATTTTGTACGTATTTATCTTAATGAGTACTAATCATTACTAGCCTTGTTTAGCTTATTCCCAGCCCTTAGATTAGGTACTAATGTGCTGAGTAAATCCCTGCCTTTCTTCCATGGCGGTTGCAATTAAATAAGGGGCTTAGGTGTCAAGAGTAATAATTGTCACTAAAAGACAAAAACAATTAATACTAATGATGGCTTGGTTTTTATTTGCGCCAGCCTCCATAGGCTTCAATTAGCCATGTATTTTACTGGCTATAAGGGTGATTAAATGAGGAGAACAGCGTGGGTATAGGTACCCAAGTGAAAATAATTTTCTAAAGCTAGTTTTAAAACTCTCTCGGTACATCGTCGGTCCAGAAACGCTGACTGCTGAAAATGTAACTGTTTTTTTTCCTAAATTGAAAGAAGAAGGATTTAGTTGCCTTTCACCTTAGAACATCATTAGGAATTCCGAACACACCTCCTAGGGTTGGTAGCTATCCACTGTTCCCAAGAATTTCAATAATTCCCGGTAGTTTCAGCAGTCCCGGGGACTTGGGGTTTACTGCGAAATTTCTGACAGTTAGAGTTTCTAATACTTCCTAAGCACTTCTAACCGTTATAACTTATTTTTTTCTAAGATTTATCCGTAGCTCAAATCTTCCCAGATACCTTTCCCTAACAGCTTAATAAATATCACAGTCTGTTTAGTCCTCCAGCTAAATTCACTGTACTTCCGGTAATTCTCTCGGACCGCTAGGATTACCATTAGAGTTTAAATTCTAGGGTATTACAGTTTTAGTGTGTCTCCACATTTTTATTAATTCGCAACTTGACTCTTTCTACGAGTCACTACTCAAACAAGACTCAACTATGAGTCGCACTACAGTGCTCATTCATACTCAAGCAATTCATCCACAATCACACATTTCATGAATTATACAAACTTTAAATTCAAACACAATCCAACAACAAGCAATACAATACAAGCACAAGAGAGTACAAACAATCTAATTCGTGCATTTATCTTGTTAGGTGATCACACAATCAAACAAGCACACAAATCAGAGTAGCCAAGGTAGCATACGGGGCATGAGAAAATCATACCTTACACCATGGTTTTACTTTTACCGGGTAGCTCCTTGTTCCTCGGATCTCACTTCCGATTCACTAATTACATGTCAAATGGTTTATTATCATTAGGGCGTTACGGTATGTAAATAATTACTACTCCCGTTCTTACCCCGTTGTCTCATTACTCATAGTTTTTACTCTTGTCAATTCATGTTCTTACTTCTCACTCATTTCCAACACTTGTTGTACTTCTTAGGACCTTTTAAACATCACCAAACAAGGCCTAATCAACTCCTAAAACCAATACCAATCAATCCCCCATGTTTTAGACACTTAAACACTCTCGGTTGAATTTTGGGGGTGGTCCGGGACTTGGTCCGCACCCAAGGTCCCGGACCAATCAATAAACTAACTCTCGGCTGATTTTTACCCCTGGTCCGGGACTTAGTCCTGGACCTAGGTCCCGGACCAATACCTATTTTCACTCTCGGCCTGTTTTCTGATGCGGTCCGGGACTTGGTTCCCAACCTAGGTCCCGGACCCTGCTAAAAACTATTACTTATGTAAATTTTCAGCCCCAAATCAACCCTTAATCCATCCTCAATCTTTCCATAATATTTCCACAAGTTTCCTACATATTTAAACACCTCAAAACATGCTCTAAACCTCTTCAAATCATTGGTCAAATCCTTACTCCAATTCTTGTTCAAATTCACAAACATCAATTCCCACATTTTGCACTTTGCACACTAATGCACTTCTAACTTCCTCTTGCTAGTTTCCTACCTCCTACCCCCTTTCCAAATCACTTAATGACCATTCCAACTCATTCCTAGATATATGCACTTCTAAAACCCAAGTCCAACTCTCATTTTCCTAAGTCTTGCACACTAACTCATTTCTAGAAATTCCAAGATTCTCATAGTCATTTTGCTACAGATTTTTACCCATCTCCTTCTAGTTCTCCAAATACCATTTCAAGGTTAGTAATCAACTCTACTCAACCCAAATGAACACCTATTTTCTCCCATTTACAAAGTCACCTAAAACACTTATTTTTCTACCAAAATTTTGCCATAATCTCCCCATAAATCTAACATATCCAAACTCTTCTATTCTCATCCAAATCAATCTTAATCTAGCCACACCCTCAAAGGGTCCTACCAGCACACAAACTCAATTCAAAATTCACCAAAATCTCCTCAAACAACAATATAGCTCAAATCTCAAATACAATTGCACTTAGGCCTTTAATTCAACACAATTTCACAATTCTCTCTTAAATGGCAACCAACACATTACTAGCACAAGTTTTTGGTTTCATTCCTTTAATTACCCATCCCAAGTTCTAAAACAATGGAAATAAACATTAAGGTGAGTTTCTTACCTTAAGCTCATAATTTCTTCTTTTCTTTTCCAATCTTCTCCTTCTCTCTCTCTTGATAAAAATCGGCCATATTGGCCAGTCACTTGCCAACCTCAAATTCAACACCCAAATGGGGAATTAGGTACTAATTAATACACCTAAGCTTATTAATCAATCTAGAAGGCAAGAGAAAGTGCTTAGAGCACAAAAAATGAAGATTTACCTTGAAACCCTAAGATAGGCTTTTGGTCATGAATCAAAGAGGGGCTCCCAACCACCATTGAAGGCTTGGAAAGAAGCTCAAATGAAGAAAGAACAAGGTATGAGAATGGGGCAAAATCGGCCATCCAAGGAATGGGAAGAAAAATGAGGTTTTCTTTGAAATTTTTACCTTAATGGAAAGAGGGGACTCCAAGCTTCAAGAGAATGTGATTTTCCCTTCAAATGGCCAAAACCCATGGAGATGAACTTCATCCTTTTGGAATTTTAAAATGAGGGAAGTGTAGAGCTTGAGGAGGAGAAGAAGAATATGTAATTTTTTCTTGATTTGGAGCCTTGGTGTGGCTTGGGCAAGCTTGAGAAGGTGGGCTGCCATGGAAGGGTGAAAATCACCAGAAAATGCAGAAGGGAGGAGGAAGGTGACGGTGGGGAAGAAGGAGAATGGGAGAGAGAGAAAAAGGTGAGGAAAGAGAGGGAAGAAAAAGTGTTTATACTTTTTCTCTTTTCTTACCTTTTTGCTTTATTTATATCTAGCTAGTTATTAGCTAAGAGAGGCTGATTTATTTAACCAAAACCGGCCCCCTATGTATACCCATGCTGGAGCGTTTTTCATCTTTTACAGAAAACGTTCGTTAATTTATCCGGTTAAGCACTATTAATTAACCGGGCCTGTTTTCTGGATTTTTCTCGTTTCTTTAATTTTAATGGTTATTACACTCCCATTAATGTTTAATTATAGTTATTTAATTAACTTTAATTTTTATGGGTTCATTTGACCACTCAAAGTCACATTTTCGGGTTTTCTCGAAAAATGAGCGCTAAAGCTTTATTAGCGTTTTAATTCATTTTATGGATCCGTTTTCTTTGGGAATTGTTCCCGTATATTAATTAGGCATTATTAAGCCTTGGAAATCACTCTAAGACCCTTGTCGAGGTCGTATTCCTCCTATGGCCACATAATGCTCATTTTAGCGTTTTTCACTTTTTAAGCGTTTTCTCTTTTCTTTTGGATTTATTTTATTTACCAATATTCTTTAGGCACTAATAGGCCCTCAAATATTATATTAGAGTAATTTAATCACCCTAATTAGGTTCGGGGTATTTCACTCCCTCCTCCAACTACCATTTCATGGTGATTAGTCAACTCAACTCCATCCTATAAACACCTAGGTTCTCCAATTTACAAAGTCACCTAAAACACTTAATTTCTACTAAAATTTCACCATAACTTCCCCACAAACCTAACATGTCCAAATGCATCAATTCTCACCTAAACCATCTCAAAACTAACCACACCCATAAGGGTCTTACCAGCACATAATATCCATTCAAAATCCACGAGTCAACAATATAAGCTCAATCTCAAATCACTTGGCCCAAGGCCCTTAATTCAAACAACAATTTCACAATTCTCTCATATTTCAACTAAGCACATTCCTAGCACAATTTTGGTCCAGATTTTGTTTCATCTTTTATTTCCCCACCACAAAATTTCTAAAGCATTAAGATAGTAGTTAAGGTAAGCTTTTTACCTTAATCTTCCAAGTCTCCTTTTCAATTCTCCTCTTCTCCTCTTCTCCTCTTCTTCTCATTTTCGGTCAAATAGGCAATGTAATTGCCCATATCCCAGCCCAACACCCAAAAAGGATACAATGAGCAACAATTAATCTCCTAAACCCCTTGGAATAACTCTAATTCAATGAAAGGGCTTAGAGCACAAAAGTTAGGGTTTTACCTTTGGAGTTTAAGAGGGGGTTTTAAACCTTGAATCAAAAGGAGGGTTCCACCACCATTAGAGAGTTGAACCAATGCTCAAACATGGAAGGAAAACAAGGTATTAAAAAGGGGCAAAATCGGTCAAAACGAAGAAGGAAGGAAACATGGGTTTTCCTTGGATTTTCTTACCTTGAATGAAAGAGGAGGTGTCTAGCTCCAAGAATATGTAGTTTTCTCTTCAAATGGCCAACACCCATGGAGGTCAACTTTCTCCATTTGAGATTTTGAAAAGAGAGAATGATAGAGCTTGGTGAGAGGAGCAAGAATATGTACTTATTTTTGTGTATGGAGCTTGGTGGAAGCTAGAGCATGAGGAGATATATGGGCTGCCATGGGAGGCTGCAAAAATCGGCAGCAATGGGGGGGAGAAGAAGGAAGAATGGCAGGAAGGAGGAAGGGAAAGAGAGGGAGAAGAAAGAAATAAGGGAGGAGAGGGAGGGAAAGTTACTTTTGTAACTTTTCCACTTTTTGCTTTTTGCTTTATTCTTATTCTAGCTAGTTTAGTGTGTGTGAGGAAAGGCTAATTTATTTGCTAAAAACCGGCCCCCACTATGTACATATAAGGTGGGGTGTTTTTCTTCTTTTACATAAAATGCTCGTTAATTTACCCGGTTTTAGCACTATTCACTAACCGGGTCCGTTTTCTGGATTTTTATCGTTTCTTTAATTTTAATGGTTCTTAAGCTTCCATTAATATTTAATTATAGTTATATAGTCAAATATAATTTTTACCGGTCTGTTTGACCATCAAAGTCACGTTCTCGGGTTTTCTCAAAAAACGTGCTTTATGGCTCGTTTGCATTTTTAATCCATTTTATTGATCCATTTTCTTCAGGAATTGTTCCCACATATTATTTTGGCGTAATTAAGCCTTAGGAATCCATCTAGGACCCTAGCCGAGGTCGTATTCCTCCTATGGTCACGTAACACAAAATTTTACGTTTTGTGCTTTTTACGTGTTTTCTCTTTTCTTTTGGATTTATTTTCTTTACCAAAATTCTCTAGGCGCTATTAGGCCATCAAATACCATATTAGAATAATTTAATCACCCTAATTAAGTTCGGGGTATTTCAATCTACCCCCCATAAAGAACTTTGCCCTCAAAGTTGGTGAATCTAATATAGTTAGTCACATAGGTATTCTATGCTAAGGTTATAACCTCTATATAACCTGGCAGACTCCAAAAGTCTGACTCGATGTATATCACACATCCAAACAACATGTCACTGCATGCATAGCAATCAAAAATATTCTTTTTCCTCCTCTCCATGGGGTCCATCCGAAGATAAGAAGGTACCATCCTCTCCCATGTCGAGTGATCCCTCAGGTACCGGTCACGTTTGAACACTTACGCTTTCTGGTTCACGGCCGTCATGACTTTGGGCACTTACGCTTTCTGTCCCTACGGTCCTTTGGTTCTGATCAAATTCATTTGCACATCTAGATATCCTCGGGCACTTACCGGTCATCCACACTGACACATGACTACTCATATCCCGCTGCCCTTGGAAAAATACAAAACACACACTACCAACATCCTACCGGTCACTTAGTACCGTTGTTCGTCCGTTGTAGTGGTTTCAAAACTAATCATCACTCCCACCGGCTCACACACTAGCCTTACTTCTCGGTTTCGACCCGATAACGGTGCCTAGCCATGGGAAGGTCCAACTAACACCTGTGGGAGCGGTTTCAAAACCGGTCCTCATTCTCAAGTTTGATGAAAAATCATTTTTTTTTGCCAAAATTGGTTGGAAATTTGTTTTGAAAACTCAATACAACTCCAAATTCCAATTTATGATAATTACCTCTATTACTAGTGTTATTACTTGTGACCACTTATAGGGAGCTTCAGGAGTCATTCGACCCCGATGTGATCAACATCAGTGTTGAACTATCCTTCCACCCCAATTTGTGTTCGGTTTCCCTTGATCGCTAGCAAATCAAGTTCCACCTCCCACCTCAATTCAAACAATCAAGTAGTCAATCATTATTCCATATTCTATCTTTTAATCTTTCTAGTCATAATCACCAATCAATACATTTTCAATTTCTAGAATTCATTTACTCACTTACTAATCATTTCATCAATTATTACTAAATTATCTCCAACTACTATACCTAAGAAATTCAAAAGCATAACTCCAATTAAATCTCTATCCTCCAATCATTCACAAATCAAATCAAATCAAGTCACCTAGGGAACTCAATTCCCACTAGGTTCAACATCGGTTTCATACCGATTTATACTCATCATATCTCACATGCATACTCATGTCTAATCTCAAATACGGGGTTCTCATTCGCCAGGAGTTTCTCTACTCCTTTCCCCTTGTATACCCACACCGGAGTTACAAGTTAATCAAATTTATCTCAATGGTATTTGAATCTCCAGTGCGTAATAGCCATAATTACACAATGGTTGAGTACAATTGTTTATGTAACATAAGTACCAATCATCAAAACAAATTCTTTTGCGCTATGCGCATTGTAGTTTACATGCTTATTACGTAAAACATACACTTTGCGGTTTTTGCTCTACCCCCCTTAAAAGGGATTACGCCCACGTAATCTACCATGTGTCAATATTGGACATTGGTCTAAGGCGTTCAGCCGTCCTGCAGTATTTCAGCTTCCATGCGGTCTATTATACAATGTTCTTTGGTTAGAGGGTTTTAACCATGTTGTTGGTTAGTCCCTGTGGAGGGTGATTTTCGGTATGAGGGGGGTCTATCTAATTCGGGTCTTGACTAAGAAGCCTAGATCTTAGAAATTTGCCATTCTGTTGAGGGTAAAAACCCGTTATTCTGGCATCCCTCAAATACCTACTAAATCGTCCGTCTTTCCCAGAAAGCATAAAGGGGAGTGCAAGTGTGCACTACACCCGCTCTCGATAGGCTCCACGTGGACTTATGCCCTTAGGGTGGAAATTGACTAGAGTCGCCACCTAGTTTGACCTTAGGAACTAGGAAGGAAGGAGAAGGGTTCTAAGAACCGTTAATTGACTCTGATGATTTGTTGCCTATGGATAGGACTTATCTGATCATACGAGAGATTCTGTGTGGGTTCGCACTGGGTTACACCCCTCGGAAGTGGCAATGACCACAACCTTGGATTGGTGCCCGAGGAAACCTCGGTCTCCAATTGTTGGGATTACCTTCTTCAAAACCTTTTTAGAGAAATTCATTTAAAAGCCAAGGATAGGATTAGGACGGGAAGAGAGAAAGAGAGTGGATGAGGTGAGCTTTTCTGCCAAGCTAGCGCCAAGAACAAGAATTGGTGAGCTCGGATGAGTATAGAATGAAGGGTTGGGAAAAGTCTAAGATTGAGTGAATAGAAAGGACTAGGAATCTGATGGTTTGAAGCTTGTGGGAGCCGAAGAAGGTTTGAGTGTTTTGAGAGGTATAAAGAATACCTTAGAATGGGAAAAAGGTTTTCTGATTGGAATGGGGTCGCACCCTAGATGGGCTACCTACGTACTCAACTCCCTGTTGAGATCAGACCTTACGTAGTTCAGGGTTTTGGGTTTTGGAAGTTTTGATGTTTGTAGGGTTTGAAGATTTAGAAGGGTTCGGAGTTTTAAGAAGTTTCGGTTTGAGATGCTAGTCTGTGAGACGCTCGGGTCTATGAGACATTTGAAACCTTGAGATGTCGAAGTCTGTGAGACACTTGGGTCTGTGAGACGCTCGGGTCTGTGAGACACTCAAGTCTGTGAGACATTCGAATCATTGGAATGACAAAGTCTGTGAGACGCTCGGGTCCATGAGACATTTAGAGTGTAGGAAAAATTGGAATGGAATTGAAATTGAACTGAAGTTGAATGAATTTTGATTTGACTTGGAATTGAATTGAATGAATTTGCAATTGAATTGAATTGAATTGAATTTGAATGAATTTGGAATTGAATTGGAGTTGAGATGAATTTAGAATTGAATTGAATAAGAATTTTGGGTTGATTTGAATTTGGAATCGAATATGGATTGAAATTTGATTGGAATTGGAATTGGATTGAATTTAAATTTAAATTGAATTTGAATTGGATCTGGAATTAAATTGAAATTGAATGGAAACTGAAGTTGAATTGGATTGAAATTGGATTTAAATCAAATTTGGATTTAAATCGAATTTGGAATTGATTTGAGCTTGATTGATTTTGGTCTGATATTGGGCCAGATTTGGGCTAATTTTAATTTGGGTCAGGTTTGAAAGTGTGTCAGATTTGGGCCTCAAATTGGGCTCGGAATTGAGCTTTGAATTGAATGTGAATTAGGCTTGCGAATTGAATTGGAATGAATTGAATTTGAATGAATTGAATTTGAATTGGGCTTGAATTTGATTGAAACTGAGATGAATTGGAATGAAATTGAAGTTGTGGGTCAAATTTGAGCTAATGGGACAGGTTTAGACCTGGAAAAAGTGGACCGGATTTGGGCCTTGGAGAAATGGGCCGGGTTTGGGCCTTGGAGAAGTGGGCCAGGTTTGGGCCTTGGAAAAGTGGGCCGGGTTGGGCCTTGGAAAAGTAGGCTGGGTTTGGGCCTTGGAAAAGTGGGCCAGGTTTGGGCCTTAAAAAGTGGGCCAAGTTTGGGCCTCGAAAAGTGGGCCAGGTTTAAGCCTTGGAGAAGTGGGCTGGGTTTGGGCCTTCGAATGTGGGCTAAAAATTGTTTTTGTTTGTGATTGGGCTGAAAATTGTTTTTGGGCTGAATTGGCCTTTTGGACTGATTTGGGCCTTGGGCCTTTTTATTTTGGATGTCGGGCTTTATTTGGCATTTGAATTGATGTTTGGATTTTGAATTGGATTTTTATTAATTATGGATTTTATTCTGACAATTAGGGATGATTTGGAAAATTTTAAGGAAAACGAGTATTCCTCACATGGGCCGTGTCTAGGACCCGTATTCATGGAGGATACCCTAACCTAAAGCTTTTCTACAAGGGGTGACCTATGGGCTATCTAGGGCTTCCTAGGTATTGAGCCTCTATATTGGGCCAGGCCCAACAATTACCAAACTAATCTATAACACGAAGCATATAATGTGGAAAAACTGAAGATAAACATATCAACAAATATAACATGAATTTGAATCTGAAATTTGTGGTCGCATGCTGTTCTCAAACGGTAGGTTGCTACTCAATTCTCAACATTGTTTTAGTTTAAAGCCCTAAGCTAATACAAAGCACTTAAAGCAACCTGGATTCAACAAGTTACAGAATACAAATTTATTCACGAGCTAGTGTACAAAGTAGCAAGAAAAAGCCAACTGAAATAGATCAAATTAGCCGAGTTTGTCCTATCATTTTTTTTGAATTAAGCAAAGATTTTATTCTCTTTCATCTCCAAGTGACTACGCATAGCAGGCAGGCGACGTTACGCAAACATGAATAAGCACGAGATTAAGCCAGTCTAAACCAGGTGGTTAAGACAACAAATAACTATAGACTAATACCAATTATAACACTCCAAGCTGAAAGAAAATTTGTAAGTTGTGCATCCAAAAAATGTTTACAGGAAAACATACGATATAAACTAGCAAACCAATAAAACAACACTTATGAACATTAGAAAGAAAAAACCAACCCCTTAATCGATGGACTCAGTCGGCCTTGCACAACCCAGAATCGATGCCAGCAGCATAAATGTCGCAAGTCTCCTATCGTGTACTGGGATCCGGAGTTGGAGTGGGTGCGATTGTCATTTGCCACGTCTTGCCATCAGGATGTTGGGTTTGTGATGGATGACAAACCCAGAAGGACTCGCAAACGTAGTATGCGGAGGAACAGAGATGCAAACGAAGAGTAGAAGCGGGTTAATATGAGAATTGAAACGGAGATGAAAGACATCGATCTCCAATTAAGGTTTAAAGATGAATAGTACAGAAAAAAACGTCATTAGCGCTCTAAAATAAGAGGCCACACCGATAGCAAGTCAGCGCCCAAACAATGATAAAATTGCAGATTATTTGATCTCCACATCAAGACGGTTAAAATAATCAATATCAAGCTAAAATCGAAGCATAGAATGTCAACCGTTTCCAAATGATATTCAGATTGATAGGATTAAGAATATTAGGTGATTACGGAGCAAAAATCGCAAACCTAATTGGATGGTGTTCAAACTGAAGCGAGCGAGACGAATTTATCAGTCGTTCAAAACGAAAAGAGCCCAGACGGAGAGGTTGGTATCCGTTCGAATCAAACCAACGCATCACAGCGTAGCCAAATACAAGGACCGGGTTGAGTTGTACATTGTTCTCTCACCATTTCATGAACCATGAACACAATAGATACTAATTTCATCCGAATCAGCAAGAAATGTCGCATAAATAGCTCAAGTCATGAATAACCAGAAAAAAAAGAGTAAAGAAATACAATAGCAGATTGACGATAGATGAAAACACAAGCCAGGTTATATATAGGCCGGCATGTTTTGTTAAACCCGGTTTTTCCTTTCTTCATTGAACGTTGCACGGAGATTAAGCATTAAGAAACGTGAATAGCATTCATGAAGCAGAGATTAAGGGATAACCAACATAATTGACACACGAGTACAAACAGAAAGTTGATTCAAGTTAAGGATGAATACCACCAAAGGAAAAACAAAGATATTCTGTAGAAGGGAGAACTGGCTTGCTTTCCTTGGGCACTCTTTAAGCGTTGATGCAAGTCATATACAGTTAGCTGCAACTCTCTTCTCCTCAAAACAACCAAATGACCTCTTGCGGTAGGAGCCGTGAAACAAAACCGCCAGAGAAAATGAAGGTTTGTCATACAAGTCTGACTGATAATGAGAGCATCCACAGAGCATAGACCCACAAACGAGGGGAACACAATTCGGATTCCGCCCACAACAGTGACCTAAAATCAGGCTGACCCTAGCTGAGAGCGAACTTCGAATATGCGCAAGTTTTATGCAGCCTCAGGAACTCACATACTCGAGATGGGTTAGGCCTCCACCAGGTGGTGCTCTGTAAATGCGCCAGGAGACGAGATCGAGTGGGAGAACGGTAGAGTAAATTTCCGACGAACTGAGGTTACAGCTTGAGGGGTAAACACTTTCGGATTTACATAAAGGGTTTTCTGGGAATCCAATTCTTTAAGAGATTTCAAAATGTGAGGAGAAGATCGAGAGAAAGTTTTTGGGGGAATAAGCGTGGAGTACTATTGATAGTTTCGAGGAGATTTCAGGTGAAAGAAGTTCTGATTGGGTTGTTGTTTACCATGGTGATTTCGATGAGCAGACAAGCAAGTTGTGTGGTTATATTCTTCTTCGATTTTTTTTACAGGGGAAGTCGACGCTGGAGCAGAATCGGGACTAGGGAATGTAGCTAGCTAACCTGTGGGACTTTGTTCTTTAGATTCTTGAGTTTTTTTTTCTGAAATAGTCTGATGCAGAATAAGCTTAGGAATTGTGAGGTAATAAAAAAAATGAGACGGGAATGATGATCGAAGAAGATAGCTACTATTTTCTTTTTTTTTGTTCTTCATTGCGGTGTCACATGAGATGGCTGGGACTAGGATGAAGTGAGGACGTGAGCACGAGAAATGAAGAGAAGACAGAGTTACGAGTTCTTGTTCACGGACTGGATGCAAAATCACTAGGAGAATGAAATGTAGTGCTTGTATTGTATGTTGCTTGTCTCCAGTTTGGGTGAGCAAAATCAATGGTGTGAAGAGATGAAGAAGTTGGTCGACAGAAATGAACAGAGAAGAATGTAGTGCAGGGTATGTATATTTCTTGTTTACCAGTTGGGTTTGCCAAATACCAACGTGAATAGAATGATAAGATTGAAGATGTAAGTTCTTGCTCGCCTGCTAGGTTGAAAGATTGTCATCGGTGAAAACTACGAGATGAAGAGAAGAAATGAAGTAAATGAATCGAGGAGAATGTTTTTTGGAATTGGTGACGGCTACCGTCTCTTGGGAATAGGGTTTGTCCCTGTGTTGTTTTTATAAGCAAATGTGAGATCAAAAGAGACAAGTGCGGTGGTAATGGGTTAGGGTTTTTCTTTGTCAAGACAAGGGAAGAAAGAAAGGAAAAAGAAAAATGCCAAATCTTGCCACTGATGGGATTCAAAACTAAGACCTATCGCATACCTCCTATATGTGCCAACCGATTATGCTAACAATTGAATTTGACATAAGATTGTTAGAAAAAAATACATATCCTGTAATTTGACCTGATTAGCCTTCACAAAACAAACACTAAAATTTTGAAATGGAAACATAGAGAAAGATTAAGGGGTATTGTCAATAAATTGAACTGTTTTCTTTTGAAAGGGCACAAGATAATAAAATACAGATAAAGCAACATAAAATAATAAGAGAAATAAATAAAAGTAAAAGAAGTATAAAATGTTTGGAATAACACTGAAATAATGATGATAAAATAAAAGCAAATACTAATGAATAAGATACATGTAAAACAACAATAAAAGAGATGAATAAACAAGCAATGAATAAAATAAAGTAACAAAGAAATGACTGGATAAACAAATAAGTAGATCAAAATAGACTAAAACTAAAATAAAAATAAACGAAAAGGGACGGGTTTGAAAACGGATGAAAGTTGGGAATTTATTTTAAAAGGATTGTTTGTTTGTTTTTTCGAATGTTTTGAAAATTGATCTAAAAAGTTTGTCATAAAATGATGGTTTTATTTTGGTATGCACATGAATAAGTTTTGAAAAGAAAGGAGACCACCCTTTTTTTTAGTTTTGCTTTATGGGGTGAGAATTTTTGGTGTCTACAGTCCCTACACCAAGAATTGTCATTGGACTTTATTTAACTCAAAACTGGGTTCGGTTCTAGCCTTAGAGGCTTCAAGGCATTGATAATTAGTCATTCACTCTTATTCGTTAGGTATGTTCAACCTTAGAATTTTGGGCCCACTAGCTTCTGCTGCGTGACCCTGATAACTTAGGGTTTTGTTCGCCCTTCTCGTTATGCTTAATGTGTTACACATCACCTTTTTATCCCTTTTATCTTGGGATTAAGGTTAATCAATCAACGCGTGGTATTTCTTACCGTGCGCGGACTCGATGAGTTATAGATTTTCTATCCATCTTTCTGGAATCTATGTACATATTGTTGTGTACTTTCGTGATCATTCACTTGATTCTTCCGACATGTTGTCGGTTGAGGTTGAGCCACTACTTAGCATGTAGTGCTTCCTCTATTGTCAGTGGTTTCTGAATTATGCCCACTCATTTGATTCTGTGCAAGTGTTCTTTACTTGTACGACCTTGCATTTTCCATGCGTCGGTCCTTATGACTTTCATAAGTCTCCTTCTGCTTTTTATTACGATGGAATTCACATCTTGTGATTGTTGGTGTGTTCTACACCCTTCGTGCTTCTTTGGCCTTAGGTCGCACGGTTTGTTTCTAAGCTTTTGTTTAACTGGCTTGTGCCATGTTCATTGGTATGTTTACCACACTTCCGTATCTAATATGGTCGGTTTATTCATCAATTGGGTACTCTTGTCCCGAAGTTAATTACTTCTGTTATCAATTTGATTCATCAAGGATTTGCTTCCAGTTCCTTATGCCATTGCAGTAGGAATGAACAATGCCTCTTCTGTGAGGTCTTTCATTACATGGTACAGACTTCTGGCTTGTTGCCCGGTCTGTCTACCATCTCTTATTTAGCGTCTCCATATCATTTTGTGATTATTCACATACATTGGTCGCTTGCTGCGCGCCATGTTCGTATTTGCTTACGACTTTGGTTTCCATGGCATCTGCTATTACATTAGCTTCTGCTCATGTATTCCCACCATTTATACAATGGTTCGCCATTTACTTGGCTGATTACGGAATATGATATTCCTTCTGTTTCTGAGCTCTTTGAGCGTTATTGACTTTACACATTACGTTATACACATACAGTGTTTCTTCTAAACCGATTACTCTTTGGTTTTCAACAATTGCTATAAATAGCTTTCTTCCGTTTTACCTTGTTCAAGTTATTGCTTGGCCGTAATTATATGCTCAAGCTTCACTACATTAGTAGTTCTGAAAGAGATGTATTTTCAGACATCCACTGGTGGCATCCTCTTCTTTGGAATCTATAAGTTCACCGCTCTCGCGGTCCTACAATAACGAGTGGTATCCTCGCTCGTTAGTTATTAAACAACTTACCAGTGCCATTCCTGGCAATTCTCCTTATGATTCCATATAGGTTTTTGCAACTGTTGAATCCACATATTGTAGCAGGTTCCTGGCTTACTAGCCATGTTGCCTAGAGTTTTGCTCCTCATAGGCTGTTCACATACTTTCTATTTCTCCGTACACTATCAACTGGTTTGGAGGTAGCACTGGGCTCCATGTGTGGGTTATTGCATCACGCTTCCATTCATTGGAGGCCCTTTAAGTATCTTGCTATTGACCGGTACCATTTGTTAATTTAGGGTATCCCCCTGGTAAGTGGGATCCCTTCGGTGTTCTACCCGATTGTTCGCTTTAATTCGTGTGCTCTTATCATGACACTTCGTCCGACACCCTTCAAGGATTGCTCCTGGGTGTTGCTAAGTTACGCCATTACTTCTGGCTAATATTATGAGTATGTTCAGTTAGTACTCTGCCTTGCGGTTCTGGATCTCGTTTTGTCCCTTTTAGGGTTACAACGTCTCCCGTTCTTAGGGTTGTAATGTCTCCCATTCTTGGGTAGACCATCAATGCCTTCTTCTTTACTTTGTTGACCGGGTTTAATGTCTTCTTCTATGAAGAACAATATTTCCCGATAGTGTAACACCCCCGAACAAACATCCAGTAGTACAACAAGCTCCTAGCCTTAATACAAAACAACTATGCAGCGGATTCTCAACATCATCCGGGTGTCACAGACGCCAACCACCCACGTGGTTGACAGACCACGTTACCAACACCAAGTTACAGTCTGCATGACTGGAAACAGCTCTCCACCAAAACTCATATACACAGGATAAAATTCCAACAACCAAGTGTCTACAATACAGTTACTAAATCATAAACTGAAAAGTACAACCCGGGTTTAGTAACAACCCATACACTAACATACTATTCCAAACTCAGAAGTCCTGCCCAGATAGACTACCCCCATGGTAGCCATCCCGCCTACGCTCCGTTCGTCCGGCATAATACCTGTAAAAATTTGGTTTGGGAAGGACTCAGCAAACTACGCTGAGTATGAACGTGTGTAGCCCGCATGTTACCGGGCCACACGACTACTTGGTCGAATATTATTAAGTCAATTTACATGCTATAATAAAGCAGTAAAACACACCACAGTACATCGTAGTATCATACACACTTAAAGGTAGTACACATTAGCAACAACAACCAAGCACAACCAGCTACTAGTATCACAACAACAATCATGTACATAATAAAACGTGTGCATAGGTATGTAATACCCATGATCCTCACTATGGGATCGTACGAGCGTTGTGTGTTTTCATTTCTTTTCTTTTGTTCCCTTAAAGTGTATTTTCTTTCTCTTTCCTTGCACCAGGTCTAAGGATGTAATTTAGATCCCGTGACCATCTCATGTAGGTGCTAATCTTTCCTTGTTTCTTTAAGGGTTATTTGTGAATTCTCTTATCACCACAATTTGGAGTACATCTTGTCCATAGCTAATCCTCCATTCCCGGATAGCTCTTTCTCTCTCTGTTGTTCTTAAACGTTACTGGCCATTGCCCCGGATACCAAGGGTCCGTCTCCATATTCCTTTTCCATGTTACTAGCCTCTGCCCCGGATACAAAGGGTCCGTCTCCCTATGCCTCTTAATGCTCTGGTCTCTACCCCGGATACAAAGGGTCTGTCTCCCTATTCCTTTTAATGCTCTGGTCTCTACCCCGGATATGAAGGGTCCGTCTCCCTATTCCTTTTATGCTCTGGTCTCTACCCCGGATACGAAGGGTCCGTCTCCCTATTCCTTTTATGCTCTGGTCTCTACCCCGGATACGAAGGGTCCGTCTCCCTATTCCTTTCAATATCATTGGTCTTTACCCCGATACAAAGGGTCTCTCCCTATTCATTCTTAACGGGTATTGGCTTATCATCATCATTGATAGTTCGACACCATAGTGGGTGTCATTAGAGGTCCTCTATAGTTAAGAGGAATTTTCCCTTTTTGTAGTTCCTCTGTTTGTTCATGAAGTTCGTTGTGTTTCATCTCAAGGTTTCGTCAACGAGAAGGGACTACACTACTGTGTGCGCGCAAGCAATATGCACAATAATAGCAAGCGTATAAGCAAGGAAATTAAGCAATCCATTCACATGCTCTACACAAACTCACAACATGCAAATAAGCACTGTAAACAACCATCCGTTTTCATGCATTAGTCTTGTGGTCATAAACAAACAAGGCACACAACACACAAGCCGTGTAACACGGCAACATACGAACCACACATGTCCATACCTTATTCAGAAGCAAGTGTTGTCTCACACACGGGGTCCACTTGGCGTTCGTTACGGTCCTAACGTTGAGTAAAAATAACGCGTCAGTTCATGATTTCATGTGACAACCCTTTGTGACACTTCTCTAGTTTATCTTATTTATACCGGGTGTTATTCCCTAGGTGAGTAGTTGAATGTACAATTTATTCTATCCCTTAGAACTCCCCAAGTACTCACCTTCGAATTTTATTTAACTCCTAGGACGTTTACATAGTTGTTTTACAAGTTAACTAAGTACTCCCTCTAGCTATTGTTCTAGAGTATTTTTAAGCACCAAACGTGTGACAAGTTGAACTCAAGGTTTGTTTTCAATCCACCCCAGATGTATACCCTTCCTGAACTACGCAAGTTAGCAACGTTTTAATCTTGTTATCATGACATTATAATCTCTAAAACGCCCCTCAAACCTGTTTACACAGAACCCAAAGGTTTCCACATCTGAAACACCATCCCCATGTATTACCTTAACTAACTTCCTTTTTGATGTAACAACTGAGGACTATCCCCCCCCCCCCCAACCTGTTTCACCATCCTAGCTGGGTGTATCAGTTATGATTTGAGCTCACTCTCAGGCCAATTTAACCCTCTTAAACCATGGGTATTATAGTCATACAAAGGAGGCATATTATCGAAACTGAAACAGCAATCTACTTGTTTCTTCTTGTTTCCTGTTTCTGTTTAGTGCAACTGATGTTTAATCTTCTCAAAACGTTTTGCTAACCTAGTCGCGGTTGTTAGCTATGACTTGAGTTTATTTTTAAACCACTATCACACTCTTAGCACCCTAGGAAGTTAGGCATACTGAAACACAGAACAGAAAGACTGAAACAGAAATCTGATATGGTTATTTCTATCTTTCTCATCGGTTGCTTATCCTGACTCTCAATTTCCCCCCAACATATCCTCACGTAGGCTCATGGATTAGCACAGTTTTTAAACTTAAGACTAACCCAAGACAGCTGGTCACACCTACTGAGATACCCTCAACCTGAAAAGAAACTGGAAACTGAAACCTAAAAACCTGAAAACTGACATGACTATGCAACTGTATTTCTTTTCTTATTGCTGTTTCTCTGCTTAATAAACTGAGCTCTAACTCTTCCCTAAGGTGTGTATATCTTATTTAGGTGTATTAAGAGTGCTTTAGGATCATTAACAACTCAATGCAACACTCATATCACATCTGAAATTCGTTTATACAGAGAACAATGTTACAGAAAACTGAAACACCATTCCTGTGTCACACCCTATTTAACTTGGGTTTTAGTTCACTTGAACAGATTTATAATCTTCCTAGCGTGTATACCAACCTAGGTAGGGGTATTAGCCATGATTCAGGTACATTATTAAACCTCTACAACCCCTTATAAACCTCTGGAAGTTCATTATACCAAGACACAAATTTTCAGGAAAGCTGAAGCAACAAACTGCACATACTTCCTTTCTACACCACTTTTAACGTATTAAATGGATTTCCCATCTTTGCCAAGTATTTCCAAACTTAATTAAGTGCATTAGTTTGGTTTTAAGTTCATTAACAATCCAGCACAGCACTCACAATACTCCTGTAACTCCATCATGCTGAACCTGTCCACAATCGAAAATCTGTAAACAGCATCTATAGTATTTTTCTGCATTACTTCTTTTATTCTCTTAAACTGCCTCCTAGTCCACCCAATATGTTTCACCAGTCTAGATAGAGGTATTCGCCATGATTTTGGTATTTTATTAAACCAATTCAACACTGTTAAAAACCCTTGTAAATCGGTTATACAGAACAGTCAAGCATTGGAAATCTGAAAACCAAGAAATCTGTGTATTCTTCTGTTATTTTCTTCTGTTTGTTCACATGCCCGATTTTCAATTTTTCCCGAACTGCTGCCACAGTTAGTTAAGGGTTCAATAAAATTCTAACTGAAGGTAACCCACCACCACTGGTTTTACGTTAGTGACATGACTCAACACTGAGATTGGACAGAATTAAAAGTACTAAAATCTGTAGTTGCTACCGGTTTTTTTTTCCTTGCTGTTCTGTTTGATTTGATCTCTAACTTCCCCCCATCACTTACCCACTTGGTTTAGTATCTTATCAGTAGTTTTAAACTTAAACAGACCCAAGATCTCATGGGTAACACCTCTGAATATTCTTACAGAAAACAAAACTTATAACACTGAAACGCTAGACTGCTGTTTCCTCTATTTTATTTATGTTCTTTGTTCACGGTTTGCCTCTCCCTTCTTCCCAAGTTGTGTTTTACTCTCATTAATAACACCACACCCACTTCATTATTCAGACTTAGACTGGCAATTCGATAGCACTCGAATCCTGGAATGAAACTGAAACAATGCAACATAACATTGAACTGAATGAAACAGAACCCATGGACTGTTACACTTCTTTTCTGTTACTTGTCTTTCTATTTTTTCCCACGGTGCCTACAGGTTTGCTTAAGAGCATTAGAATGTTTTAGACTTATTAACTACTCAACACAGTTTTCCATAGTTCCTTCTACTGAAGCAGATTTACGCAGAACTCAAATAACCCAGAAATTAAAAAACAAACTGAAGTTATGAAAACTGATACTTTTCTTCCCCTTTTCTATGGTTTCCTTTCTGCTCACATTCCAAGCTGGTTTTCCTCAGGTATTTATAGATTAGTAGGGTGTATTAGTTTCGTGGTAGATTCAACATCCTACCAATAAAGTCCCAATAACCCTCCTAGGCCTTTAGTTATACAGAAAACAATGCTTCTGAATTAGAAACTGCTGAATAGATGGAACTTGACAGTTTTTTTTCTTATCAGGGCATCAGTTTAGAAATAACTCACCCCTGTGATGGCTGAGTTGATTTCCCCTTGCTGATCTTTGACACACCTCGGGACTCTCTGCACTTGGGTCACTCGACAGCCCTGAGCGCAAGTTATCAGAAATTAGACTTGGTACCCCAGGGAAACAATGGGTGAAACGGTGGAGAAAATCTGTTCCAGAGGCCACACCTTCTCGTTATGTTACAAGGGAGAATTTCTCGGCTCTTACTCAGGGAATTTTTTGAACAAAATCCTATAAGAATGCATGAGAGGGTCACGTATGAACGGCGCAAGAGAGTTGAGTGAGTGAGATGACATTTGTTCTGGACATCAGGGAAAAAAACACGGAAACTGAGACTGAACAAAATGGTCTTACAGTCTTACCTTGGACTGGTGTTCGAATCAACAAGGCAGTGTTGCATGCAGTTATTTCTTTTGTGCTCTACGTCGTTAGGAGGATGAAGGAACTCAGTAGGGAATGAAGAGTTGTCCAGAGCTGTATGTTCCTACTTCCTGGTTCGCTAGTTGGGTTTGCAAATTACCGAGGGTGAAAAGAACAGAGGCGTGGATGTTCTTGTCGGCTAGTTTCAGTTCTCAGTGAAGGAAAAATCAGAAAGAGGAAGGAGAGGCCTAGAACATGTATGCTCTGTTTGCTGGGTAAGGTTTGAAATAAAAATGGTGAAGGTGAGAGTGAGTGTTGATAGAGGCACGCATAGGAGTTAGGGAATTCAGATTTTGAGGCATTAAAAGTTTCTCGCGTCTGATTGCACATCAGAGAAACCAGTGATGCTTGTTTCTGCTGGATTCCTCTTTTTTTTCTTTTTTTTTGCAAATGGAGCCGTCAACAACAGATGGCTCCTTGTCTGTTTTTTTTTTATTCGATGCCGTTACAGAACAATGAGAGCATTGCATACGGTGCCTAGGTAGTCGCTGTTCTCAGGAATAAACAAGGGAGGTAGTGGAGCTAAGCATGGGCCTGTTCTTGGTAGTGGCGTAGCAGGATACAGACATCAAACTCTTATGCTAGTTACTTGACTTCCCTTACTGAAACAAGGGAGCCACGTGATTAATCGAAAGGATGAGGGAATCTTTGTTCGAATTGAGGCGTGTGCTGATCAGAATAAGGGCTTAGTGTACGTGATAAGAGGAGAAAGGATTCGCTGCTATGTTGCATTTTTATTTTGTAGTCACTCAGTAGTCATGTTACTAGTTTTAATTCGGTGGTATTTACTACTGAATTTGAGCATAGCTCACCCGGTTAAGACGTTCAAGATGGGTACGAGAGGTACGGGGTTTGAACCTTAGCGGGACCGTCTTTTCCTTTTTCTTTATTTATTTTTGTATAAGTTATACTTGCTTATTTATATAGGTAATACCATACAATATACTGCGTTATATTTATTTATTTATTTGTTACAAAGTTATGCGACGTTATCATTTTTATTACAATGTTACAATGTCGTAACGTTACGTACATGTAGTTTTCGTACAAGTGCGTGACTATATTAATACATAACGTTGTCACGCGTTCGGACATGTATATATACTAAATTTAATTGTTCGTACGTTATTTTATGTCCGAATTATAAAACGCGTTATGATTTTATGCGTTTAACGTACAGGGGTATTTCAGATAGTCTTGGGGGTTGTCCCGAGGATTCCATCCCGTTCGTTGAACATTGATGTGTTAACATTAGGTATTTACCTTAGTGTGTTTAGGCTGGGTATTCATTCCAGCTAATATGCTTTGCTTCAAGATCCTTGAGACATATCCAATGTCTTTACTCAATTGTTAGTGCTTCTCGCACTTCTTAATTCTAAATCATTTCCTGGAGTGAGTTCTTGACTCCTTTAGCCTTGTAAGTTTATCTGGGTTCTTCGATCGTTCGAGGTGTCCAACTGTCCTGGTTTGAATTTACTCATTGACCGTTGAACGGAGTTGACTACTTCCCGTGTTTCGTACACTACTTGTATACATACGTGGGGTACCTTACTGGTACATTACTACTTACCTGACTAACTCATAAATGGGTCTGTCAGGCCCGCAAGCTCACTCGGAGTGCGGTCATCCCACATCTCGTGTTTGGGTACACTCGTAATGCTTGTCATACGCCTAGGTGAAGTATTCTATTGTCAACTCCTCTTGTATCGTCCTATGATATCTTACCGTGGTTCCTCTGGTTTGGTTTTAAAATTTGGGGTTTAAAAAGAAAAGTGTGTGTTTGAAAGAAAAATCTTGAGTTTGAAAGAAAATTTTCATGGTGTTGCCATGTCTGAGGTCTTGACCAAGTCCAGATTCTCACTGACTGGTATGTTCCTTTAAGGTGATGGTCAGGCCGTTGGGCCTTTCCAAGGTTTCATTCTTCAAATTCTTAGGATTGGTGATCCTATATTTGCTTAATCGTCATAGCGGTACATTACTAAGTACCTGTTGGTCGTTAATAGTTTTCCAAATAGCCCTGTTGTTGCTGCACTTGCCACTGGCAAGTGCGTGGGTATGTTGGTTTTTGGGTTAGCTTAAACCGATTACGGTATCGTATCCATCCGTATTTGGCAGCCTTATTGGCTCTTCCTTTGATCTTGGTCTTAGTGATCAATCTCCTGAGTGGCTTCTCAGTGTTCTTGACATAGTTGTCATTGATCGAGGTACTTCTCCAATCTTCGGGGGTCCCTGTGTACTTTGCTTCGTTGCTCATTCCCACACCTTTACTGTGGTTACCGAGGTTTGACTTATCCTTAGGAACTACGTCGTAGTCCTGTTGGTGTAAGTTTCATGAATACTCCCATAGTTGTCTGAACTATGTTATTCGGGCGTTACTGCCTTTAGGCGTTGTAGGTTTGGAGTTATCCAACCTTGACTAATTCCTTAGTCGGTTAGTATACTATCGATAGCATTATCAAGCGTTTGCAGTCCGCAGACTCTCTTGTCTCGGGTTTTATTACTCCGCCTTTTCTGCTTCATTGCGCGGTTGTGCTTTCCTTCTTGCCGGCTACACATGGTTCTCGCAATTGCGAGGCACGTCACCCCATGGTGCCGTAAATTTCATTATCCTATGGTTAGGATTCCCAATCTGTCGCCAATAAGCGCGGTTATTATCATTCAACGGGAACCGTCTCCGGATTTCCATTTCTTGGAATCTACCGTATGACTGGTTCTTTCCCTTACAAGGCTTATTTTGCAACTGCCAGATCGGGTTTTCCCGAGTAAGAGAGGTCTTTCCATTTCTCTGGCGTTCTTTTCCCAATTTTATAACGTGGGATGTGGAGGGCGGGTATGGTTATTGTAGGTTTCCGGTTCACACGGAAGTTCCTAACTAGCGAACCTCATACGCTAACACTCAACCCTTAGCCCTAAGTCTCTAATTCCTAACTCGGTATTTTCCTAACTCGGTATTTCAATGATCAGAGTGATACTTCGCTCTGATACCACTTTTTGTAACACCCCTACCGCTAATCAAGTCATTACCTCCTAATCCGTCTCAATAACCAATAACAAAGCAGCGGAATTCTTACTCCAACAGTGGGTGATACAATGCCGTTAGTCACCCACGTGACTAACAAGGCCAAATCCAAATAAAATAATCCAATTACAGTATCGGTCTGATGAACAAGTATATCGAGTACTCTATATCAAACAATATATTTCATTCCTTAATCAAATCAAATACATAAACAACCTTAAATCAATTCTATACCGAGTTTCTATAATTCTCAAGCTTGCCGATATCATTTCGGTCTTACAGTGCAACATTTACAATATATACAAATGTTCCTAATCAACGACCCATGTTTAACCGCCATCCCCGTCCTACTCTCTAACGGTGATCGTCTCCAAGGTACCTGTAAGTAAAAACGGTGCCCCAAGGGGCTCAGTGAATTGCTGGTATGAAATTTGCATACCCCGCGTGCTAACGGGGGTACGCCGACTACTTGGTCGAGAACATGAGATTCATTTTAATTCAATAATCATGCTCGCATTCAAAGGCATTCAAACAAGGAATACAACAACAACTATCATAAAAAGTTTGTTAGTTAGTATTAACTTACTCTTAGGCCTTAAGGGTTTCTACCTCACTATGCCTTAGTCTCTTATTCATTATCTTACCCATTCTCTTGGGTTACTCTTACTAAAGATCTCTTATCTCAACTCACAATCTAACTTCTCAAATTCTTAATCTCAATTCTCAAGGTCTCAAATCTCAATTCTTAATTCACAATCTCAACTCTCAAGCTCAATTCTCAATCTTAATTCTCAATTCATAATCTCAACTCAAATTCTCAATTCTCAAATGGATATCTTTTAAATCATTACCCGTGACCTCCGGGCAGAGTCATACACAAGACTCACCACCGGGATTTCAAATACAAGTCTTACTTCCCCAGTGTCGACCCTACTCCGGGTCTAGCATAGTGGGAAGGTTCGACTATCAAACGGAACTATACACTTAGCTCCCCAAATTTTCAAACGTCAGTATCTCTACCGGACTACTCAATTTCCTAAAATACTCCTCTCTCGGAGTTATATTGTAATCATATCGATTAGCCTAGAAGTATCTCTCTCGATATCATCTAATAGCTTAGGGAATTTTCTCAAAGTCTAATATTCTCAGATTTAAGGGTTTCCCCAACTTATCGAATACTTTTATGTTCGGGACATTTTCTCAATTAGGTCGGATCCTCATATTATGGATCGACACTCTTTTAAAGGAGTTTGAAGGTCCTTTATATATCCTTTAATTTTCTCATAAGTTCATATCTTTGAACTATCGTCATCCTCTAAGTAGAGGTTCATTATATCTTTCCACTATTATTTGTTTCGTGGATTATTTCAATTCGCTTCTCTACCGTTATCGGGAGTTTACTAATCCCGTACAACTCTCTCATGTTCTAGTGAGTTCATAGGTTTGCATTATCGTTATTCTTAATTCAATAGTTTTCATGTGTTTCCACTTTTTCGTTATCTTATGAAACGACTCTCTCTACGAGTCACTATCAACAATACTCATCTATGAGTCGGTCTATACCACTAAGTTAGACCACACATTCATTCAAGTATGGTTAGCTCATACATCATGCATCAAGACAAACAATCCATGCAATAAATCATTTTCATGCTTTTATCTTGATTAAGTCGGCACACAAGCAAACAACACATAAATCAGTGTAATCCGGTTAGCATACAGGGCATGAGAAAATCATACCTTTCACCATGGATTAACTCTACCGTGTCACCTCACGTTCCTCGGATCATACTCGATTCATTGATATTGTTTCAAACATCTCTATTAATATCAAGCTCATACGGTACGTAAACTTATTACTCCCTAGCCAAATGCATTAACTATACCCAAGCTCAACCATTTCCTTCAAGGTCACTCAACCTAGTTTGATTATAGCATTCCAAGACACCATTAATAACATCTTTGCTACAGATTTTGCACATTCAATTCTCCCTCCTCCAACTACCATTTCAGGGTGATTAGTCAACTCAACTCCATCCTATAAACACCTAGGTTCTCCAATTTACAAAGTCACCTAAAACACTTAATTTCTACTAAAATTTCGCCATAACTTCCCCACAAACCTAACATGTCCAAATTCATCAATTCTCACCTAAACCATCTCAAAACTAACCACACCCATATGGGTCTTACCAGCACACAATATCCATTCAAAATCCACAAGTCAACAATATAAGCTCAATCTCAAATCACTTGGCTCCAAGGCCCTTAATTCAAACAACAATTTCACAATTCTCTCATATTTCAACTAAGCACATTCCTAGCACAATTTTGGTTCAAATTTTGTTTCATCTTTTATTTCCCCATCACAAAATTTCTAAAGCATTAAGATAGTAGTTAAGGTAAGCTTTTTACCTTAATCTTCCAAGTCTCCTTTTCAATTCTCCTCTTCTCCTCTTCTTCTAAATTTCGGTCAAATAGGCAATGTAATTGCCCATACTCTAGCCCAACACCCAAAAAGGATACAATGAACAACAATATATCTCCTAAACCCCTTGGAATAACTCTAATTCAATGAAAGGGCTTAGATCACAAAAGTTAGGGTTTGACCTTTGGAGTTCTAGAGGGGGTTTTAAACCTTGAATCAAAAGGAGGGTTCCACCACCATTGGAGAGTTGAACCAATGCTCAAACATGGAAGGAAAACAAGGTATTAAAAAGGGGCAAAATCGGCCAAAACCAAGAAGGAAGGAAACATGGGTTTTCCTTGGATTTTCTTACCTTGAATGAAAGAGGAGGTGTCTAGCTCCAAGAATATGTAGTTTTCTCTTCAAATGGCCAACTCCCATGGAGGTCAACTTTCTCCATTTGATATTTTGAAAAGAGAGAATGATAGAGCTTGGTGAGAGGAGCAAGAATATGTACTTATTTGTGTGTTTGGAGCTTAGTGGAAGCTAGAGCATGAGGAGATATATGGGCTGCCATGGGAGGCTGCAAAAATCGGCAGCAATGGGGGGGAAGAAGAAGGGAGGACGGCAGGAAGGAGGAAGGGAAAGAGAGGGAGAAGAAAGAAATGAGGGAGGGGAGAGAGGGAAAAGTTACTTTTGTAACTTTTCCACTTTTTGCTTTTTGCTTTATTCTTATTCTAGCTAGTTTAGTGTGTGTGAGGGGAGGCTGATTTATTTGCTAAAAACCGGCCCCCACTATGTACATATAAGCAGGGGCGTTTTTCGTCTTTTACAGAAAACACTCGTTAATTTACCCGGTTTTAGCACTATTCACTAACCGGGCCCGTTTTCCAGATTTTTCTCGTTTCTTTAATTTTAATGGTTCTTAAGCTTCGATTAATATTTAATTATAGTTATATAGACAACTATAATTTTTACGGGTCTGTTTGACCACTCAAAGTCACGTTCTCGGATTTTCTCGAAAAACATGCTTTAAGGCTCGTTTGCATTTTTAATCCATTTTATGGATCCGTTTTATTCGGGAATTGTTCCCACATAATATTTTGGCATAATTAAGCCTTAGGAATCCATCTTGGACTCTAACCAAGGTCGTATTCCTCCTACGGTCACGTAACGCACAATTTTACGTTGTGTGCTTATTACGTGTGGATTTATTTTCTTTACCAAAATTCTCTAGGCGCTATTAGGCCATCAAATACCATATTAGAATAATTTAATCACCCTAATTAAGTTCGGGGTATTTCAGTCACCCTGCGGGAGGCCTCATCAAGCTCCTTATGAAGTCCATTGCAGTCTTAGGTGTTATGACCGGCACGAGCATGGAACTCGTAGTACTACTTCGGCCTTTGGCCATTGGGACACAAAGTGAGTTGGGTTTTCCCCGTGATGCCTTCTCTTGTAGTGATTTTGAAGACATCCATCATCGACCTATTGAACCATCTGAGTTCTAATACGTTGGACCGCTTTTCTTGTTGAGGTTGTTGTGGCTTGGCCAGGCGGTCGTTGCAATAGGCTCGGTTTCATGATTTGGGGTTGTGGCTCTTGTTGTGACCGTTCCCAGTATGATACCTAAGTCTCTGTCTGGCCCCGTTGTGACATTTGTGTTTTCCCGTTCTCCATGGGCTCATCACCATCGTCGAAGTAGTTGTGAGTTGTTTTAGCCAGTTTCCGGGCTATGCGGACAACTTTCTTTCCCTTAATGTAATTTTGGCCCACGTAATTAGCTCTTCGTAAGACTTAGGGGTTTTGTAGTCAGCTCCCTTATGAATTTGATATCTACCGAGCCGTAACGGCAGGCAGAGACAATGACCGAGTCTTCGTGCTCGTCGACCTTTGTGACGACTATGTGGAACCATTTAGTGTACTCCTTGACATCCTCGTTTGGGTGTTGTCGCATGCCTATGAGGTCGAAGGATGTTCTCTTGGTCCGTCACTCGGCCGTGAAGTGCGATAGGAACAACCGCCTTAGCTCTTTAAAGCACTCGATGGACTTGTTTGGTTGGCGCGTGAACCACATGTGAACGCTCGTCCCGACAGGGAAGACGAGAAGAGACGACATAGAGCATGGTCATGGATGTGAGCCACATCCATGGCATACTTAAAGTATGCTAAGTGTTCCACTAGATACCCGAGCCGTCGTATGCGGGGATATTCTTAGCAGAGTTGGCGGGAAGTGAAGTTTAATTCACCTCATAAGAGAAGGGATCATGGTCCTCCACTTTCCCCCTTTCTATGTTTGTTGCTGCTTGCTGGTGGGTGAAACGCTCGACTATGTCGGCCTTTTGCTTTTGTAGGAAAGGAACATATTTCCATGGGAACCGCTTGCAGGTTGGTGTTGGTATCATCGAAGGATGATCCTTGTTCCAAGGGGGTGCTTTTTCCTCCGCAGGCTAGCGACATTCTCGTTTGAGGATGATCCTTCTGATCTTTCTGCCTTGAGGTGGTGCCATCTGAAGGTTTTTATTTGTTGCCTGGGTTAATTTGAATTTCATTTCAGCCTACTTGTAACAAAAAGGAAAAAAGGGCATCTTTCAACCTCCTTTTAAACGAAAGAGGAAAGGGGATTGGTATCGGGTGCTAACGACACAAAATGAAGACGATGTTACTGTGTTTAATTGATCAGCAAGGCCGTGGTTTCTCAGTCAATTGTTGGAGCTTCTGATTCCTTATGGCTCATTAAAATTGTTTATTTGGTTGAAGAGCGATTATCTTGACAATGTTCTTGTTGAAAAGCACCAAAGCTCGTTTAGTGTCAATGAAGTGGCGGAAGCTCCACATAGGCTTGCACTTTGGTTTTTTGCGTACGTAACTTCACTGGATTGTAGGATGATAGATGATAGTCTACATACTACTATATTTTTAATATTCTTTTTTTTCTTCAAAAGTGTTACTAACATTACTTATTGTCTCCTTCCCGTTTGTTTAACCAGAAAACAATGTGTAAGTCCCAGAATAAACAATGAGACATATTAATAGTTGATTTAGCTAATGGGTTTGTTTGTGGTTAGTTATTAAGGTATCTAGTCTAGTTGCATCAATCAAGTAAAGATAAATAATAGAAAATTATTAGAGATATTGTCATCTTCATGAAGATGACAAAACAAGGCTCTTTAAGTGCTGTAAATGGGACCAATGAAATTGTTACTCTTGTAATCTTGTCTTTGTTCTTCATCTGAAAGAATCCAAAACAAAAAACATTTAAACAAGGGTGAGCCTTAAATTTAGTATAGAAGAATGTTGGAAGTTCATCATTTGGTTGAAGGGACCACTGTAGTTCATGTGTATAATGATTAGGGCAAAAAAGTAAAAAAAAAAGTATAAATGCTTCACTAAAACAACAAAGTAAAAAAGGGTATAAATGCTTCATGTGTATAATAATTTGGTTGAAGGGACCACTGTTGTGTTTGCTTCGTACTCGCTTGCGTTGTTGGTAGCCGTCAACCCAAGCCGGATAATATACCTTGTGGTATTGTCGTTTGATGACTTGATTAGGATGTCGGCGCCGCAACCAGCTTTTTGAATGGAGCCATCTATGTACAGTGTGTATATCGAGGTGGAGCTGGCTGGTTTTGAGGAAGGCGGGGCGGCCCTGAAGTTTGTCTTCGTTAGGAATTTTGCAAGGGCTTGGCCTTTAATGGATGGGTGTGGTTGAAAGACGATGTCAAATTCGGACAACTCATCTACCCATTTGACTATTCGGCCAGATTGGTCTAGCTTGTGGATGATCTGCTTTAGCAGGCACGTTCCGGTTGTGGATTTGCGTTGTAATGACAAGCAGGTCATCGTGAGGGAAGGTTGTACCCTTCAGCTCGTCATTGGTGAAGCTGATGACCGGCACGTATCTCTTGGCCAGTGTGCTTGAGTTAGGATTGTGTGGCTTGTGGAGGATTCATTTCCAATCCTAGCTGGTGTCGTAGCCTCGTCCGGCTAGCATGAACACCGAACTGTTTCTTTGCTTCCTTGGATGTTAGTCTTCAGAATCGGAGTCATTGTTCGACCGGGGTTTCTTCCTTCTCTCACCTTTGCCGATTGAAGTGTTTGGTGGTGGATGTATTGGTCAAAGTCACCCCAGCGGGAGGCCTCATCAAGCTCCTTATAAAATCCATCTTAGCCTTCGGCGTTATGACCAACGCAGGCACGGAACTCGTAGTACTTCTTCGGCCTTTGGCCATTGGGACACGAAGTGAGTTGGGTGTTCCCCATCAGGCCTTCTCTTGCAGTGATTGCAAAGACCACCATCATCTGCCTATTGAACCATCTGAGTTCTGATACGTTGGACAGCTTCTCTTGTTGTGGTTGTTACGGCTTGGCCAGGCGGTCGTTGCAATAGGCCCGGTATCAGAATTTGGGGTTGTGGCTCTTGTTGTGACTGTTCCTGTCACAACCCCAAAACCGGCCTAGTTCTAAGGTATAGACACACCGCGTGCTATTAAACGACTAGGAGCACGCAAGGCTTCCAAAATCCAGATTACAGATATTGTTCAATAACTATAAATGAATAATCAAAATCGAACACTAATAAAGCCCAATACACATAGGCCGAATAAATCAAAGTACCTAAACATAAGGTCTAATAAATTAAGTCATTAGAAATAAGGTCATAAGACCAACTCAAAATAGTAGAAGACGAAAGATGAACTGGAAAGGCAAATAAGAGCAAAGGACCTCTAGCTGGTTAATAATTAATCTGCAAAATGTTGTAGTGGAAAGGGATGTGCAACCACACGCTCAGTAAGCAACAAACGTCAACAAAGTGAGCAACGCTCAAAACATTTTTACTGAACATAATTATACATATATATGTATCAAATTATAATAACACAAGTACTAAAACCGGAATTCGAATCTCACTGAAACAGAGCAGAATCTTATACAAATCAGAATATTATCAGAAACAGAGTTTTAAAGGGACCCTAGTTCAGAGCATACAGAATAGGTCCGAAGACCCCAGATCACATAATGGGTCAGAACACCCCAGATAACAGAATGAGTCCGTCGACTCCAGATAACAGATTGAGTCCGTCGACTCCAAATAACAGAACGGGGAATGCCCGTGACACAGATACAGAAGGACGTCCTACATAGCGCGCTACGGGATAACTCGACCCAGTCATCCACGCCTCAGAAAGCAATCAACTAGGTCCCAAAACAGATTATCTAACAAAACCATAATCACAAAATGCATGTCCAAAATTAGCCTTAAATCGTATACATATGAATGTATATATACATATTTAACAAATGTACTAGTAAATGAATTTAATTAGGATCAATACTAGTTTTGAATACGTATGAAAATATTAAAAACATAGTAATCATTGTATTACGTTCACCAAATCCATGTTTAGGAAATTATAATACACTTCATATCACTAATGATTACGATCATCAAGGCCTTAAATTAAACAATAAACAAATCGTTAGTTAAACAAAGAAAAGTAAAGTACTGTAGCATAGTATACTCAAGCACTAATTGTTCAGTACGAAACTTAAAACATCACGTCTATAGATAAAATTATGTATAATAGTGATATAATATATCACTCAGAATTGTAGTAAAGAGGTGAGCAATTAGGATATATATATAAATAGTAAATTATAATCCGAGAAAAAGAACGAAATACATTTCGAAGATGGAAGCTTTATAAATTATATTCATTTTGTCATAATAACAAGTACATAGTGGAGGTTCAGCCAAACGACAAATACCAACTATTGCTATAAAGTTATAGGTTGAATAAAGCCAAAAACATCACTTTAGCATTTGGAAAAGAAAAACCTGATACTTTTATTGACAAAAGCGTTTATATAAGTGTAGTATTTTAATCTGTATCAAATCCATAGTTAAAGATACGCAACGTAACATAATCTATATTTGACTAGACTTTATACAAAAAATATCAATGGGGCGAACGTACTCAGATCATGTTAGTTTATCACCTACCTGACAAATCAAGATCGCTGCTAAATCCTCCTAAACTGATGTTGCGATCTTTCCTGAACCATTTGGATCTTTCTAACTGCAGGAAATAATTACGTAGTATAATCAGTGTCAAAACTGGTAAACTATTATGTCAAAAAAATAACCCTGACAACACTGTTAAACTTAATAAACTCATACCGGAAGATCTTAATTGCTGAACCGATAACAAGAAGACCACGTTATACTTGTTGCTGTCCCGAAATCCTGACAACTGTGAGAACTGACAATAATCAAACACTGCAGGACATAAGCCTTCGCACGACAAACCTTACGATTTGGGTTACTACCATAATATGCATACCATCATCAATGTATGCCCTCAAATGTCATAAAAGTGTTTGTATTTACCTCCTTGAAGTTATGCCACGCTCTTTGCTTTTGGTGCAGATCGGCAATATGGACGAGAGAAAAACTGTTCGACAACAATAGAAGAAAGTGGGGGCTGAGGCGCTGATGAAGAGAATAGAATCTCCCTAGGGTTTAGTCCTTTTAAAGACCTGAATATAATAACGGGCCACTTAATTAAGTTGCTAATTTCCTCTCAAAAATATACTGAACTTTATCACATAATTATGTATATATATTAGACATATATATATATATCTTTTTTACGGTACGTTACATCCTTCCCCTCTTAAAAGAATTTCATCCTCGAAATTTAACGTACCTTAACTTTCGAAGAGGTGGGGGGTACTTAGCCCTCATTTCTTCCTCTTGTTCCCACGTGGCTTCACGCTCCGAATTGGCCCATAATACCTTCACTACCGGAAATGATCTTCTTCGAAGCTTTTGCACATCATGTGCTAATATCCTAAGTGGCACCTCTTCAAAAGATAAGTCATAACGTAGATGCAACGGCTCATACTGAATCACATGCGATGGATCAGCAATGTACTTCCGAAGCATGGACACGTGAAAAACATTATGCACTCCTGATAGAACTGGCGGCAAGGCTAAGCGATAACCTACTTCACCAATTCTTTCCAGAACCTCAAAAGGGCCTATAAACCGTGGGCTCAGCTTCCCACTCTTTCCGAATCTCATAACTCCTCTTACTGGAGATACTTTCAAGAACACATGGTCCCCCACTATGAAATTCCAAAGGCCTTCTTCTAGTGTCCGCGTAACTCTTCTGTCTACTCTGAGCTACTCGAAGACGCTCCCGAATTATCTGAATCTTATTAGTTGCGTCCTAAACAACTTCGGGTCCCAAAAGCTTCCGCTCCTTAAGATCATCCCAGCAGATAGGAGATCTACACTTTCTCCCATAAAGAGCCTCAAAAGGTGCCATACCAATACTAGATAGGTAGCTATTATTGTAGGAGAACTCAATTAAAGTCAAGTGATTATCCCAGTTACCCTTGAAATCTAACACACAAGCCCGGAGCATATCTTCTAAAATCTGATTGGTTCTTTCTGTCTGGCCATCCGTCTGAGGATGATATGCTGAACTGAAAGCGAGCTTAGTCCTCAACGCCTTATGCAAGCTATCCCAAAAGCGGGATACAAATCTGGGATCTCTATCTGATATAATAGTTGCAGGAACTCCATGCAACCGGACTATCTCGTCAATGTATAGCTTAGCCAATGTCTCTAGGCTGAAAGTGTTCTTAATGGGTAAGAAATGAGCACTCTTAGTGAGACGGTCCACAATCACCCACACAGCATTATTACCCTTCAAAGTTCGAGGAAGCCCAACTATGAATTCCATACCAATGCTCTCCCATTTCCACTCAGGGATCGGCAATGGTTGAAGAAGTCCCACAGGTCTCTGATGTTCGGCTTTAACCTGCTGGCAAGTTTGACATCTCGCAACAAACTCATATTTTTCCTTCTTAATATTATTCCACCAAAATGTCTCCCTGAGATCTCGATACATCTTCACCCCACCAGGGTGCACTGAATAAGGGGTTCTATGCGCCTCTTGCATAATTTCTAACTTAAGATCTGAATCGTTTGGCACACAGATCCTATCTTTGAACCTCAAACAATCATCATCTAAAATCTTGAAATCAGTCTCTTTCCCAGCTGGAATTCTTTCCCTGACCTTTCTAAGATATTCATCGTCCTTCTGAGTATCCTTGATCTTCTCGAATAAAGTAGGCTGAATTTGAAGTGCTGCCAAAACACTAGAACTTCCTAACTTTGTGACCTCAATACCCATCCTCTGCAGTTCTCTTAAGGACATCTGAGACCCAGAAAGCATACCTGCTACTGTGGATGCTCCTTTACGGCTGAGAGCATCCGCCACCACGTTAGCCTTTCCCGGATGGTATAAAATCTCCAAGTCATAATCATTAAGCAATTGTAACCACCTTCTTCGTCTCATATTCAATTCTCTCTGGGTGAACAAATACTTAAGACTTTTATGATCTGTATAAATCTTACATGAAGCTCCAAAAAGATGATGTCTCCAGATTTTCAAAGCGAACACAACTGCAGCCAACTCCAAGTCATGGGTCGGGTAATTCTTCTCATACGGCTTAAGTTGTCGCGAACCATAGGCAACAACTTTTCCGTGCTGCATCAAAACACAGCTTATGTGAAGCGTCACAATATACCTCCAAACCATCAGTCCCTGAAGGTAAGGTAAGAATAGGGGCCGTAGCCAATCGTCTTTTCAGCTCCTGAAAACTCTTCTCACATGCTTCACTCCACTCATATTTAACATCCTTCCGAATAAGACGAGTCAGCAAAGTAACCAACTTAGAGAATCCTTTCACAAATTTTCTGTAATAACCAGCCAAGCCCAGAAAACTACGTATCTCAGAGACGTTTGTAGGTCTAGCCCATTCAGTATTAGCCTTGATCTTTTCAGTATCAACAAATATTTCATCCTTTGACACTACATGACCAAGAAAAACTACTTGATCCAACCATAATGCACATTTCTTCAGCTTGGCATAAAGCTCGCACTTCTTCAAAGTCTGAAGTACAATCCTCAAGTGCTCCTCATGCTCCTCGATACTCTTAGAGTAAACCAAAATGTCATCAATAAAAACCACAACAAAGCGATCTAGATAGGGATTAAAAACCTGATTCATCATATCCAAGAAAACAGAGGGAGCATTTGTCAGCCCAAAGGGCATTACTAGAAATTCATAATGCCCATAACGCGTCCTGAACGCTGACTTAGGAACATCATCTGCTTTGATCCTCAACTGGTGATAGCCTGAACGAAATCAATCTTTGAAAATACACAAGCTGCAGCTAGCTGATCAAATAAATTGTCAATACGAGGAAGGGAATACTTATTCTTGATAGTCACCTTGTTGAGCTCCCGATAGTCTATGTATAATCTCAAAGTGCCATCTTTCTTCTTAACGAATAACACGGGTGCACCCCAAGGAGAAACACTGGGGCGAATGAAACCTTTATCCAGCAACTCTTGTAGTTGAACTTTCAATTCCTTCAGCTCAGCTGGACTCATACAATAAGGAGCCTTAGAAATTGGGTGTGTCTCTAGTGCAGTCTCAATTGCAAACTCCACTTCCCTGACTGGGGGGAGTCAAGGGAACATCATCACGAAATACCTTAGGAAATTCACTGACTACCGGTATATCTTCAAGCTTTACCTCTTCTTTTATTTCTGGAATGAAGCACAAATAGCCTTGACATCCCTTCTTTAGATACTGAAAAGCCTGCATCGTTGATATGACTAGAGGAGAACAGGGAACATCATTCCCGACGAATACTAGACGAGGCTTATCCGGCTCCTCAAAAATCACCTTCTTGTCCGAACAATCTATGAAGGCATGATGAGAAGAAAGCCAGTCCATTCCCAAGATCACATCAAAGCAACTCATCCTCAAGGGAATGAGATCAGCTAGCATTACTCTATCCTTCACTACAAGAGGACAACCTCTACACACCAAACTCAACACAACAGGAGAAGTCCTTTCTAAAGGACTAGTCACACATAAATCCACATCAAGAGGCTCAAGAGATAGCTTAAGTTCATCCACCAAATCAGAGGAAATAAAAGACTGTGAAGCACCCGAATCAAATAAACAAAAGACATGTCGAGAAAGTACTTCAAGAATACCTGAAACGACCTTCTCGCATCCCGATCATACTCCCCTGACAACGCAAACACCCGGGCCTGAGTTGGGGCTTCTTCTGATCCATCCTCCCCTTGGATCCAGATACTGAGCTATCATTTTTACCACCAGAATTACCTCGGTTCTTATCATACTGCGGGCACTCTGCAATGCGATGCTTCAGAGACCCACACTTAAAACATGCTCCAGTTTTCTTGTAACACTCCCTACTAGGATGGGACTTGCCACAAGTATCACACTTCGGGCTTGAGGCAGAGGTCTTACGATCTCCAAAATTTTGCTTCTTCTGCGAGGGGGTATAGTCCTTCTTGCCAGAGTCACCCGGTCTGTGCTTCCTCTTTTGATCCTTGGCCACTGGTTGCTTAAGCTTCAGCTTGCTCTCGACCACTAGAGCTATGTCGGCTACATCTCTAAAAGTCTTGTGCCGGAAGGGGGCTACTACAGCTCTAATGTCTGATCTGAGGCCGCTCTCAAACTTTCGCGCCTTGTGGTTCTCGTCTGTCTCTGGAACAAACTTGGACAATGAGATGAACTTGCGCACGTACTCCTCTACCGTCATGTCTCTCCCCTGTCTAAGCCTCCCGTACTCCACGATCTTCTGGTCGTGGTACACATCCGGATAAAATTGTTTGTTGAACCGCTCAATGAATTGCTCCCATGACCATAGATGAGGAAATTGATTCTCCACGGTCTCCCACCATTCTTTTGCCTCAGCTTGGAACATGAATGTAGCAAAATCAACTTTTTGCTCCTCGCTGCAGCCCATAACCTCCAAAAGATCTTCTATAGCTGTAATCCAGTGACTTGCCTCCTGCGGATCGCCACTTCCATCGAAAGAAGAAGGTTTTAATTTCATGAATTCTTGCAAAGCTTTAACATTGTTGCCACCACTAGAAGCTCCCGCCGCCGCTCCAATGTTCTCCACATTTTGCAACACCTGAGTCACCACTTGTTGCACAATAGCGGTGATATCCCCTTGTGGAGCCTCACCCTGAGAGGAATTTCTGACTTCCCTGCGTGGTGGCATTCTGAGAAACAAAATCCTTTAACCATTAGCTACTTCACTCAGCAAATGGCAAACAAACACCAACACCACAGATAGACAGGCTTAACCTGGTTTTACTCCCAACAAAATCAAACCAGGCTCTGATACCACTAAATGTCACAACCCCAAAACCGGCCTAGTTCTAAGGTATAGACACACCGCATGCTATTAAATGACTAGGAGCACGCAAGGCTTCCAAAATCCAAACTACAGATATTGTTCAATAACTATAAATGAATAATCAAAATCGAACACTAATAAAGCCCAATACACATAGGCCGAATAAATCAAAGTACCTAAACATAAGGTCTAATAAATTAAGTCATAAGAAATAAGGTCATAAGACCAACTCAAAATAGCAGAAGACGAAAGCTGAACTGGAAAGGCAAATAAGAGCAAAGGACCTCCAGCTGGTTAATTATTAATTTGCAAAATGTTGTAGTGGAAAGGGATGAGCAACCACACGCTCAGTAAGCAACAAACGTCAATAAAATGAGCAACGCTCAAAATATTTTTACTGAACATAATTATACATATATATGTATAAAATAATAATAACACAAGTACTGAAACCGGAATTCAAATCTCACTGAAACTGAGCAGAATCTTATACAAATCATAACATTATCAGAAACAGAGTTTTAAAGGGACCCTAGTTCAGAGCATACAGAATAGGTCCGAAGACCCCAGATCACAGAATGGGTCAGAACACCCCAGATAACAGAATGAGTCCGTCGACTCCAGATAACAGATTGAGTCCGTCGACTCCAGATAACAGAATGGGGAATGCCCGTGATACAGATACAGAAGAACGTCCTACATAGCGCGCTACGGGATAACTCGACCCAGTCATCCACGGGTCAGAAAGCAATCAACTAGGTCCCAAAACAGATTATTTAACAAAACCATAATCTCAAAATGCATGTCCAAAATTAGCCTTAAATCGTATACATATGAATGTATATATACATATTTAACAAATGTACTAGTAAATGAATTTAATTAGGATCAATACTAGTTTTGAATACGTATGAAAATATTAAAAACATGGTAATCATTGTATTACGTTCACCAAATCCATGTTTTGGAAATTATAATACACTTCATATTACTAATGATTACGATAATCAAGGCCTTAAATTAAACAATAAACAAATCGTTAGTTAAACAAAGAAAAGTAAAGTACTGTAGCATAGTATACTCAAGCACTGATTGTTCAGTACGAAACTTAAAACATCACGTCTATAGTTAAAATTATGTATAATAGTGATAGTATATAATAATATATCACTCGGAATTGTAGTAAAGAGATGAGCAATTAGGATATATGTATATATATAAATAGTAAATTATAATCCGAGAAAACGAACGAAATACATTTCGAAGATGGAAGCTTTATAAATTACACATTTTTTCATAATAACAAGCACATACTGGACGTTCAGCCAAACGACAAATACCAACTATTGCTATAAAGTTATAGGTCGAATAAAGCTAAAAACATCACTTTAGCATTCGGGAAAAGAGAAAACCTGATACTTTCATTGACAAAAGCGTTTATATAAGTGTAGTATTTTACACGTGATGGCGTAACAAAAGATCAATTTATTTATTGTAACAACTTTTATATCGTTACTAAAGATATGATTTTATAACAAGTATATCGTTACTGTAGTCTCAATTTTTTCTAATTCTCTAGTACTATCTTTGATAACGAAATTCTTGTCATTAATAACAACTATGATAACGATATTAAATCGTTGCAAGAACCTTTGTAACTAAAAATTTGATTTTTACTAGTGAAACCAAGATCGCTACTAAATCCTCCTAAACTGATGTTGTGATCTTTCTTGAACCAACTGGATCTTTCTAACTGCATGAAATAATTCCGTAGTATAATCGGTGTCAAAACCGGTAAACTATTATGTCAAAAAAATAACCCTGACAACGCTGTTAAACCTAATAAACTCATACCGAAAGATCTTAATTGCTGAACCGATAACAAGAAGACCACGTTATACTTGTCGTTGTCCCGAAATCCTGACAACTGTGAGAACTTACAATAATCAAACACTGCCGGACATAAGCCTTCGCACGACAAACCTTACGATTTGGGTTACTACCATAATATGCATACCATCATCAATGTATGCCCTCAAATGTCATAAAAGTGTTTGTATTTACCTCCTTGAAATTATGCCACGCTCTTTGCTTTTGGTGCAGATCGGCAAATATAGACGAGAGAAAAACTGTTCGACAACAATAGAAGAGAGTGGGGGCTGAGGCGCAAATGAAGAGAATAGAATCTCCCTAGGGTTTAGTCCTTTTAAAGACCTGAATATAATAACGGGACACTTAATTAAATTACTAATTTCCTCCCAAAAATATACTGAACTTTATCACATAATTGTATATATATATATAATCTTTTTTTTACGGTACGTTACAGTTCCTGGTACGATACCTGAGTCTCTGTCCGGCCCTGTTGTGACCTTTGTGTTTTCCCGTTCTCCAAGGCTCATCACCGTCGTCGAAGTAGTTGTGAGCTATTTTAGCCAGTTCCCGGGCTATACGGACAATTTTCTCTCCCTTAATGTAATTTTGGCCCACATAATTAGCTTTCGTAGTCAACTTCCTTATTAATTTGATATCTACCGAGCCGTAACGGCAGGCAGAGACAATGATCGAGTCTTCGTGCTCGTTGACCTTTGTGAGGACTTTGCGGAACCATCTGGTGTACTCCTTGACATCCTCGTTTGGGTGTTGTCACATGCCTATGAGGTCGGAGGATGTCCTCTCGGTTCGTCACTCGACCGCAAAGTGTGATAGGAACAACCGCCTTTGCTCTTCCAAGCACTCGATGGACTTGTTTGGTTGGCGCGTGAACTATGTGAATGCTCGTCCCGACAGGGAGGACGAGAAGAGACGACATCGAGCATGGTCATGAATGTGAGCCGCATCCATGGCATACTTAAAGTGTGCTAAGTGTTCCACTAGATCCCCGAGCCGTCGTATATGGGGATGTTCTTAGCAGAGTTGGCGGGAAGTGAAGGTTGGTTCACCTCATAAGAGAAGGGATCGTGGTCCTCCACTTTCCCCTTGTCTGTATCTATGTCTGTTGCTGCTTGCTGGTGGGTGAAACGCTCGACTATGTCGGCCTTTTGTTGTTGTAGGGCAGGGAACATTTCCATGGGAACCGCTTGCTGGTTGGTGTTGGTATCATCGAAGGATGATCCTAGTTCCACAGGGGGTGCTTTTTCCTCTACGGGGTGGCGAGGTTCTCGTTTAAAGGGTGTCCTGAGCTTTCTGCCTTGAGGTGGTGCCATTTGAAGGCTTTTCTTTATTGTAGGTCGAGAGAGCTTTGTAGTGATGGTGAGGAGGTTCCCACATACAACGTCAAATGTTAGAGTATATTGTGTTGTAAGTTTAGATTAACTCTTTAGGGGTGAGATGATATGAAATTTATGAATTACGATTGATGATAATGAGAAAGACACAAAGATTTACGTGGTTAGATCATGAATGATCCAGTTCTTGGGAGTTGATAAAGGTTTTTAGTAGAATTGAGGGGACACAAGTGTGGAGAGAGAGTACAGGTGCGGCGTGCGTAATAAATGAGACATTGATTGCTATTTGTAGGGAAGAAAACAGGTAGGTCAGCCCACTTTCCCTGCTTGGCGTTCGTCTTCTGATCGGGCTGGTGACGTAGGCTGCTTCCACGTGGGATCGGATTGACGTCACCCAGGATGGCTTCTGTCAGGGACGAAGTTTCCTTTCCCTATTTGGTTGCCCCTTAATCATGAAAAACATGCATTAGTCTTAAAGTATTTAATGATATGTCAAGGGGATGTGCGAGTTGGTAATGATGGGGTGTCTGAGTTGGTAATGACTAGTTGTCCGATATGATTGACAGGACAGGATGTCAAAGACACGTGCGCTAAGTCATGAGTGCTTCTATGGTGTCGGGACCAGGGTCGATGGGGTGATGAAGTTGGCTGCGACCTTAGCTGGTGTGGTGTGACCCGGTTGAATTCGACCGACTGGCAGAGAACGTGGTCTTCTTGGGGTCAAGGTCTTGACCGGGGAGACCCGATTCTTTTTGTGTCGAGAGCCATCTCCCGGGATACAAACGGTCGGAAAGGGAGAAACATGGTTAGGTTCTTAATGACAAGGGTTAAGGTAGAATTATTTACACCATATCAGCAACCACCTTTTTATAACAAAAGTGATAAATTTAGAAGCTAGAGCCTTTTCACAAGAACTTGTCGAAGGTCTTTCTTCATGTCAAGTTCACAAATAATTCATCCTTCAATATGAAGAAAATTATGGGGAGAGATAACAAAGTTCCCTACTCTAGTAACAAATTCGATCCTTAACTAACGACTTCATTAGGTTTCGGTTGACATCAATCATGCATGCATTATGTTTGTGTGTCAAGCATATTTCAACAACCCCTACAACTATACTGTTTGACTGTTTTTTACAAGGAATCATTAGGATATGAATTTTGAAAAACATGAGGACCACATACATGAAAATGAAATGTGTTGGGGTTGTCTGTTCTTTGCTTCTAGGAAATTAAATAACGTGTCCTGAATTATAGAATTCCATATAAAAGTAGCTGTCATGGGAAAGAATGAAATGTATTTACAATACAAGTTCACTTCCCCGTGTATCATAATCTAACATTTTAATTAATATGTTTGAAGCCAATAATACATATATACTTATAAGTTACAGAAGCAATAACCTAAGTTTCACGACCCGAAGTTCTTAAATGTGAATAGTTATTCAGGGGAGAAGTTAAATAGGTCCAATCAAGCTATCAAGGTATATTTTTTTAACAATTTTCACATTAATTTGAATAACCAATACATATAATTTTTGTATTAATTTGAACAGTAGTTCTACGATACTTTGTCATAAGTGTGTGGGCTAGGCTTAACCATGTAGATAATTATTTGCTGACGTCTATATACACGTGTACGATCCTACGACAGCTAGCTCTTTGTTTCACGTGGGCCACACAACTTGCAAATGGTAGATTACAAATAAATCACATGGCGCAGGTCACAGACCCACTGTTAGGGGTCCTCCTCCTTTACCGGAACTGACCCATATGAAAACAAATTATGGCCTACCAAGTTTGATTATATTGATCATCATATTTATCATGTTTGACAAATATGGAAAACGAGTAGTAGGGTAGGGTCAAATTTCATGTCATTCCATTTTTGGTAAATTCATAAAATGCCACTAAAAAAGAAAGTTACAAAATATTATTATATTTTTCTAAAAGTCCATAAAATGTCACTATAGCCGGAAAAATAATAACAATATATTTACTAATTAACAAAGTACTTTTAAAATTCACAATATGTCCCTAAGTGTTTAAAAATTCACCAAAATTCACAAAAAAAATAAAATACTATAAAAATATATATATAAATTTCAAAATTTTAAAAAATTTAAAAATTGAAAAAATAAACAGATTAAAATATCATAAATATTGAAAAAATAAATATTTCTTAGATATTTTTAAAGTATTCAGTACCACAAAAATAATATAGAGTTTTGAACACATATTTATATCAATCAGTTATAAAAAGTACCATACATTTTTTAAATTAGTTTTTCTAACAATTTAAATTATTTATTTAAAATAAAGTATTTTATATTTTAAGATATTTAGATATTTTTTAAAAAAATTATATTCTATATTACATATAACTTTATGACATAATATTTCATAGATAACAAAAGTATTATGTCATATAGTTACTAAAAAATAGAATATAAAATTTTAAAATATTTTTCTTGATATTAGTTTAAAATATAATTTAAAAAAATAAATGCTACAAAGTATGGTACTTAATTGATACAAATTAGTAGAAAGATTGATATAAATTATATTTTCAAAACTTTATATTTTGTTATATGGTACTAAATAATTTAAAAACATTTAACATATTTACTATTTTTCAAGTTTCAAGATTTTATTTAATATTTTCTTAACTTTTTTACAATTTTATAATATATACTTTTATACTATTTTGAACTTTTGAATTTTTTAATACTTAGGGGCATATTGTGAACTTTAAAAATACTTTGTTAACTATTAGGGGTATTCTTATTATTTTTCCTTCTGCTCAATAGTTATAGTGGCATTTCATAACCTTTTACAAATATATAATACTATTTTGTGACTTTCATTTATTTTAGTGGTTTTTTTAAGAATTAACCAAAAATATTGTGACATTTCATGAAATTTCCCTAATAATTACTTCCAAGGAAAAAAAACAGTACTCCCTCCGTTCATTAATATCTGTCGTTTTAGGATGTGATTCTTGTTCAAAAATATCTGTCATTCTAGCTTTTTGACACACTTATTTCCACTTTTACCCCTACTATTCAATATAAAAATTATTATTATCTAAATGGAAAAGTAAAAAGTAGGGGCACATGCGTCATTGTCCTACTTTTCTTAATAAGTGTGCAAGTTTCTAAAATGACAGTTATTGTTGAACGGAGGGAGTACTAATTAATTATATATTCTCCTATATATTGTATTGAAGTATCTCGAATAGATTGGTGTGAGCGTTAGTATTTTTTCTCTTACCATTTCTTCATCATATATCGATGTTCATCTTTCTTTCCCTACTTAATTTGACGTAGTAGTATATATATCATACGAGATGCTTTGAATTTGCAGCAGATTCATATATATATATATAATATAGATATATATGATGCCTTGATGATGAAGACATATGATTTGTGCTCGAAATCTATGCCGTTCTTGTCCAGTAAGCAGTCCTTTCTTGCGTATATTAACCTTTCTTTCATTGTCTGTTCGACCTTGACTTCTTTCTTATAGACTCAATCTCACCATTATAATATACTATAGGAAGTTTGCACTGCTCTGCTAGCCTTTACCCGCCTCTTTATCCAGCTTTTTTGTTTGGAGAACGCCTCTTTATCTGATTAGGTGTAAGAAACAAGCACATGATTTGTATTTAGTACAGTAGTAGGGCTTTCTGATTCATGTGTTTTAGGATTACCATACATATGTTGGGTATATATATGGCCAAGTAAATTGAAATAATTAATATGGATGCTGCTAATTAAGGTCGAACAGACGATGAAATTGAGATTATAAGCAAGGACTGTTTATTTGACTAGGATCTGCATAGATTTCAGCATTCACTTAACTCTATATCTTCAGTTTGGAATCTCCAGATACGAGCTAGATGCCTGATATTTTTATCAACAATTAATCAGGTATTTTCTCTCTATCTTTATCTTTATGTATATCTCATGTGCCAACCTCCACCGAAGCATGCGCATGCATCAACTTAATTAAGCTAATCTCGCTCTTTCCCACTCACTCACACTGAGAGTAAAAGCAAAGCGCACTGAAAATTCATTTGATTACATGTAACCCTAATCGTGACAAATTCTTACTCTGTAATTCCAGCATAATTAAGCAATTGCATGGATATAAATTAAGCTGGTAGGTTTTAGTCCACCAAATTATTGAAAACACCATCATGGAAAACTAATTATAAGGCCATCACCAGTTAAACTCGAGATAAAGCCGATTGCTTTTCTCGAAAGGATTCAGGGTGATATATGTGGACCTATCCATCCACCATGTGGACCATTTAGATATTTTCTGGTTTTGATAGATGCATCAACCAGATGGTCACATGTTAGCCTATTATCAACCCGTAATATGGCAATTGCAAGATTATTGGCCCAGTTAATTCGATTGCGAGCCAATTTTCCTGATAATCAAATCAAATCCATACGCATGGATAATGCTGGTGAATTTACCTCCAAGGCCTTCAATGACTATTGCATGTCCATTGGAATAACCATTGAACATCCAGTAGCTCATGTGCATACCCAAAATGGTTTGGCAGAATCTTTGATCAAACGTCTGCAGTTAATTGCAAGACCGTTACTAATGAGATCAAAACTCCCAGTATCTGCGTGGGGACATGCTATATTACATGCAGCTACCTTGATTCGCATCAGGCCAACAAGCTTTAATAAGTTGTCACCATTACAAATGGTTACGGGTCAAGAACCCAATATCTCTCACCTGAGGATTTTCGGTTGTGCGGTATATGTTCCTATACCTCCACCGCAAAGAACCAAAATGGGACCTCAAAGAAGAATGAGAATATATGTTGGGCTTGAATCTGCCTCAATTATTAGATATCTCGAGCCAACAACTGGGGACTTGTTTACAGCTCGATTTGCTGACTGTCATTTTGATGAGTCACATTTCCCATCATTAGGGGGAGAAAATAAGCAATTGGTAAAGGAGATTACATGGAACGAACCATCATTACTACATTACGATCCTCGCACTAAGCAATGTGAACAAGATGTTCAACATATTATTAATCTCCAAAAGCTGGCAAACCAATTGCCTGATGCATTTACTGACCTAAATCAGGTGACACAGTCGTATGTGCCAGCTAAAAATGCTCCCGCTAAAATTGATGTCCATGGAGGACAGGTTGCAAATGAGTCTAACACACGTATAAAACGTGGTAGACCAGTCGGTTCCAAAGATAAAAACCCTCGAAAACGAAAGGGATGCATTAAAGATGGTCTAAGTGAAAAGGGTGAGACTCTTGAAGAGTCCGTAGACATGACAGTTGCAGAAATGCAGAAAAATCAGGTACCTGAAACAAATATTGATAATGAAGAGATCTCTATCAACTATGTCATGACTGGAATTCGATGGAACCGACATGAAATTGACGTCGATGAAACTTTTGCATATAATGTAGCGCTACAAGTTATGAATAATGAAGAGGATCATGAACCAAAGTCTGTTGAAGAATGCAGACAAAGAAATGATTGGCCAAAATGGAAAGATGCTATTGAAGCAGAATTAAACTCACTTCGAAAACGTGAGGTTTTTGGACCAGTGGTCCACACACCCAGTAAGATAAAACCAGTTGGTTATAAATGGGTGTTTGTGCGAAAAAGAAACGAGCAAAATGAAATTGTGAGATACAAAGCTCGTCTAGTGGCACAAGGTTTTAGTCAAAGACCTGGTATTGACTATGAAGAAACTTATTCCCCAGTTATGGATGCCACAAGTTTTAGATACTTGATTAGTTTGGCAGTCCAAGAAAATCTCGAGTTTTGTTTAATGGATGTGGTTACTGCCTATCTATATGGATCGCTTGATAGCGACATTTATATGAGGCTACCAGAGGGATTTAAATTGCCCGAAGCATTTAAATCAAGCTCTAGAGAAAAGTTCTCTATTAAATTGAATAAATCCCTCTATGGACTAAAGCAGTCGGGCCGTATGTGGTATAATCGCCTTAGCGACTTCTTGCTTAAGAAAGGCTATAAGAATGACTCGATTTGTCCCTGTATATTCATAAGGAAAAGTGGATCTGGGATTGTCATAATTGCAGTCTATGTTGATGACCTCAACATAATTGGAACATCTGTAGAACTTCAACAAGCTGTTGAATGTTTAAAGTTAGAATTTGAAATGAAAGATCTTGGTAAGACAAAGTTCTGCTTAGGACTGCAACTCGAGCATTCACCAAGTGGGGTATTCCTACACCAGACTCAATATATTACAAAGGTGTTGAAAAGATTTTATATGGATCATGCTCATCCGTTGAGCTCCCCAATGGTTGTTAGGTCCCTAGATGTAAACAAGGACCCATTTAGATCCCGTGAAAGTGACGAAGACTTACTTGGTCCTGAAGTCCCATATCTAAGTGCTATTGGAGCATTGACGTATTTGGCGAGTTATACTCGACCTGATATAGCATTCTCTATAAATCTATTAGCAAGATATAGCTCTGCTCCTACAAAAAGACATTGGAATGGTGTTAAGCATGTACTCCGTTATCTTCGAAGTACAATGGATATGGGGTTGTTCTTTCCAAAGACACCTAAGTCTGGTCTAGTAGGTTATGCCGATGCTGGCTACCTATCTGATCCTCACAATGCAAGGTCACAAACAGGTTATGTATTTACTCATGGAGGTACGGCCATATCATGGAAGTCTATAAAGCAAACGAGTGTCGCCACCTCCTCTAATCATGCAGAAATTCTAGCGATACACGAAGCCAGTCGAGAATGTGTTTGGTTGAGGTCCATGATCCAACATGTACAAGAGAAGTGTGGCCTATCTTTTGATCAGAAAATTCCCACGACATTATATGAAGACAATGCTGCCTGTATAGCCCAGATGAGAGATGGGTATATCAAAGGAGATAGAACGAAGCACATATCTCCCAAGTTTTTCTACACCCATGAGCTTCAGAAGAATGGAGAAATTGATATACAGCAAATCCGTTCAAGCGAGAATTTGGTAGATATATTCACCAAGTCACTTCCAACTTCAACTTTCGAAAAGTTAATCCACAAGATTGGGCTATGTAAATTTAGAGATCTGAAGTGACGTTTAATTCAGGGGGAGAACTTATGATTGCACTCTTTTTTCCTTAGTCTTGGTTTTTATCCCACTGGGTTTTTCCAAGCAAGGTTTTTAACGAGGCAATCAATATCGGACATTCAAGGGGGAGTGTTATATATAGTGAATATCCGTATTACCCCTTTAGGTTATCCCCTTCTCTCTATAAATAGAGACCATTGTACTCAGTTGTGAAGTGAATGAAAACCTAGATTACTGCTCTTTTCTTTCTCTATTCTTTCATTTACAACAGTCACGTTAATTAAGACCAAGCTGGATTGTTACCCGTGTACAGATGATTCCTAAAAAAACGAAATGCCGCGCTCCCGTCCCTCCCTAACCCCCACACTTCTCCCCTCCACTCAAACTAGCCCCCCAACATGTCCCCACCAGTAGATCCGCCATATACTGCCACTACCTCCAGCTCAACTACCCGCATACAATCTCACCCCAGTACTTCCCCGACCACCACTCATAGCTCCCATTCAGCACCACCTTTTTGCACTCTCTCGCACTGCGCCAAGCAATAAGCTCTCTGCTCCAACTTCTTCTGGCAGATTTCCGGTAGATCTATTGTTTCTCTTGCAGGGTTAATTTCCCCATTGTGCGTGCCTGCTCTCCGAGAACATCTACTGGTATGTGCCAAGGCACAAGGACCCTTGCTGGTTGATTGTGAGGTGCACTCCTGATGAAGATTAGGTGTTTGATCAATTGCTCAACTTAACCATGCCTTCGCCACCTTTGCTAAAACCTCAAAACTGCTCTGCAAACACAACTACTAATGCTAACCTTTCAATTACGCCAAACTCCAACTCAAAACTTCCAACTGATCTTCAAACAGTTGCACCATGTCATACACAAAAGAACTCCAAGCTACTGTTTTTATTGACAATCTTAACCCAGAAACTAGAGTTGGAACTCTATGGAAACTATTGAGCCCCCATGGAAGAGTAGTAAGCATTAGAATGCCAAAAATCCCTCGTCTAGTTTCTCGGACCAGATATGCATTTGTAGAGTTCCGCGAAGGGGAGGAAGCTAAAAAAGCTATTGCTGCTGTTAACGCTTCGATGACTGATGGTCACGAGCTCATTGTGGAACCAGCAAAACCGAGAAGAAAACCAATCCTCCAAGCATGGCAAGTCAGGCAAACCAAGTCTAACCCCCCGCCACATATTGACCAGAGGGGATTCCTTCGGTGAAAACAGCACCCCTCAAGAAGAAAATGAAAAGCCATACGCTACTCAACAAAAATAGATCTCTAGGAATCAAGTGTAATGCTCGAAGCTTTATCCAGAAGTGTTATAATCCACTCGAGGATTCAAACCAACATTGAGGAAATGCACTCAAAATTAAAATTCTGGAGTAAAGACATTGAGAACATTATCTCCCTCTCTAGGCACAAATACATCGTGACCTTCAACTCCACTTCAAGCCTCACGACTTTCCTAAAATGTGGATGTAGAAGAGATCTGGTTTGGGATATCAGCAAGTGGAATCATGACGACCAACCAGAATCTAGAATCACAAGCATCACAATAAGGGGAATGCCAATCAATGCATGGTCTAAAGAAAACATCCACCGTATAGCCGAGATATTCGGTCATATTCTAGCAATTGAAAACGACATGGCTAAACTACCAGTGTAAAACCCCTATCGCTAAACACATCATTATCCCCTAATCCATCTCAATTACCAACACCAAGCAGCGGAAATTCTCTTACAAAAGGTGGGTGATACAATGCCGTTAGTCATTCACGTTGTAACACCCCAACTAATAACACCACACTTAACAGTTAATCACAGCGGAAATTACATCGTAAACACTGACTAAATCAATGGGTATTACACGTCGTTAGCCACCCACGTGGCTAACAAGGCTAATACATACATAGTGTACCAGTCTGATGGACAAGATTACCGAGCACTACACTTTACATTACCAACCGTTTCTCAACTGAAACAAATACATTTACATTACAACTGTACCGAGTCTATACCTTCAGCTACCGATATCTAACTTCGGTCTTACACCTCTTACAACTACATAAATAAACTAATTAACTATCCATGTATAAACAACTACCCCGTCCTACTCTCGAAGGGCCGCCAGCTCCATTGTACCTGAAAAGTAATGGGGGGCCCCAAAGGGGCTCAGCACCTTTGCTGGTATGGTAATCGTGCAGCCTGCATACTACTGGGCCGCACAACTAATTGTGGTCTAAGCATGCGGTTGATTATTTTTAAATCATACGTAGAAACTTTAAATACCTATCATGCTTTTAAATAACACACATCCAATCAAAAGGATACAAACATAAGGCTAACACATCACATTGGTTAGATCACATTATCGTGTTCCTTAACCCTTGAGGGTTCTACCTTAATGGAACTATTCCTTGTTAGACGACACTTACCCATTTAATCGGGTTATACTTGATTACCTTTTTCTTTATTTAACACCAGGTTGATTTTGGTAACCGACATACACAAAACATAACAACACACATTTCGTAATAACATATACAACATAACACCGTTCTTCTTAGAGAATGTACACTTTACTTAAGATGTGTCGGATTACATATAGGTACGAACACACCGTACACATTTATTTTACTTAGATGTGTCGGCCACAATATAGGCCCGATCACACCATACACATATCCCCCTAGCCCCGAATAATAATCAAGGTAGGAAAGTCTCTCATTAGACTTGTGGGTGATTGTAATCCAAGTAGGAAATCAACCAAAACAGAGAGGGAGTTATTCAGCTATAGATACCAACTCCCAAACACACGTGCACTACCGGGACACCCTGGATTCCTCACCCCCCATAATATATTTTTGTTAGAAGTTCCCTTATGGAACTTATCACATCACGAAACCCTAAGGTGTTACAACTTAGTTAGACAAACAAGGGAGGTAACATACCATTCGACATACATGAACAACAACCATCGTTAAATAACGGCATACAAAAGGGGAAACACACATCACACACAACCACATTATACAACTAACACACTGATAGCCGTAGTTAGAACGTTCTCGTAGGTTGGGACGTTAAGTCTGAATACCGATCTCTTATGTGATCCTAGAGTTGGTTAGCTACGGTTTAACACATTATGGAGGTTAAACGGTATCGGAACTAAATACGCCACATAAATGAATTACTGTAAACTCATTACATACTTTATCTTGCAAGGTAGCAAACATACAGAAAGACAAGTTGGCATACAAGCCGGTGTAACCCGGTAGGACACAGGTTGCAAGAAAATCATACCTTACACCATGGGTTACTCTACCGTGTCCCTGAGGATTTACTCTTAACGCGTCACCTCATGCTCCTCAGGTAGTTTCCGAGCAACTAGTATTATTTCAAACATTTTTATTAACAACATGGTTATACGGTATGTAAGCTACTATCACTCTCGCACTTAACCCGTTGCCCCGTTTTACTTAGTTTTACTCTTGACAATTTAAGTCCTCACTTCTCACTCATTACTAACACTTGTTTATGCTTCTTAGGACCTTTAAAAGTCACCAAACAAGGCCTTAACAACATCCAAAACTATTACCACTCAATCCACCATCATTAGTAGCCTTTAAAACACATTTTAGGCAATTTTTGTTCTGGTCCGAGACTTGGTCTGGACCCAAGGTCCCGGACCACCTCTGGAATTCACTCTTGGCTCATTTTTGTTATTGGTCCGGAACTTGGTCCTGGACCTAGGTCCCGGACCACCTGTAAACCTGACTTTCGACGTATTTTTAAGCTTGGTACGGGACCTTATACAAGGGCTAGGTCCCGGACCCTGCTAAAAAGCTGATAAAACAACATTTTTCAACCCCAATTCCCACCTTAATCCACACCTAATCATTTCCTAATCTTTCCACAAGTTTCCATACATGTTAAACCACCTTAAACACTCACTAAACCTCCTCAAATCATTGGTCATACTTATGCTTAATTCTTGCCCAAGTCCTTGCTTAATTTCTACAAACTTTCATTCTCTCATTTGTATTTTGCACACTTGTGCATTTCTAAACTACCTCTTGACATTTTACACTTCTCCTCTCAACCATTTTTACCATTCCCATTCTTCCAAGACAATGCACTTCTAGCACCCAAGTTCATGCCTCATTCTTAGAGCCTTAATTCCTTATTCTTTTCTCAAACCTCCAAGGCACTTAAACACCATTGTTGCTACTGATTTTTGTACTCCTCTTCTTAGTTCTCCAACCACCATTCCATTGTTACCAATCAACTCAATTCAACTCAACAAACCCCTAACCTCTCCAATTCACAAAGTCACCTTAGAAACTCATTTTTCTACACAAATTTCGCCATAACCTCCCCATAAACCTAACATATCCACATTCATCAATTCTCACCAATTTTCACTTAAAACAATCCTAAACTAGCCACACCCATATAAGGGTCATACCAGCACACAATTGCTTCACCAAACTCATCAAACAACAATATAGCTCCCAAAGTCTCAACAAACCACAATATGAACACAACCTCAAATCACTTGGCTTCAAAGCCCATATTTCAACAACAATTTACCATTGCACAAGTTTAACCACAATTCTCTCCCAATTATACTAACACACTCCATCTCATAATTTTCTTGGTTCAGATTTTAATTCCTCTTTTATTCCCCGACCCAAATTCTAAAACATCAAGATAGTAATTAAGGTAGATTTTCTCGCCTTGAATTTTCACATCCCCTTTTAAATTCTCCTCTTCTCTTCTTCATTTTCGGTCAAGTGGGGAATGGAGTTGCCGAACTCCATCCCAACATCCAAGTAACACAAAATAAACATAATTAAAATCTTAAACCCTTGGAATTTCATTAATTCAATGAAAGGCTTAGAACACCATAGGTTAGGGTTTACCTTTGGGGCTTTTTAAGAGGGGTTTTAACCCTTGAATCAAGAAGGGGGTTCCACCACCATTGGAGGGTTGAAACAAAGCTCCAAAACAAGAAGAAAAACAAGGTGTCAAAGAGGGAAAAATCGGTCAAGAAAGGAGAGTGAAGAAAAATGAGTTTTTCTTGAATATTTTTACCTTAGGAGAGAGAGGAGACTCCAAGCTACACATTGATGCCATTTTCTCTTCAAATGGGGAAAACCCATGGAGATGAAGTTCTCCATTTTGGAATTTTGAAAGAGAGGATGATAGAGAATGATGAGGAGATGAAGAATATGTAATTATTTTTGTGATTAGAGCTTTAATAAAGCTTGGGCATGACAAAGAAGGCTTGAGTAGACATGGGAGAAGAAGAGAAACTGCAGCCATGGAGGAAGAAAGAGAGAATGGCTGGGAAGAAGAAAGAAGAGGAAAGAGAGGGGAAAAAGAGAAATGAGAGGAGAGAGAAGAGAGGGGGGCCTTTTTACTTTTTTGCTTTTTGTGCCTTTTTGACTTAGTTAATTAGCTAGTTGGTCAAGAGTGTGTGATAGGCTTATTTGAGCTGTAAAAACTGGCCCCCACATAATATACTAGCTGGAGCGTTTTTCGTCTTTTACAGAAAACACTCGTTATTTTACCCGGTTTAGCACTATTCACTAACTGGGCCCGTTTTCCATAATTTTCTCGGTTAATTAGTTTTAATGGCTCTTAAACTCCCATTAATGTTTAATTATAGTTATATAATCAACTATAATTTTTACGGGGTCATTTGACTATTTAAAGTCACGTTTTCAGGTTTTCTCGAGAAACGTGCTTTAAGACTCCGTTAGCGTTTTAACGCATTATTTGGATCCGTTTTCTTCGAGAATTTTTCCCACATGTTCTTAGTGTGTAATTAGGGTATAAAAATATGTTTATAACCCTATTTAAGGTTATACACCTCTTAGGATAATTAAATACGCGTTTTTGCATTTTGTGACTTTTACGCGTTTTCCCTTTATCTTTTGGTTTCTCTTTCTTCACCAATGTTCTTAAGGACTTAATTAGCCTTAGAAAATCATAATTACATAATTAATTAACACTTAAAGGTTTGGGGTATTTCACACATGACTAACAAGGCCAATCCAATTACAAATCTACAATCGGTCTGATGAACTTGAATATACCGAGTACTCTATTCCAAACGATACATTCCATTCCTTACTCAAATCATAATACAATCCAAATCTCAAATCAATACTATACCGAGTCTCTACAATCATCAAGCTTGCCGATACAATTCGGACTTACAATTCAACATTACAATAAATACAACTTTCATTAATCAACTACCCATGCTTATACAGTAACCCCATCTTACACTCTCGAATGGTGACCGGCTCGGAAGTACCTGGAAAGTAAAAATGGTGCCCCAAGGGGCTTAGTGAATTGCTGGTATGAAATTCACATACCCCACGTGCTAACGGGGGTACGCCGACTACTTGTCGAGAACATGGGATTCATTTTAATTCATTCATCATGTCGAATAGTAATACATTAAATATGTACACTAGCACAAGTATTCAACAATCAATCATGGAATACAATCTCTAACTAACACATTGAGGTTGTTAGTTCGTATTAACTTACTCTTAGGCCTTGAGGGTTTCTACCTCACTAATGCCTTAGTAACTTGTTCATTGTCTTACACATTCTCTTGGGTTACTCTTACTCAATCTCTCTTACTCTCGATCTCAATCAAGTTCTACAATAATCAATTCCAATCCAAACTTCCAAGTTCTCAATTATCAACTCGATTCTCAAATCTCAAGTTTCAAACTCAATTCTCAATTTTCAATTTTCAACTCTCAGGTTCACAAGTTCTCAAATTCTCAACGGGACATCTTTTAAGTCATTACCCATGACCTCCGAGCAGAGTCATACACAAGACTCACCATCGGGCTTTCAAATACAAGTCTTACTTCCTCGGTTTCGACCCTACTCTAGGTCTAGCATAGTGGGAAGGTTCGACTATCAACCGGAACTATACACTTAGTTCCTCAAATTCACAAAGGTCCGTTTATCTACCGGACTACTTAAATTCCCACTATTCCTCTCTCGGGTTATTTCACAATCTCATAGATTAGCCTAGAAGTATCTCTCTCGATAACATATAATAGCTTAGGGAAATTTCTCAATGTCTAGCATTCTTAGACTTAAGGGATTCCCCAACTTATCGAATACTTTTATGTTCGGGACATTTTCTCAAGTTAGGTCAAGTCCTCATGTTGTAGGTCGACTATTTTCCTAAGGGAGTTTGATGGTTCCTTATCATTCTTTTACTTTTCTCAAAAGTTCATGTCATTGAACTATCAATAATCTCTTAATAGAGGTTTTATTATTTCTTTCCACTAATGTTTATTTCGTGGATTGTTCATTTTGGTTCTCTAACCGTTATCGGGAGTTTACTAATCCCGTACAACTCTCTGACGTCTAGTGAGTTCATACGTTTGCATTATTGTTATTTTGATTCGATAGTTTTTTCGTGTGCTTCCACTTTTTCGATATTTTACAATACGACTCTATCTACGAGTCACTAGCCAACCGTTACTCAACTATGAGTTGGTCTATAACGCTAAGTTAGACAACTCCATCATATAAGGAAGGTTAGTACACACAACATGCATCAAGATATACAATCAAGCAATAGAACATTTTTCAGGCTTTTATCTTGATTAAGTCGGCACACAAGCAAATAGCACACAAATCAGTGTAATCTAGTTAGCATACAGGACATGAGAAAATCATATCTTTCACCATGGATTAACTTCACCGTGTCATCTCACGTCCCTCGGGTTATTCTCGAACCAATGATAACATTCCAAACATTTCTATTAACATTAATGCATTACGGTATGTAATTAACTACTATACCCGTACTTACCCCGTTATCCCGACATTCTCAATTTTACTCAAGTGTTCTTATGTGCATATTGTTTTCTTCTCACCATCATTACCCTCCCAATAGGTTACTACTTAAGCCCCACATTATTATTTTTTTGACCCGACCGACCCAACCCTGGGTCGGTCGGGTGCAGAGACATCGGGTTCCAAAAATTCCAGTCCGACCGACCCAGCCAGGGTCGGTCCCTTGGGTCGATCGGATGTAGAGGACATCCCGATTAAAAATTCCAACTCAACCGACCCAGCCAGGGTCGGTCGAATGTAGAAGGCTCCGAGTTTACAAATTTTAGGATGACCGACCCTACTAGGGTCGGTTCTAGGGTCGGTCACGCCCAGTACCTATTTTAATTACTCATTTTGAACTCCAAACTTACCTTGATTCACATCCAATCTTTTTCTAATCATTCCACATGTTTCCTAACATGTTTTAGCACCCTAAAACACTCCTTAAACCTTCCTAAATCATTGGCCAAGTTCACCACTCAATTCTTGTTCAACTCTACAACTTAAATTCTCATCTTTGCACTTATGCACTCCAGTGCATTTTCCAAACTCCTCTTAATGGTTTATACCTTGTCCTCAAGCATCTTGACCATTATAAATCTTTCTTAACCATTTGCATTTCATTACACAAGTTCATTCTCCATTTCCAAGGTCATGCACACTAAGTCTTTTCCTAGAAACCCATTGCACTACAACACTCATTTGCTATAGATTTTTACACCAAAATCCCTTCCTTAAGTATGCATTCCTATGGTGATTAACTAACCCAAACCAATCTCCATCAACACCTAGTTTCTCTAGGTCATTCTTGCTCTCATAATCACCTCAAACTCTTTCGGTTTCTACTGAAATTTCGCTATAACTCGTCTACAATTCTTACATGTCCAAGTGCATCAATTCTCACCTAAACCAATCATAACTAACCACACCCATAGAGGGTCCTACCAGCACACAACATTTCATCAAAACTCATCCAAAATCTCATCAAGCTCAATATAATACAATACTTTAAAAGCTTAGCACCTAGGCCCTTAATTCAAACATCAATTTCACAAATTCTCTCAAACTTCAATCAAACACATTATCCCTCACATTTTGGGTTCATTCATTAATTCACCCATCCCAATATCCTAATACATATAGAATATACATTAGGGTAGGTTCTTACCTTGAATTCTCAAATTTCCTTTTCAATTCTCCTCTTCTCCTCTTCTTCCCATTTTCGGACAAGTGGGGCAATGTGATTGTCTAATTCCAGCCCAACACCCAAGGAACACAAAACAAATATAATTAAACTTCTAAACCCTTGGAATAACTCTAATTCAATGAAAGAGCTTAAAGCACAAAAGTTAGGGATTTACCTTTGGAGTTCTAGAAGGAGTTTTAAACCTTGAATCAAAAGGAGGGTTCCACCACCATTGGAGAGTTGAACCAATGCTCAAACATGGAAGGAAAACAAGGTATCAAAAAGGGGCAAAATCGGCTAAACCAAGAAGGAAGGAAACATGGGGTTTCCTTGGATTTTCTTACCTTAAATGAAAGAGGAGGTGTCTAGCTCCAAGAACATGTAGTTTTCTCTTCAAATGGCCAACAGCCATGGAGGTCAACTTTCTCCATTTGAAATTTTGAAAAGAGAGAATGATAGAGCTTGCTGAGGGGAGTTCAAATATGTGATTTATTTTTCATTTGGAGCATGGAGGTGGCTAAAGCATGAGGATGATGGTGGAGTAGCTGTAACACCCCCGTCTATTAATCCTAACTCTCACCGTAATCGCTTCGTAACAATCATTAAAATTACATTAATCGCAACATTCGCAACGGAACACTCTCACTAACTAGGCGGGTGTCACAACCATCCTTCCATCTGCTTAACCATCCATCCGCAGTGATGACGAGATTAACACAACTCATGATAAATCCACATAACTCTAAGAACTAGTGAGCAGCTATCAACATTTAATTATACATCGATCATCACTTGCGTATCTATTACAATGACATAATCCATGATTCCTCCTACACATATTGTCTAGTCAAATTTAAAGCCTTACCCAATCCCGCACTCCGGCGTCAAACATAGTGTACCTGCAAAAATGTGGTTGCCAAAAGGCTCAGCACGAGGCTGAGTATGTTGAACTATATGATCCTAATTGCCTTAAGGCCACATGAGTTAATTAGCCCGTCTTGATTAGCATGCTATTCAATTTTCATGTTGTTCCAGTTTACAAGTATATATCAAAGACTATAAAAATGGAATGTAAACACGCAACAGTTCACCAAGTAATCACCACAAACAACATATTAATAATCATGCACAATAGTCGCCAGATCGAAATCGTAATCGCAAGTTCATTATTCAATCGTCTGGAGCCCCGCTCCCACCAACTCTCTCATCATCCTTTGGGTGTCACGTTAAATGGACAATTCCCCATCAACACCTCACCAAGTTTTAGTTATTATTGGACAGTAGTCCCATTGCCAATGATTCGAGATCATTTGACTTCCCCGACGTCTCGTGAGAAATGTCCGTGTGGCCCGAAGTCGTGTACCTACGTTAGTACCCAACGCCAACGATCTAAGACGATCATTGGATTCCTCAACGAGGGGCTCCATGCCTGGACTCCCCTCTGGTGATCACCCTGCGCAACCTGCTGGAACGAATGCAGACCAGGATTTCTCCGTACATATATCACACCACCTCATCAACCACCATTTCTCCATAGTTAAGTGTTTTAACCGACTCATCATTATTAGTTGTAAGTTCATTGGAGAATACCTTTTTATTTATTCGATGCCCCGTAGGGTCTTACACCTACCTAGGAGAGATCTAGGTTATATTCATGTTCTGTGCCAATGCTCTACGGTTGGTAATACCGAACCTTTCTTCCTAAGTTTTATGTCTTAGATATCTTGAGTATTTTTGACAGTGTCGTACTCATCGCGTTACCATTCTCGCTCGTATCGTCGTTAAATGATTTTCGATATCCATAGCCAAAGGCGTTCGCGCACAAATAATAAGACGGTAAATAATCGAGCAGATAACAATTCATAAGCACATGCATTTTCAACCATATCATCTTAAGCAATTAGCACACAGATGTCTGAACTCAAAGAATCCATCAGGGTTCAGACCATAGAATCCAACATACCTTACACCGTTGTCGCCCGCGTGGTAACCCCCGCGTAGGCTCTAACGCTCACAGTGCTCGTGTCTACCCACTCGTATCTCTGGTATACACATTGTTCTAATATCAGTACGTATATACGTATTTCGTATTTACTTAACTAACCTAGACCAACCCGTGTCTAAGTCTTAATTTACCTCTTGTTTAGCTCGATGGTTGTTAGCCTTAAGGATTTAGATTTCAGCCACTCGTTATAGTTTACGAGTGCGTAGTTGTCGCTACGGTAGTATTACTTATCACATGAAGCTTCGTTCACGATTTGTTTACGTTATTATTGGTTTACAGGCATACGGAAATAACGTTACATTGTATGCATGACGTTAAAACATTCCGCTATGCAAACTGATTCGTGTAGTTATTTTTATGTAGGTGTACGAGCTTATCTATACATATGTATATATATAATTACGTATATATTGTAGTTGTAAGCATACATCACTGTTTACGCACTTTGTGCGTGCATGTAAAATATTACCCCCACTGTAAACGTTTACAGTACGGTTGTTGTCACTTTTCGTTTACCCGTAATAGCATAGCCCTATCGTAAATCTATATTATGTACGTTATAACGTCCTCTTATAGCAAGGTTCCAATTATACAATATATCTCTACAATCCTCCACTTAGCTATTATTTATGTAAATGCTTGTAATGTATGGTTATTCCTTAATAACTCCACCGTAACATATCCTTCCACACTTTAGCATAACATTACATTACATTACCCAAGACGTTTCTAATATACCTCGTCCAAACTTGAAATTTCCTAAACGGCCCGTATATACTTTCGGTAATAACAAGCTCTTCCCCACATATTTTGATTATTTATAAAATCACCCCGTATATTGTAACCACTACACTTCTAGTCTTATTAAATTATAACTGAGGTCTCCAAACACTATTATGTACATATAATGTGTATATAACTTCCGAATAGCCCAATATTCATCCGGAAATTCTTAAGTCATCTCATATGTTTTGTTTATTTACAAAACCCCCCCATATTCCATAACTTACAATTTAATCCTTAAACTTTATACTATACAATCTATTTATTTAAAATACCAATCAACCCCTAAAATCCTCATAATTTACGAACAGCCCCTATAGGTTTCATAAATTTATTTTGCATCCCCTACCTTTCGGTTATTTGCACATTAACCTCTAGAGTTTTGTAAATGTTGCATTATAACATTTATACTATATCTTATAGTCTTTAATTTATTTAATCACCAAGACTAACTCATAATTTCTCTAAAATCCCAAAGCAGCCCCTAAGGCTCTTATAATTCCATTACAACCCACTAATTTTCAGAAATCACTAAAACATCCCAAATATCTTTATAAGCTTACATTTTAACTTAATGCTTCATTAAATTATCAAACTAATTAATCCCCTCATTTAATCTTGGTCAAACCTCTCCTATAGTCAAGGTTGACCGCTCACATTTTCCTTTGACTCACACTTCTCCTTATTCACGGAAATAACCCCAATTTTTCTTCCATATTCACGTTTTTTATCCTTTAATCTTACAAACTTTTATTTAAAAATATGATTTATTTTATACCCCCATTTTCGGCCTTATTATAGTTTGATGCCCCTATTTTATTTAATCACACTTTGACTCCCCAATAACAATCCTTTGTTCATAAATAACATTTATAAGGTTTATAATTTATTTAAACTATATCAATAGCCTTATGTTTAATTTAGTGTACACTTAATTTCATCCATAGCCATAACACAAGTCCCTAGGTGAATATTTCTCTTAAGTTCACCCCTTTACACCAATAATTTCCATAAATTATAATCTCACCCCAAAGGCTCATAATCAATATTTAAAGCCTTAAATAACCATAATAATACATCTTAAATACATACCCTCACACACAATATGCCTTTCATCACCCAATGACATTCAAATGTCTCAAATAACAACATACCCCATGGTTTTGCTCCAGATTTTTGTTTAATGTTTTTAATTCACTTTTCTTCCACATTTAACTTATAAACATTGTTTTTATAAGTTATTTATACTTAGATATGTTAACTAAACCCATCACCATAATTAGTTATACATAATTAGGGCTTAATTTTCCCATAAACCACATTAAGCTCTCGGTTTGTTTTTTACAAATTATCATAAATCTTTTTAAATCAATTTCCCTCCATAATTAGCTTACAAATGTAATTTTTATAAGCCTTTTATACTTAATGTTAACTAAATATATTATCATAATTAGTTACACATTTTTTTAGGGATTTATTATCCCATAATTCATAACTACTCTCGGTCCCCTTTTGTATATAATTATTAACTTGATGAGTTTACACTAAACTTAAGTAAGTAAAACTCATATATTTAGATTTCAAAAATCTCTCTCTACATTCCAAGGGATTTGGCACTAGTATAAACATAGGCCTAATTAATTATTTCTTTCTCTAATCCGAACCTTAACATAACTAATGAACTATTAATACTTAGTTAAATTTCTCACCTCCTAAAATAGATTTATCTTAAATCATTTTCTTTTTTCATCAATGTTTTGTAAAATATAGGTTAATAGCCACTAATAATTAATCTCACTAATCAAGTACTCATCCCTTTATTTTCTACACATTTTTAGGATCTAAACAGCCTACCTATTTACCCATTATTATCGGTCTTGTACAGACTTTAAATACCATTTTCTTAAGGTTATTATCTTCCCTTTTTAACACATAATTTGACTTAAACTAATCGTCAATAACTAGGCCTATAAACTGCACATGTATATATCCACTTGTTTTACGCATTAGCCACCCCATATACTTGTATACACCCGTCATTTGTTACGATATTAACAGCTCAATTATACCCAAGTATAACTCCATCATTTTCGGTTTTTCACCCACACATTTAACTAGGTATTAAGGGGGGGAAATATAACTCATCGTTACCTTCTTAAGCTGCCACTGAAATCTTTACCAGCTCCACGTCACCTTCCCACAATTACAATCTTCCTCCTCTGCCTAGTTATGCATATAGAACTGCGTTTATAATTTATTTATTTTTGGAATATGCAGAAAACGGTAGCTTGTATTCTCAAGCCAAATACCAGTTTGCTTACTTTGTTTTTTTTTCTGCACCTCCTTTTCTGATGCGTTTTGACTGCGTTTTAGCTCCACAGGGAGGCTGGAGTGTAGCTTCAGTCGTGAGCATTCATGAACAGAAGAAGAGTGTCAAAATGAGTAACATCTTCGGACATGAACTGGACAAGGAAAGAGTTGTTCTGTTGGAGATTTCCTTACCGTAAAAGCTAGAGGAAAAACTCTCATGCTTGCTGTTATTGTGCCGGAAGAAAGGAAGCTCAGCTGGGTGCGTTGTTTTGTTTTTTTTTTTCTGCTCCAAGAGAAATGAAGGGATGGGATGGAGTGACCAGACATGAGAAGTATGCTGGGGAGAAAGGAAAGGCGTGAGGAAGCAGAGGAATGCTACCGGTTTGTTTTAGCTTGCTCTGTTGCAGTCTTTTTTTTTTCTGTGTTACCGATAGTGAGCAGAGGGCTGGAGTGTTGAGTTTACTGTCACAGGAGGAAGAGGGTCTGGGAAGTTGGTTGGGATTCTGGAGCTCTGCAGCTTCTTGTTGACCTGCTACAAAAGTTGATGGATCTTGAAGAAGCTTCTGGCACAGAAGATGACGATGCCAGTTCTTGAGAAGGCTTGGTTGTTGATAGTTGAGTAGACAGCCAAAGCTCATCAAGAATCCCCACGAGCAAAGAGGAGGTGGTGATGAGCAAGAACATGTGGGCAAGCATAGTTTATCGAAAAGGACAGAAGCAGCTTACGAGGTTGTTTCTGAGGGAAGCTGAGCATGCGTTGCAGTTGTCAATGAACGAAGAGAGATGAGGTGTACTGACTGTTGTTTTAGCCTCTCATCTCGGGGGATATTGTCAGTGGCTGGCGTCTAAGTTATTCATATGTTCTACAGCAGTTTGTGAAGAAGACCATATGTTGCTTTCTGTTTACGAGAAGAAGTGGACTGACTGCAGTTTCAGTCGAGAAAAATTGAGGGTAGAGCAATGCTGTTGCTTTGCTGTTACAGTTCGATGGAGTTGAGGAAAGAATGAGTTTACTGGCGTGAAAGGCTGGGGAAGGAAAAGAAAGAAGCTGTGAACAGAGGGGAGAAGAATAGGGCTGTGGTACTTTGTCGGTGATGGAAAGGAGTGTGGCTGCCAATTGCAGGAGATGTTAGCGGCATGGGTATATGGGAGGTAAGTGTACTATTGTACTTATATTGGTAATTTAATTATCTAATAATGTGTTGTTTCCTTTGTGTCTACGGTGCAGCCGACCATTAAGGGTGTTGGAGGGAAATTTCCAATTTCTATCATTTGTAACATTTTTTATATATACTCCCTCAGTCCCAAGAGCAGTGTTTCTTTACTTTTGCAGAGGAATTAAGGAAGGAGTAAAATAGAGGAGAGGAAGAAATAAAATACACTATATGAGACATCAATTTGGGACAAACAAAAAAGCAAATCGGACACTCCAGGTGGTTTTGTTTTTTTTTTTTTTTGTTACTTAATTGTAGCCCATTCAACCGGCCAGGGGGAAATGGGGACGGTTTTGATTTTTCATTTCTTAATAATGTAACATACAATTTAAAATATATATGACTAGATTTATTTGTTGACTGGTGACTACTGATGGTATTGTTTTAAATATATATATATGGATATTTATTGTATATATGATTGTTTTTTTGTTTCATAGTTTGATCTCCAATGAGTTTAGAGGTGTTATTTAACCTCTCTTAATGATCTTTAGGCATTTTATTTGTTTAATGCCTTTCCAACAATTCTTTATTCTTATTCTTAAGGCACATCTTGCCTTTATTTGTTTTCATTTGGTTTATAAGGTTAAGGTATTTATTTACCTTGTCTTAATTGGTTTTTCAATATTAATTGTATTTAATTAGATTAATTAAGTTTGGGATATTTCAGTAGTCATGGGAGCTGCTCAAATCGTCCCAGCACGGAGAGAGGGGGAGAATCAGCAGGGAAGGAGAAGGAAGGGGAAGAAAGGAGAATGGGAGGAGAGAGAGTGAAAAGGGAAATAAGTACCCCTTTTCCACATTTTCACTTTTGACTTTTCTTTTCCAAATTAGCAAGCTAGCTTATTTTATGAGAGGGATGATCATCCACTAGAAAACCAGCCCCCTCTAATTAATGGGTAGGGGCGTTTTTGTCTTTTACAAGAAACGGTTGTTAATTACCTATTTTAGCATTATTCACTAACCGGGCTCATTTTTCGGATTTTTCTCATTTCTTTAACTTTAAGGTTCTTAAGCTTCCATTTATACTTAATTATAGTTATATAGTCAACTATAATTTTTACGGGTTTGTTTGACCACCTAAAATTTAAATCACATTTTCGGGTTTTCTTAAAAAACGTGCTCTAAGGCTTCATTAGCGTTTTTAATCCGTTTTATGGATCCGTTTCTTCAGAAATTGTTCCCACATGTTAATTAGGCATAACTAAGCCTTAGGAATCCATCTAGAACTCTAACCGAGGTCTATACCTCCTATGGTTGTGTAACACTAGTTTTTTTTTACAATTTATGCTTTTTAAGCATTTTCTCTTTTCTTTTGTTTTATCATCTTCACCAATATTCTTTAGGCACTATTAGGCCTTTAAATACCATATTAGAATAATTTAATCACCATACTTAGGTTCGGGGTATTTCAACCAGTGTTCCCTGAAGCTTATGTCCACATTGAAACCAAGATCATAAAGATCATTAACCAGGAGGAAACTGTGACCGTTGGTGAATCAAGTTACAAACTTGGGGTAGTTGAATTCTGGTATGAGGAATTGACTCAACTTTTCCACCAAAACTCTCTACACCCAGCAATTGTCGCGGAAGCTGAGGGAAAACAATACCCAACGGAAGTCAAACAGAGTCTTACCATCGACAACCCTGTCCATGCAAACCGGTGGATAATGAACCGATTATTGGAAAGCCTGTGCCCAGAAGCCAACTGATCTGCCTCAATACCACAAGTGGAACCTTTCAGCTCCATATTTCTGGGAAGTGGAAAATGCTCATCACTACTCTCATCCCCTCCTCGATCCAAGATCTAGAAAGAGGAGTATTACTTGTTGTCATATGATTTTGTCGCTACCCCAAAGCTTATGCAGAATACTTTTCCAACCTTACGAAGAGCAAACAAATCCTGCTCACCTCAGCACCCACTCGTTACCAAGTGCCAACTCCCCTCCTCCCCAACTACCAAGTTTGGCAGAGCATGACTATGGAAGTTTTCTCCCCATCATAACAGCATGCCCACTGAATTCTAGACCCAATCCCAAGAATTCTCTACTGATAATGCAACATGTGAATTGTAGCCGTTACGTCCATCTACAACTACTCCTTCAGACCAGCCCAACTCACTACATAACCCTCAAACCAAAGACCCTGTCGTACCTATCAACTCCGCATACTCCAACCTCCCAATATTTACCAGCAATTCAGCTTGAAGTAGTTTTAAGCCCAGATGAAAGTCCAACCTTGATACCAACCCAAAGCCATCATACCCTAATGCAAACTAAAACGCAATAAAAATACAAAAACCCACTGCGCTACTTGGAATATGGTAAAAGACTGGGAGTGTCATTCCTAATCCCAAACTTTCACTTCAAAACTTTGAGAAAACCCTACATAGAAGTCCACGATTTAAAGGCCATGTCGAAAGAGTGCACTTCAAAACGTAAGAGGAATATTGGAACAAAAAACTTCAATTGATAGTAATCTAGGTTGGCGGTTAGAAGCAAATTTTATACCTCAAACCTGATGCATCTCCTTGCCAGCAAACTAAATCAGTCGTGCTTATACTCCTCTATGATCAGACTTTCTTTTTAAGAATTAGAGACTGATCGGGTCTCATCAGCCTCCTCAATCAAATGAAATGTCCAGAATGGTTGCTATGGAACGTTGGTCCAAATACTTGTCTATCCTCGTCGTCACTAGCAAGCAAACCTATTTCTTCTCTCACAGTAAGTTCCTGTTGCTATCAGTAAGTTCGGACGTTTGGTTTTCCGCAGTCTATTTCGCTTCGGCTTGTGTCCGAACTTACCATGTCCGGACACAAGTTCGGACCAACTCTGTTTTGCCCCTTTGGGACTCGTTTGAAGTCCATTTTTAATGCCGTTTGCGCCGTTAGATTTGTATTTTCATAAGCTATGTTTTGAGGTAAAATCCAGGGTGTTACAGAGCTGTTTGAAGCTCGCAATAGATTTGGCTTTCAGGAGGAGATACAATTCAGAGCTCTCTTTGTAAGAGTTCCTGGAAACAAGTTGTAGGACGCCTGGGACTGAATCCCCCACGTATTCATCATGAAGGTGACTTCTTGTTATGTTGCGCTGGATCTCCGGTCCCATTGTATTAGTCTATCGTTGGAGCCACAAAAAACAAGCAGGAGCTTAGCTTTTTTAATGCTCTCGGTGAAAGGATAAAGTGACATATCGATGATGTCCTCTTCCTCCATGGTGATCACGAGCGACCTTTCCTTCTTGCTCCCGTCGCCACTCTTCGATGCGTCTTTTCCTTTGAGATTCTTAACCACACTTGCCATTTCTTCCATCTTTTTCTGGTAATATAGATCTCTCCCCATCAGCTCTTGTTAAAATCTCTCGTTACTTTAAGCTATTCTATCATTAACATCTTATGCAAAACTCCTCATTAGATCACGGAGATCCTCTTTCAAAATTGAGGTTCCTTCCACCTCGGCTACCTTTCCTTTCCTTTTCCTAGTTTGTGGTGCCATTTCAGGATCAAAAGAATGTGTTTAGGCTTTAGATCGCGGTTGTCTTTCAACTGTCCAATTCCATAGATGACGCCAAATGAAGTTGTTAGATCATTAACCCTCTCTCTCTCTCTCTCTCTTAGCACTCTCAACACAATAAGCAAGGAAGCAATCACTTGAATGTATTAATGTGAGCGTGAATCTTATTACTCGGATATGACTCCTATTATAGGCCTATCGTGGGGCTTAAATGCCTCTGTGCGATCGTGGGTCCACCACTATTCTAGAGCGCTCTATCATAATTGGGGCTACCTTACATACATCTTCTTTTTACATGCTTTATTCTTCTATAACTGACAGTTCATTCCCTTTTATCTCTAGCGGTCCGGTCATCTCGATTACGACCGATCTGTTCACTCAGAGCTATCGGTAGGGACCCTTACTCATTATTACCGGGAGAAGTGCCTATTTACCACGTCTGACTGTATATATACACCTTTCTACCGGCAGGAAGCTTTCTTGCCGCTCTCGATAATAGTTTGGTTATTCTATCCGGTAACGCTCCACTTTAGGAGTCATTGTTCGACCGGGCTTCTGCCTTTTCTCACCTTTGCTGGTTGAGGTGTTTGGGCGGTGGATATACTTGTCAAAGTCACCCCTGCGGGAGGCCTCGTCAAGCTCCTTATGAAGTTCATTGCAGTCTTCAGTTATGACCAATGCAGGCATGAAACTCATAGCTAGTTATTCTTCCGCCTTTGGCTGTTAGGACACGGAGTGACTGGGTGTTCCCTATGAGGCCTTCTCTTGCAGTGATTGTGAAGACCTCCATCATCGGCATTGAACCGTCTGAGTTGTGATACATTGGACCGTTTCTCTTGTTGAGGTTGTTCTCGCTTGGCCAAGTGGTCACTGAAATAGGGTCAGTTTCAAAATTCAGGGTTGTGGCTCTTGTTATGATCGTTCCCGGTACAATACCTGAGTCTCTGTCTAGCTTCGTTGTGACCTTTGTGTTTTCCATTCTCCATGGGCTCATCACCGTCGTCGAAGTAGTTGTGAATTGTTTTAGCCAGTTCCCGGGCTATGCGAATGACTTTCTTTCTCTTAATGTACTTTTATCCCATGTAATTAGCTTGTCGTAAGACTTAGGGGTTTCGTAGTCAATTCCCTTATGAATTTGAAATCTACCGAGCTGTAACGGCAGGCAGAGACAATGACCGAGTCTTCGTGCTCGTCGGCCTTTGTGATGACTTTGCAAAACCATTTAACATCCTTATTTGGGTGTTGTTGCATGCTTATGAGGTCGAAGGATGTCCTTTTTTGTCCGTCACCCTGTCGTGAAGTGCGATAGGAACAACCGCCTTAGCTCTTCAAAGCACTCGACGGACTTGTTTGGATGGCGCGCGAACTATGTGAACGCTCATCCCTACAGGGAAACAAGAAAAGACGACATCGAGTTGGTCATGGATGTGAGTCGCATCCATGGCATACTTAAAGTGTGTTAAGTGTTCCACTAGATTCCCGAGCCGTCATATACGGGGATGTTCTTAGTAGAGTTGGTGAGATGTGAAGTTCAGTTCTCCTCATAAAAGAAGGGATCGTGGTCCTCCACTTTCCCCCTGTCTGTGTTTGTTGCTGCTTGCTGGTGGGTGAAACGCTTGACTATGTCGGCCTATTATTGTTGTAGGGCAAGAAACATTTCCATGGGAACCGCTTGTTGGTTGGTGTTGGTATCATCAAAGGATGATCTATATTCCACAGGGGGTGCTTTTTCCTCGCGGGGTGGCCAGGTTTTCGTTTGAAGGGTGATCCTCCTAAGCTTTCTACCTTGAGATGGTTCCATCTAAAGGATTTTTTTTGTTGTAGGTCGAGAGAGCTTTGTAGTGATGGTGAGGAGGTTCCCACAAACAACGCCAAATTTTAGAGTATAATATGTGTTGTAAGTTTAGATTAACTCTTTACGGTGAGATGATATGAAATTTATGAATTATGATTGATGACAATGAGAAACACAGAGATTTACGAGGTTAGATCTTGAATGATCTAGTCCTCGGGGTTGATAGAGGCTTTTAGTAGAATTGAGGGATACAAGTGAGGAGAGAGAGTATAGGTACGACGTACGTAATAAATGAGACATTGATTGCTATTTGTAGGAAAGAAACAGGCAGGTCAGCTCACTTCCCTGCTCGACGTCCATCTTCTGACCGGGCTAGTGATGTAGGCTGCTTCCAAGTGGGAAGGACTGACGTCACCCAGGATGGCCTCTGTCAGGGACGAAGTTTCCTTTCCCTAGTTGGTTACCCCTTAATCATGGAAAACACGCATCAGTCTTAGAGTATTTAATGATATGTCAAGGGGATGTCCAAGTTGGTAATGATGATGTGTCTGAGTTGGTAATGACTAGTTTTCCGATAAGATTGATTGGACAGGATGTCAGAGACCCCTGTGCTAAGTCATGAGTGCTTCTATAGTGCCAAGACCAGGGTCGATGCGGAGATGGAGTTGGCTGCGACTTTGTTGGTGTGGTGCTGCCTGGTTGAATCCAACCGACTGACAGAGAACTTGGTCTTCTTGGGGTCGAGGTCTTGACTGCGGAGACCCGACTCTTTTTGTGTCGGGAGCCATCTCCCGGGATACAAATGGTCAGAAAGGGAGAAATGTGATTAGTTTTCTTAATGACAAGGGTTAAAGGTAGAATTATTTATACCATATCAGCAACCACCTTTTTTAAACAAAAAGGTGATAAATTTTTAGGAGTTATAGCCTTTACACAAGAACTTGTCTTCTTCATATCAAGTTCACAAATATTTCATCTTTCAATATGAAGGAAATTCTTAGGAGAGGTAACAAAGTTTCCTACTCTAGTAACAATTTCGATCCTTAACCAACAACTTCATTAGGGTTCGGTTGACATCATGCATGCATTATGTTGTGTATCAAGCATATTTCAACAACCCCTACAACTATACAGTTTGAATGTTTTTAACGAGGAATCATTTTGATATGAATATTGAAAAACGCGAGGACTATATACATGAAAATGGAAGGTGTTGGGGTTGTTTGTTATTTTCTTTTAGGAAATAAAATAACGTGTCCTAAATTATAGAATTCCATATAGAAGGAATGATATGTCTTTACAATACAAGTATATCACTTCCCGTGTATCATGATCTAACATTTTAATTAATATGTTTGAAGCCAATAATAGATAGATATAAGCTGTAGAAGTGAAACAAAATAACGTAAATTCACGACCCAAAGTTGTTAAATGTGAATAGTTCTTCGGGGGAAGATGTATTTAATTAGTAAGTGATCCAAGTCTTAATGTAATCAAAACGATAACTGAATTGATGAGTTATTCTTCATTGGTCACAAATTCGACACTAGACCAATTCCTATAGGTTTGTATATTAGATTTATACTAAAATAAGTCTTAACCATGTAAATTATTATTATCTGTATTTATATACGGGTATAAAATCCTACAACAGCTCTTTGTTTCATGTGGGCCATACTGAATGAGAGAAATGACTCAAAATCTCATTGTATTCATAACCGTAATGAGAGTATATATAGGTTACAGATATGTAGACTGTAAACTAAGACTCGACTGGATAATCTAAATATCTCGGCCCAATATAGTATAACCGGCCCATGGCCTATTATCCCCCCGCGAGCCCAACTAGGAACTGGTAAGTGGTAGTTTGGCTCGTAAGTAGTTAAACTGAGAGGTTGAAGTTACTTTGGTCAGAATATCGGCGAGTTGCTGTGTTGTTGAAAGATGGGAAATTTTTAGGGTTCCATCCTTTACCTTCTCCCGCACAAAGAAATAGTCGAGGGATAGATGTTTGATTTTAGTGTGTATCGATGGATTGGTGGCCAGAAACGTAGCGCCGACATTATCACAATAAAGATGGGGGGGTTGCGAGAGAGAGGATCCCCAATTCAGAGAGGAGAATTTGGATCCAAGTGACTTCAGCAGTTACATTCGCAGCGGACTTGTATTCCGCTTCGGTGGAGGAACGGGCCACCATCTTCTGCTTACGGCTGCTCCACGATACCAAGTGGTCGCCGAAGAAGACAAGGAACGCAGCGGTGGAGCGGCGGTCTACAGAGGAGCCACCCCAATCAGCGTCTGAATAGACACGTAGAGCCCCCAAAGACGAGCGAGAGAAGAAAAGACCCAATCTTTGGGTTCCAGCAAGGTAACGTAAAATTCGCTTTACAGCACTCCAATGAACTTGCTTAGGTTTGTGCATGTACTGACAAACTCGGTTAACAGCATAGGATAGATCAGGCCGTGTTAGAGCTAGATATTGTAAGCTTCCAACCACACTGCGGTGTTAAGTTGGGGTTGTCATAATCTGGTGAGTCATGAGTGTCAAGATCTGTAGAAGAGGAGAGAGGAATAGGGCTGGGCTTAGCTTGATGCATATTAGTTTTATGCAAAAGGTCAGAGATGTATTTTCCCTGAGAGAGAAGTAGACCATTTGATGTTCGAGTGACAGACACCCCTAGAAAATAGGATAAAACTCCAGAGGCAGAAACTTGAAAGTTTGCAGATAGACTGTGTGTAAATGCATGGATAAGAGAGAGTGAAGATGCAGTAAAAAGAATATCATCAACGTAGATTAAGACATACATGACATCTGTAGTCTTTCTGTAGATGAATAAAGAGGAATCTGAGGTTGAAGGCTGGAAGCCAATCTGTAGAAGGTAGGTACTGAGTTTAGAGAACCAAGCACGAGGGGATTGCTTCAAGCCATATAGAGACTTTTGTAAGAGACAGACATGGTTAGGAAAATTCGAATCAACAAACCCCTGAGGTTGTCTAATATAGACCTGTTCCTCTAAGTCTCCACGTAGGAAGGCGTTCTGTATATCTGCCTGATAGATAGGCCAATTAAAACTGATAGCAATAGACAGAACAACTCTAATTGTGGAGGGTTTAACAACAGGACTATATGTCTCCTTATATCCTGGCCATAAGCTTGATTGAACCCTTGTGCCACAAGTCTGGCCTTTCTCCTTTGAATAGTGCCATCTGAATTGTGTTTAGTTTTTAAAATCCACTTTGTTCCTAATATATTCATGGACTGATGATAAGGAACAAGTTTCCATGTCTTTGTCTGTATCAAAGCATCATACTCTCTCTTTATAGCCTGTTTCCATTCTGGATAGTGCTGTGCCTGTTTGAAGGTTGGTTCCTCGGGTATGTCAGAGGAGAGGGTCACTGTATTGTGGAGTTTAGGCCAGATGATAGTCCCATCTGTGTAAGTTTTGGGGTGAAGGGAATTAGTTTTGGAACGAGTCCCATTTGATGAGTGTTTTGTGGTGCTTGGGAAGAGGTAGAAGGTGGAATAGCAAGGTCACCAAGGGTGGGGGAGGGTGAGGGTGCAGATTCTGTGGAGGCTGGGATGTTGGTAACAACAGCAATCTGTGTGTGAGAAGGAGGATCCAGGTGTAAGGGGCCAGGTGTAGTAGGTGAGGAAGGGGATGGAGATGAAATTGAAAAAGGGTAATGGGTCTCATGAAATATAACATCTCTGGAGACCAAAGTCTTCTGAGAGGCAGGTTCATAACAAATAAACCAGTATGGGAAGGAGAGTATCCTAGGAAGATAAAATCCTTAGATCTGTATGAGAGTTTTATGAGAATTCCTTGGTCTCAAGTTTGGCCAACAGGAACAACCAAAGACCTTGAGTTTATTGTAATCTGGTGCCTAATGAAACAACAACTGATAGGGGGATTGATCATGAAGAGATACTGAAGGTGTCCTATTGATGAGATAGGTTGCTGTTTGAGCAGCATAGGACCAAAACACTAGAGGAACAGAGGCATGAGCCAACAGACATAAAGCCTTATCCATGACCATCCTGTGTCGACATTCAACCATGCCATTCTGAGCATGAGAATAGGGACATGTGAATCGCTGGAAAATCCCTTTATTGCTGAGAAACCTTTAGGGCTAGGAATTCCCCTCCATTGTCAGTCTGAACAGACTTGATCTTGGTAGAAAACATATTTTCCACCATAACAACAAACTTAGGAAACAAAACTGAAACATCACATTTCTGAACAATGGGAAAACACCACATAAAACGTGTGGAATCATCCACAATCAACAAATAATAGTGAAAGCCATCCATAGAAGTCTGATGGGCAGGACCCCATAAATCCATATACAGTAACTCAAAAGGTATTAATGACCTGGAAGTGGTACTAGGGTGTGGGAGAGCATGTGTCTTTCCCTTACAACATGAAGTGCAAAAACTTAAACCAGAAGTTTTGCTAACAGGCAACAGAAATTTATTTATAGTAAAACGGTTTGAGTGGGTGAAGGATGTCCCAGTCTAGAGTGTAGTCTGTTGCACAGGAATGTCCTTTGTTGGACAGTAGTATGGTTTGCCGATGAAAATGTGAGGACCATTGTCAGCCCATTCTCAACCTTGCTTGTAGAAGAGTCCTCCCAATTGAGCGATCCTTCACAAGAAAACAATCAGGAAGGAACTCAATTGAGACATTATTATCACATGTGAACTTTCTGACTGAAATCAGATTATTTAGATCTGGAGCATGATAGATATTGTGTAAGAAGTAAGAACCGGAATTGGTATTTAAGCTGCCTGAACCCTTATGTGTAATAGATAGAGATTTACCATCTCCAAGGCTTATGGTCTCGGATCCAGAATAGTCAGAAGCAGCTAGATTCATTCTCTGGAAATCATTAGTGAAATGATGAGTTGCACCAGAGTCTGCAATCCAATTGTTTTGAACACTGTGAGAGTTTCCAGTAGCTAGATTTGCCTGAAAGGACTTAGGGGGAGGATACTGATAGGATTGGTTGAATTGTTGATAACATTTCGATCACTGTCACGCTACATGACCTCTTTTCTCACAGATCTGGCACGAGGGCGAATGTCAATGTGGCCAGCAAAGGTTGTAGGTGAAGGACTGGTACTGTAAGATTAGGATTGTAGTTGTGGTGGGCGGACTTGTACTGATAATCTCGGGATCGGCTTTGATTGTTTTTTGTTGCGGTTCATAGGAGGTTTTTGATTGTTTTTGTCTGTTTTGGAGGTGTTATTTACAGAGATGGAGGGTGGTACGTGTGGTGGTTTGTCTGTGATGCGAGCTTCCTGGTTTAAGAAGGTGAGCATAGATCTGATGTGGACTTAGGCTAGAATTCTGAGTCATCAGATAAGTAACCATAGAGTCATACTCCGATGACAGTCCCTTGAGCAAAAGGTTTTGAAATCTCTGTCTGAACATTATCTCTCGCAGCCGCAGAGGAGGAAACCAAGCTTTGTGCTCGATTAAAATATTCAGTTATAGTTTCATTGCCCTTCTCTTCTTGATACTAGCTAACTGAAAATAATACTGACCAATGTTGTGCCTCTGTGTCTGACTGTGCAGCAAACATATCATTCAGAGTGGACCACATAACAGCAGATGATCGACATCGAGAGGTATGTATAACCAGAGATTCACTTAGAGTACATAAAATGACACTCATAACTAAGCGATCCTGTGTTATCCATTTGTGATATTCGTCTTTTTGTTTCCATCTATATGCGACAGGACATTGATAACTTCCATCAATGTATTTAAACAGATCTGTACCTCTGAGAAATGTGTCAATGAGGTTGCGCCATGTTGGAAAATTATCGGCCAGTAGCTTAATCAAGTGGGAAGCAGCAGCAAGCACGGAATAAGATGTTGAATTGTTAACAACGACAGAGGTGGTGTGCGCCCCAGCGGAATTGACAGATCTAGGAGTGACTTCACCGTCCGCCATGGAAAGGATCGGGTGCTAACCCTATTAAGCATCTGATACCATACTGATGAGAGAAATGACTCAAAATATCTCATTATTCATAACCGTAAATGAGAGTATATATAGGTTACAGATATGTAGACTGTAACTAAGACTGGACTGGATATAATCTAAATATCTCGGCGCAATATAGTATAACCGGCCCATGGCCTATTAGGCCACACAACTTGCAAATGGTAGATCATATAAATTTGTGAAGTATAAATATACAATCTTCTTAGCTACAAGTATATGTAGCTATCTTTGACTACATTTATAGTTGTTAGTTTTGTATAGAGTAAAAGTACAAGTTTTCTAAGCTTATTGTATAGTTTAAAAAGTCAATATTGTTGTGCAAGTGGTGAAACTATCTTGCTAACTATGGGCAGTGAACCCAATCATTGTAATACAAAAGGTCGTATCCATAGGGACTTCGTAACTATCTAGTTAATTATAAGCTTAGTAAATGTGCAAGAAGATAAATAAAAGTGCATAAATGTAAATTGGGGATTTTGGGTTTTTGGTTTCATAATGAAGAAATAAAGGAAAGCAATAAAACTCAACTAACTAAAATAGGATAGATGTAGCCCGGGATGGATATTTACACCCGTCCTCCCCTTACTACTGATTGTCGACCCTTGAACTTATAGCTAAACAACGGAACACTTAGTTAATTAGCAACCTAATCTAGGCCTACTAATCCTAACCAATTTAACCAGAAATTCTCAATCATTCAAGCCTCAGTTAATCGATAGCACTAAGCTCAAGTTCCTCTAAAGTTGTAATGTAGTCTAATCTCAAAATCATTGAATTAGATTACACTATTCTAGTCCCCAACGATTTAGGCTTCTATGTCAAAATCACATTTTGATAGAATTCCACAATAATGCTAAACTAATCGGTAGGACAAACCAACCATTTAACACATAGATGATAATTTAGGCAAACCCTAAACAAATCCTTAAATCATGAGTAACAGTTTAAGAATCATAAATACCCAATAATCATCTTCATTAAGCACAAGGACTAAAATAAAGCATAAAATTTCAAGTATTCAACAATGGAGTTCTGGGGATTTTGGGGCGAAATCCTCATCCCAAACTACAAGGGAGGTTAAGCCTTCATTAGAGCATAAATGAGAGATAAAGGAGAAGAAATAGCCATGGGAGGTTGAAGAAGAGCTTCAATGGTGAGGAGTTCTTGCTCTTCTTTCCCTTCTTCTTCTTCTTCTTCCTTCTTTTCCACTCTTTTTCTCTCTTTTTTCTCTCGTTTTGGGCCGTGGCTCTCTATCCCCCCTCTCTCCTTCTTTTTCTGCTTTTAAAAACATAAATTTGGGCAAAATTCTATGACCGACTGACCCACTCTGGGCCGTGTCCCGTGGGTCGGTCGAGTCCAAAAGCAATTTAAGGGCCGAAAATCGCGTTTTTAAGTCCAATCCTTTACGCCCAACACGTCTTTTCGTCTACACTTACTTTCTATCTTGGCTATTTCCCCTTTTTTCAAACAATAGTTGTGTAAAAACATCAATAAACACAAACTAGAGGAAAACTAGCTAGAGTGGAGAAATAAGCATGAAAAGTATGGATAAAACATATGAAATACACCTCTAAAACATGCTCATTTGGACACTACTAACACCCCAACATTACTTTTGCTTGTCCTCAAGAAAAACCAAGCCCCCATGCAAGTAAAGAATGCTCAAGACTAACAAATACTAACATGAATTGTAGGATAGGAGAAGAAACAAAAAGTGATTAAAACATTTGAGGAGTGTGAACCATCTCTTAGTGGTGGCATGGATGAGCTTAGGGAAAACAAAATTTAGAGTTTTGAGGTATGATCCGGAGTGCTTCAAAATTCTAAAGATTAGGTGACTTGAAGAGCTTTTACCATGGCAAACTTCTCTCAAGAATGGGCATTGAGAAGGAAACAAAAGGAAAAATAGATTTATGCATTTGTTTCACTTTTGCATAAGAGATGAGAAGACAAAATTTTAGCATCAAGCCTTTGCATTTAAGAACACTCAACTCTCATTGTTGGTTACCAATAGCGTCTCACAAGCCCCTTAAAGGATTTTTACAAAGAAGCACCCCTTAGCAATCCCTAAGAGAGAAGATAGAAAGAACCCCTAAGCAATAAAAATCCAACCATTCAAGATCACTTGGTCACACCGCATGAAAAATGCTCAAAAGCAATCAAAAAGAAAAATTTGAGCATTTATCCTAAATTCATAACAGTATTTGCTCTTAATGAGATCAACTCACAACACAAGGGTCCAAGTTTTTGATTTTGGACAATGGCAAGATAAGCAGAGAGATTAAGCATTTAGGCACACAATTCACTGAAAAGGTCACTCCCCCACACTTAATTTGAACAATGTCCTCATTGTTCACCAAACAAACCGGGAAGGTTTCAGAAGACCTTTTTAGGAAGCAGACAAAAGAGAAAACACATGGGGTACAAGCAAGCATTATAACAGATAAGCTATCCCCAGTAGAAAATTTCTTAGAATCAAAATGAAGGAGAAGTAAGAGACACAAAATTAAAAGAAACAAATACTCCCTTGGGATTATTTTTGCTGCATTGAAGGAACTCCACCACACTTAGAGTTTTAGCCTCAATTAGCGTAGCTTGGTTGCTGTGTGGACGTTAAGTTGCACCTACATAAAACACTAGAAACAACCAACTACAAACAGGGTTAAAAGTTAGCAAAAACAAAATCAGAGGAAAACTTGACAAATTAAAATAAATGAAAATGAAAGAAACTCATCTGGGTTGCCTCCTGGGAAGCTACCCATCTTTAAGGTCTTTAGCTAGACCATACCACATTGAAGTCCTCCAGGATCGAAAATGAATGTTGAAGTGGGCTTCAACGGGTGGGTTGGGCGGGCATCATTTTTCTTTGAAGAACGGCCCAGATTTTTTGGTTGATGATCCTTGGTGCGAGAATCATCTTGTGGTGGAGACTACTCATCAAATTTAAGGATGAAGACATACTTATCTTCGTTGAGCAGTGCAGGGAGAACTCCGGGGCGGACTTTGTCTTCAAACTCTGGTCCAAGATCTAATGGGAATGTGGCATCCACACTAAGCGGGTGAACTTTATGCTTCCACCTTACATCATTGTTGCACAGGTGGGGAAGGCCTTGATCCTCCAGATGAAGATCAAAGTTTGATGGCTCCTCCTCCTCCTCAGTTTCAAGGATATAGTAATTCTCGTCTTTTGGGTGAGGCTCATAGGAAAAGCCTTGATGGACATCAACTTCGGAGGGAGATGGCTCCTTGAAGTCAATGATGGCACTCACCTCTGATGACTCGGAAGGAGCCGATGGCTCTTCCTTCTCAAAGTTGGGGATGTAAGCATCCTTAGTGTCTTGGTAAAGCACACGGGGCCAGCCTCTGGAATAATCAACTTCAGAGTGAGCAAAGAACTCCATGAAGTCAAAGTGGAGACTCTCCTCTGATGGGTTATCTTTAAGATCGAGCTGATGGTTGAATGGCGTTGGAGTCTCTGATTCGAGCAAGGGAGGAGAAAGAGGGCAACTAAGTCCTCAAAAGGTTGCTCCACCTCTTGAATTGTTTCACTCTCAAGTTGTTCCATAATTTGATCTATCCGAGCTTGAACATTCATGTTAAAGCTATCTTGCTTCATGATAAAAGTGTCTTGCATAGTTGGGTTAGGCTTGCAAGAAGAGATAAGATCTGACATGAGCTCCTCCAAACTGGATGAATCAACCTTTACTGTGATCACAGGACACTGAGCGCTCTCGTGGTCTCCTCCACACTCTTGGCATACAAGCCTCCGGTAGACATATGAGTTAAGGTCCTCCATGAGAGCTCTCAATTCTTACATTGTTGTTGGACATTGGGTGCTCTCATGGTACTCTTCACACCTTTGGCATACACTCCATTGATTTGTGTTTTGTTCGGTGTAGTTGCCGTAGGAGTAACCATACAAACCTCCCACTTAATTATAATAACCATCCATCAGAGTCAAGTT